>JAVSCE010012901.1:0-497551 GCA_032199065.1 Smutsia gigantea
ATTAAGTTTCATTTTATTCTGTTTATTTCCATTTACCGAACGTTTATTGAGCAAAACATTGTGCCAGATACTAGGAAAGATACAAAGATGAAGAAAGCACAAGCCGTGTCCTTTAAAGAGTTTACTGTCTGATGCGCACCAATAAGGCAGGGGAGCCACCTGCTGAGTATGCTCCAACTGTGGGAACTCCTGACCCTCTGAGGTCCAGACTGGAAAGCTGGCGTCACATGTGAGTCTTTGAAATTTCCATTCCAGGAGCATGTTTGACGTTCTTTCCTGGACCAAACCTACTATCTAGGAAGACTTAAAGAAGGACCTCAAAAAACGTAAGAGGCATGGAGAATTTTTTGAAATGGAAGAAAGAGAAGAGAATAAAGTAGGTTGACTAAAAGGTAACTTGACTAAATGGCAGAGGACAGAGTGATTTGTCTTTCTTGTGTGCCGTGCTTCTGCCCAAACTGCCATCCGTGTCACCACTGTTCAGTATCCTCGCATTTCTCTCCCAGATGTGCTTTCTCGCTTCTGGCTGGGACACACTAGCCAAGTTCTGTAGGTCTTGTGGTGAATAATCTCTTCCCTACCTTAGCAGGACAGCACTGCGCCCAGTTGTGCAGTGCTGATACTTGAACCTGATTATTGGTCTCCTGGCCAGTAGTGCAGATGGCGGCATGTCCTGAAAGGCATGTGCATTAGTTAACATCTTTGTATGGTCTTCAGGCAGGAAGGTGCAGGGGATGGGAGAGCTGAGTGCTATCTTCTAGCAACAGGAACTAGGCCAGTTATGCAGACACAGAGGATTCAAGGGAAGGTGAACATTCATGCAGTATTCTCAATTGCATTTATCCTGTTACTAATATCCTAAGTCTTTGGGTCTGACTTCTTTTCTGATCCAGCCTCTGGCTTTAGTTAGAAGCTTGTTGAGGTTGCTAATTCAGGCTTCTTTGAACTTTTGCTTCTCTTAAATGCTGTTAAAGAGGATTTCTGACTTCATCTTGCTTTAAGTTGTTAATTGGCTGAAGTGAGCTCATCATTTTTTTTTGGTATCATTAATCTACAATTACATGTGCAACATTATACTTACTAAACTCCCCACTTCATCAGGTCCCCCCAACTTACCCCATTAGAGTCACTGTCCATCAGTGTAGTGAGATGCTATAGAATCACTACTTGTCTTCTCTGAGTTGTACAGCCCTCCTCGTGCCCCCCCCCACAACATTATGTCTGCTAATTGTAATGCCCCTTTTTCCCCCTTGGCCCTCCCATCCCACCCATCCTCCCCAGTCCCTTACCCTTTGGTAACTGTTAGTCCATTCTTGGGTTCTGTGAGTCTGCTGCTGTTTTGTTCCTTCAATTTTTCTTGGTTCTTAGACTCCACATATGAGTGAAATCATTTGATACTTGTCTTTTTCGGCTTGGCTTATTTCACTGAGCATAATACCCTCTAGCTCCATCCATGTTGTTGCAAATGGTAGGATTTGTTTTCTTCTTATGGCTGAATAATATTCCACTGTGTATATGTACCACATCTTCTTTATCCATTCATCTACTGATGGACACTTAGGTTACTTCCATTTCTTGGCTATTGTAAATAGTGCTGCAATAAACATAGTGGTGCATCTGTCTTTTTCAAACTGGGCTGCTGCATTCTTATGGTAAATTCCTAGGAGTGGGATTCCTGGGTCAAATGGTATTTCTATTTTGAGTTTTTTGAGGAACCTCCATACTGCTTTCCACAATGGTTGAACTAATTTGCAGTCCCACCAGCAGTGTAGGAGGGTTCCCTTTTCTCCACATCCTCGCCAACATTTGTTGTTGTTTGTGTTTTGGATGTTGGCCATCCTCACTGGTGTGAGGTGATATCTCATTGTAGTTTTAATTTGCATTTCTCTGATGATTAGCGACGTGGAGCATCTTTTCATGTGCCTGTTGGCCATCTGAATTTCTTCTTTGGAGAAGTGTCTATTCATGTACTCTGCCCATTTCTTAATTGGCTTATTCTTTTTTGTTTATTAAGGTGCGTGAGTTCTTTATATATTTTGGATGTCAACCCCTTATCGGATACGTCATTTATGAATGTATTCTCCCATTCTGTAGAATGTTTTTTTGTTCTACTGATGGTGTCCTTTGCTGTACAGAAGCTTTTCAGCTTGATATAGTCCCACTTGTTCATTTTTGCTTTTGTTTCCCTTGCCCGGGGAGATATGTTCATGAAGAAGTCACTCATGTTTATGTCCAAGAGATTTCTGCCTATGTTTTTTTCTAAGAGTTTTATGATTTCATGCCTCACATTCAGGTCTTTGATCCATTTTGAGTTTAATTTTGTGTATGGGGTTAGACAGTAGTCCAGTTTCATTCTCTTACATGTAGCTGTCCAGTTTTTCCAACACCAGCTGCTGAAGAGGCTGTCTTCTCCCCATTGTATATCCAAGGCTCCTTTGTCATATATTAATTGACTGTATATGTTTGGGTTAATGTCTGGATTTTCTATTCTGTTCCACTGGTCTGTGGGTCTGTTTTTGTGCCAATACCAAATTGTCTTGATTACTGTGGCTTTGTAGTAGAGCTTGAAGTCAGGGAGCGTAATTCCCCTTTTTATTCCTCCTTCTCAGGATTGCTTTGGCTATTTGGGGTCTTTTGTGGTTCCATATGAATTTTAGAATTATTTCTTCCAGTTCATTGAAGAAAGCTGTTGTATTTTGATAGGGATTGCGTTGAGTCTGTAGATTGCTTTAGGTAGTATAGCCATTTTGACCATATTTGTTCATCCTAGCCAAGAGCATGGGATGAGTTTCTTTTTTTTAGTGTCCTTTTTAATTTCTCTTAGGAGTGTCTTGTAGTTTTCAGGGTATAGGTCTTCCACTTCCTTCGTTAGGTTTATTCCTAGGTATTTTATTCTTATGGATGCAATTGTGAATGGAATTGTTTTGTATTGCAACTTTGCTGAATTCATATATTAGTTCTAGTAGTTTTGGAGTGGAGTCTTTAGGGTTTCTTGTGTACAATATCATGTTATCTGCAAATAGTGACAATTTGACTTCTTCTTTACCAATCTGGATGCCTTGTATTTCTTTGTTTTGTCATTGCCATGGCTAGGACCTCCAGTACTATGTTGAATAACAGTGGAGAGAGTGGGCATCCCTGTCTTTTTCCCGATCTTAGATGAAAAGCTTTCAGCTTCTCGCTGTTAAGTATGATGTTAGCTGTGGGTTTGTCATATATGGCCTTTATGATGTTGAGGTATTTGCCCTCTATACCCATTTTGTTGAGAGTTTTATTCATGAATCGATGTTGAATTTTGTCAAATGCTTTTTCAGCATCTATGGAGATGATCATGTGGTTTTTGTTCTTCTTTTCGTTGATGTGGTGGAGGATGTTGATGGATTTTCGAATGTTGTACCATCCTTGCATCCCTGGGATGAATCCCACTTGATCATGGTGTATGATCCTTTTGATGTATTTTTGAATTTGGTTTGCTAATATTTTGTTGAGTATTTTTGCATCTATGTTCATCAGAAATATTGGTCTGTAATTTTATTTTCTGGTGAGGTCTTTGCCAGGTTTTGGTATTATAGTGATGCTGGCTTCATAGAATGAGTTTGGAAGTATTCCCTCCTCTTTTATTTTTTGGAAAACTTTAAGGAGAATGGGTATTATTTCTTCTCTATCTGTCTGGTTAAATTCAGATGTGAATCCATCTGGCCTGGGGTATTTGTTCTTGGGTTGTTTTTTGATTACCTATTCAATTTTGTTGTTGGTGATTGGTCTGTTTAGGTTTTCTGTTTCTTGTTTGGTCAGTCTTGGAAGGTTGTATTTTTCTAAGAAGTTGTCCATTTCTTCTAGGTTTTCCAGCTTGTTAACATATAGATTTTCATAGTATTCTCTTATAATTCTTTGTATTTCTGTGTGGTCCGTAGTGATTTTTTCTTTCTCATTTCTGATTCTGTTTATGTGTGTAGATTCTTTTTTGTCTTAATACGTCTGGCTAGGAGTTTATCTATTTTGTTTATTTTTTCAAAGAACCAGCTCTTGATTTCATTGAATTTTTTCTATTGTTTATTCTTCTCAATTTTATTTATTGCTTCTCTGATCTTTATTATATCCCTCCTTTTGGTGATTTGGGGCCTCATTTGTTCTTCTTTTTCCAGTTTCAGTAATTGTGTCTTTAGACTATTTATTTGGGATTGTTCTTCCTTCTTTAAATAGGCCTAGATTGCAAAGACTTTCCTCTTAGAGCTGCCTTTGCTGTGTCCCACAGAAGTTGGGGATTTGTGCTGTTGTTGTCATTTGTCTCCATATATTGTTTCATCTCTGTTTTAATTTGGTCATTTATCCATTGATTATTTAGGAGTATGCTGTTTGGTCTCCATGTATTTGTGACCTTTTTTGTTTTCTTTGTACAATTTATTTCTAGTTTTATACCTTTGTGATCTGAGAAGTTGGTTGGTAGAATTTCAATAGTTTTGAATTTACTGAGGTTCTTTTTGTGGCCTAGTATGTGGTCTATTCTGGGAAATGTTCCATGTGCACTTGAGAAGAATGTGTATTCTGCTACTTTTGGGGGTACAATTCTGTAGATGTCTGTTAGGTCCATCTGTTCTGGTGTGTTGTCAGTGCTTCTGTGTCTTTACTTATTTTCTGTCTGGTTGATCTGTCCTTTGGAGTGAGTGGTGTGTTGAAGTCTCCTAAGATGAATGCATTGCTTTCTATTTCCTCCTTTAATTCTGTTAGTATTTGTTTCACATATGTCTGTGCTCCTGTGTTGGGTGCATATATATTTAAAATGGTTATATCCTCTTGTTGGACTGACCCCTTTATCATTATATAATGCCCTTCTTTATTTCTTGCTACTTTCTTCATTTTGAAGTCTATTTTGTCTGATACAAGTACTGCAACACCTGCTTTTTTCTTCTTGTTGTTTGCATGAAATATCTTTTTCCATCCCTTCACCTTTAGTCTGTGTATATCTTTGGGTTTGAGGTGAGTCTCTTGTAAGCAGCATATAGATGGGTCTTGCTTTTTTATCCATTCTGTTACTCTGTGTCTTTTGATTGGTGCATTCTGTCCATTTACATTTAGGGTGATAATCAATAGATATATATTTATTGCCATTGCTAGTTTTAGATTCGTGGTTACCAAATGTTCAAGGGTAGCTTCTTTACTATCTAACAGTCTAACTTAACTTTCTTGTTAAGTTATTATAAACACAGTGCGATGATTCTTTTTTCTCTCCTTTCTTATTCTTCCTCCTCCATTCTTTATATACTAGGTGTTTTATTCTGTACTCTTTTACATTTCCTTTGACTGTTTTTGTGGATAGTTGATTTTACTTTTTACCTTTAGTTAGTATTTGCATGGTCTGCTTTCTTTGCTATGATTTTATTTTCTCTGGTGACATCTTTTTAGCCTTAGGAGTGCTTCCATCTAGAGCAGTCCCTTTAAGATATCCTGTAGAGGTGGTTTATGGGAGGCAAACTCCCTCAGCTTTCGCTTGTCTGGGAGTTGTTTAATCCCTCCCTCAAATTTAAATGATAATCGTTCTGGATACAATATTCTTGGTTCGAGGCCGTTCTGTTTCATTACGTTAAATACATCATGCCATTCTCTTCTGGCCTGTAATGTTTCTGTTGAGAAGTCTGATCATAGTCTGATGGGTTTTCCTTTGTAGGTGACCTTTTTTCTCTCTCTAGATGCCTCTAATACTCTGTCCTTATCTTTGATCTTTGCCATTTTAATTATTATGTGTCTTGGTGTTGTCTTCCTTGGGTCCCTTGTGTTGGGAGATCTGTGGGCTTCCATGGTCTGAGAGACTTTTTCCTTCCCCAGCTTGGGGAAGTTTTCAGCAATTATTTCTTCAAAGACACTTTCTATCCCTTTTTCTCTCTCTTCTTCCTCTGGTACTCCTATAATGTGAATATTGTTCCGTTTGGGTTGGTTACACAGTTCTCTTAATATTCTTTCATATCTAGAGATCCTTTTATCTCTCTCTGCCTCAGCATCTCTGTATTCCTGTTCTCTGATTTCTATTCCATTAGCAGTCTCTTGCATCTCCTCCAGTCTGCTGCTAAGCCCGTTGATCACTTGTCTCATGTCTGCATTGTCTTTCCTCACTTTCCTCACTTCCTCCCTTAGCCCTTGCATATTTCTGTGTAGATCCATCAGCATGGTTATGACTTTTATTCTGAATTCTTTTTCAGGAAGATTGTGCATGTCCATCCCATCAGGCTCCCTCTCTGGGGTTGTCTGGATGATCTTAGTCTGAACCATAATCCTCTGTCTTTTCATGGCTATAGAAGTGCTCACTGGTAGTCCCCACGTGTGTCAGCTGGGAGAACAAAGTCCCTTCCTGCTTGTTGTTCTCCTTGCCCTTCTCAGTGGCCTGAGCTGTTTTCCAGCACACCAGGAGGCAGTCTTTGGGACAATCCCCTAAGCTGCCTGTGTGCGGGGTCGCCCTCAGCTTAGCCTATAGCACTGGAGGGGTTTGCAGTCTCGTTGGGGGCGTTCTGGTCCCCTTGGTGCCTTCCCAACCTGGTTCTGGGGTCCTTCCCACTTAGCTGTGCGCCAGCCGGGATGTGACTTTGAGGATGCTGTGGGTGGCGCTGCTCCTCCAGTGTTACGCAGCAGCGGCGGCTCCTCTGGACCCTTTGCGGCTCTGGCCGGGCGGAGGGGAATGAATGGCAGGCTGCTGATCTCTGTGGGAAGCCTCGGCACAGCTGCTTTGCCTGGCCACCGGCCAGGGGGTCCAAAATTCCCCAAGACTCCCAGCCCGCTGGGCCAAGTGCGCTGGGATGATTTTGTTCCGCTGTTGGGCCCTTGTCTCTTTAAGACTTAAAAAAAAAAAGTGCACGCTTTTCTTTTGTCCCAGGGAGCCAGCTGACAGGACCTGGTTGCGGTCTCGTCTCAGATCCTGCCCTTCTGTTTTCCTAATCTCTGATACACCACAGGATGTATGTCAGTGCTCCTGGCGCCGATCACCGGGGCTGGTTATTTGGCGGGCCTGTGCTTCCACTCCCTCCCCACTCTGAATCTTTTCCTCCCACTGGTGCACTGAGGTGGGGGAGTGCTTGGGTCCTGCCGGGTCACAGCTTTGAGTCTTACCTGCTTTGTGTGGTGCTGAGTTCTTGCAGATGTAGCTGTAGCCTGGCTGTTGTACTGTATCTTCTGGTCTCTCTTTTAGGAATAGCTGTATTTTCACAAATATATATTGTTTTGGGAGGAGATTTCCGCCGCCCTGCTCATGCCACCATCTTCCCAGAAGTCTGAGCTCATCATTTGATTTTTGCTTCAAACAATGGTGCCCAGAGTATGATACAAATCCAAGCATCAAAATGAATAATTTCTGCAATTTATGGAAGCATCTAATATGTTATAATCCATATATAAAGGTATTTTTAAGAACCCCATTGGTCACCTTTAGAGGTTTCAAGGGAACCAACTTATTTTTCTGAATATTGGTTAAAGTATAAAAAGTAGTTGAAGTTATGTTGGGTATGATGCCTTTTGTATAACATGCAGAAGAATAATGTCTACTATTTAGAGATAGTGACATAGGTAGTGAACTTCACAAAGTATACAAAAGTGATAAACAACACATCAGGATAGTAATTATCTGAGGGAAGGAAGAAAGGAGAAAAAATCCAGGGAGTTTTATACTCAAAACTTTATTGTATCTAGAAAGCGTTTCTCTGAAAAAAATTAGAAAAAGTATCTGAAGTGATACAGCAAAATATTAATATTTGACAAATTTGGGAGGTGGTTGGTACACAATGTTTCTTAATTTTTCAGTCACTGAATATTTTGAATTTTTTCATAATCTTTATTTCAAATAAACAACAAAAAGCAGACATTATGACTTTCCTGTTTCTAGTCTGAGGGCTTGGGTGATGGTGATGGTATTCAGTGTGATACGGAAGAGAAGAGAACTGATTTGTAAACAAAGATTAGGGATTAAGTTTTGGATATAATAGTTCAGAGAAGGCTAATGAGTATTTCCACCCTATATAGAACAAGCTCTCCTCATATCTTTCTTTTCTTTCCTCTTTAATTTTTAATGAGTATTCTAGACTGGTTAAGGGATATCATGAAAATGAATGACCTTGACAGACTGTCTAGGCTTTAATAAAGAATGTAATGAAGCTTTCCATGTTCCTTAAAGACTTGGTGACAAATGTGGACTGAATGGAAGCCCAGTTAGCTGTATTCAAGCTTTTATATAGAATTAGCTATCGTTTGACCCTGAATGGATTAATATCAAACAACAAAGATGTCTCTATGCTTAAAATGTATTTTGTTACAGTTGTTACACTGCAAGTGGTAAGAAGGACTTACTGAGCTAATCCGCATAGCAAGTAACAGCTAACATTTATGTAGTGCCTCTGAGTGTCAGGTTAGGTCCGAAACACTTTGTGTGCCTTATCGCTTTTAACAATCACGATAATCCTTTCCAAAAAGTATTGCTACTGTGCCAGTTTCACAACTAAGGGAACTCAGGCTCAGAGAGATTAAGTAACTTGCAAAGGCCATTCAGTAGCTCCACACTTCCTGCCTCACCTGAAATTTCCTAGGAACCATGGTAAGAGGCAATACAGCAAGATGGTGTTAAGTATGGAGTGTGGAAGTCCAGGCCATACCTGAGTTTGAGTTTGAGTTGCAGGTCACTAACCCTGGCCTTGGGCAGTTACTTGATCAGGCTCATCCTCAATGTCCTCACTAAAAATGGCAACAATAACAAATGCCTGAGTTCATAGGGTTTTTGTGGAGAGAAATGATGCTTTTAAAGCCCTTCTTATATAAACAAGACCTTGCATCATTGAACGTTAGCTAGGAGATACTTTAGGGTAATACAAAGGCATGACTAATATGAGTGATAAAGCTTTTGAGACGATTTCTTTGCTTGGTCCCTTGGGGCAAATAGGCCAGTTGTCTCCTATGTAGGATGGCTCCAGGTTTACCCACACTGTGGATAATACACGTGTGCGTCACTTTAGAATGAACTCCTTTCTACAGTGTTGCCAAAGAAGGAAACTGTCTTCTTGGATGTCTTTCTCTTGTAGAGTCTAATGGGCTAGGCTAGAGCCTAAGTTCATTTCTACTTGGAGAGTTGTGAAACAGTAACCCTGCTGAAGGGTGAGGTTATCACATATTTCTAAGTTTTGGACAAGCAATTAGCTCACAGTGGAAGCCCTGTCAGTGTTAAGCAGGATGTGGTGGAAGAGCTTCAAATGGTAACTTGATGATAAATGCCTCTTAGTCAACTTTCCAAGCTCACTCATGCCCAGTAGGAACTGTTAGAAAGGAGCCAAGGGGAACAGCTTAAAGCTTTTAAAGGCTTTTTAATATAACTTTTCTCATTATAAATGGAAAATAATAGTTGTTGTAGAAAATTGGGAAATAAAGATCTTCTATGTACATTATAAAAGTGAGGGTATTTTCTAGCGATAGATGGTCCTATTAGCCATGTCCCCTTCAACATTTTCTTTGCCATATGCAGTGTCGTGAAGAAAATATGGATCATTTTGAGAGACAATTTTACAGCTACTTTTCATGGCAGCTGTGTATTTCAGGCTGCCTGTTGAAATGCCTTTTTTTCTGTGTCAGGTTATGAAATTTGAATCAACATAGCAATTTCATTTTTCTTAGAAAAGCAGGCTCATCTTAGATGCAGCAATTAGTGAATTCAAACCTCAAAGAAAGGGCTTATGATTATCACCTTTCACCTGAGGTTTCATTCATAGGGGTGATATTTCACACACTAATCATAAAATGTGAGCTGAATGGAGCCCCGCAGAAGAGCACAGCTCTCAGAAAAAATGATGGCTTTGCACTGCCTGTCCTTCGCTTCTTCTATTAAGACAGAGATTCTCCAGGTGGAGAGTTCAGGAGAGTAAAGGTATTTATTTTTGATAAGACTCAAAGGGATTTTCTCCAAAATGTGTTTTTAAAAGAACTTATTTCCAATAATTCTTCTTTTGTAGCTGCTCAAAAAAATCTTGGAAAGCTACAAATTGTTAATCTTCGTCTTTCAGATGAAAGCCTTGTTTTCCTATTGAGTAACTGGCTGTTTGTCCTCTCTTCCTGAGGCTGGACCCTTCCTTAACCTTATGATGCATTCCGAGTTACCTACCAAGTGCCATAGGAGAACAGGGTGTCTTCAGATGGGGTGATACAAACCCAAGAATCTATTTACTCTCTAGCAAAAAAAACCCTGAAATACATTACAAATAAGTCAATGTGTCAATTACCCAGCGGCACGTGAAATTTCTCTTCGAGAATTTTGGGAAACAGAAAAAATGAACTATAAATTTTAAAAATTCTCCTGTGTTTTAGAAGTTCTTTTAAAGCCTGGTTTTAGCTGGAAAGAATTACTCTCAGGTGGTGAGTGTGAGTCACAGACAGGTGGGTTCTAAAGAGAAGGTGATAGTTATCTGGAAGCTCAGCTGCTGTGAAGGCTATTTTTTGAGCCTCTGCCAGTCTTGAGTCTAGAGTCTCTGAACCTGTGACTGTCAATGAGTGAGGATGAAGATGGGGGTGGGTGTCATTTGTCTCCCGTACACTTTTTTGTTTGGGAGAGAATTATATGTAATAATGGGGAAAACATAGTCTTCCACAAACTGACTAGCTGTAACCAATCCTCTCTCTGAGAACAACAAAGATAACTAAATCAAGAAAAGAAAGGAAAAATCAAAACATTTGAGTATATCTGAGAGCTACTAAGAAAGTCAGGATTTGTGGACCCAAGATCCCAGAGAGAAAGGAAGGGTAGAAAGAACATCTGGTGTGGATAAAGTGAAGGTTCCTATGTCCAGGATTCTCATCTGGCCCTGGTTGGCTCGCTCACTACACATGTGTGGGCAATATGTTGCTATTGAATCTATATAAAGAGCTCTATCCAGTGCTCTGGGTAACACGGTGGCAGGGTTGCATGACTGCTGCAGGGCTACATGGCTGCAGGAGAGCAGACTGGAGTGGTGGCAGTACCAGGGACAGAGACTGAGACGGCTGCCGGTGTGGAGAGGCCCAGAGGCAGAGACTGGCTTGCTGCACGCAGACTTGGTCTGTGTGGATGGGACTCTAGTGACTGACCTGCCACTGTGGGAATAAATTTGGGTATAACCCTTTCACCCCAAGAATGTTCCATTCTCATTTGTCAGTCTCATTGAATCCACAGTGAATTTGCCCGGGGCTAAAACCCACTGGCAAGACAGGTGGGACCACTTTTCTTTCAAGGCATTTGCAAATTGGAAGGCAGCAGAGAGATTGAAGAGCTAAGCAGAGATTTTGGCTAAACATAGGTCTGGATTGCCAATAATTGGAGTTTGGAGTGTTTCAAGGCTATACCTTAGATGTGAAGGTGAACAGGAAACAGACCAGGCCATGAAAACACAGAAACCAGTTTCACTTTATTCATTCTCAAAATGGAAATAAAACAAAACAAGATAAAAGCCAGCTATCCCATCTCTCCACCCTGTCAGTAACGGGGGAAGTGACCTCTCTCTTATTCAAGGTCAAGCTCTCCTCCAGGGCTGTCTATCAGTTAGCCCCCTCCGCCTGTCTCCATTAGTTATCCCATCTCTTTCCTGCACCTATAGCCACACGATATTGCTTTTTCATTACCCAATATTCTTTATTCCTTTAGCATGCACCATGCCATCAGTTCAGAGGGGATCATTCTTGTCATTGGACTTCATGTGTGTCTCCGAGTCAAGTGGGCTGGCACTTCAGCCAAGACACAGGCGCTTTCTCTGAGCTTCCTTTTTTTCTTTCTCAGATGATTGTCTTAAACATATTTTAGGAATAACAGAGTGCTTATTAGGTTAACTAAACGCATTAACTTTCTTGTCAAGAATCTTGCTTTTTCCTGATTATTTACCACACTGTAAGCCATGTTACATTGCAGACCTGTCCAGATCAGCCCATGAAACACATGGGGTAGTGCAATTCCCACTTGTCCAACACCAAATGCAATGGTGTATTTTTTCCCTACATATATGTATAACAAACAATATTATACATAGCAGTAATAGTATTATAGTTTCATTCAGGTACCCAGACTCAATTCCAACATGTGTAAATATATGGGAGGGAGTCTTCCCACATATACTTACACCAAGCAATTCTCGAACAACAGCAGGGTGTTTGAGAACTCAACTCAATTCTGATGGTATCTGCCTGGAGACAGCACCAGATCCCCAGGTTAAGGGCTCCATCCTACAAGATTGCCCTCTACCCCTCACTCCAGACGCCAGTTGCAAGCCCCAGGCAGTTGCCTGTGCTTCTGACCTACTGGCTACGGATTGGAGATTCCCACGACCTCCCCATTAGGTTCGATTAACTTGCTAAAGCAGCTCGCAGAAATCAGGAAACCACTCACATTTACCAGTTTATTAAAGGATACCATAAAGGATACAAGTCAACAGCCATAAGAAGAGATGCATAAGGCAAGTTCCCAAATAAAGGAGCTTCTATCCTCGTGGGGCTTGGGGCCTAGCTCGGTGGCACATGGAGGCGTTCTGGTTCCCCAAGAATAGAAGCTCTCTCCGGCCAAGCAGGATCCAACCGAGCAGAGCAGAGCAGAGAGAGAGCAAAAAACTCTTCTCCTGGGTTTTTGTGAGGGTTCATTGCATAGTCATGATTGACTAAATTATTGGCCCCTGGCTGATTCAGCCTCCAGCCCCCCATCCTTGGGTGGGGGTCCAAAAATCTCTCATTAACATGACAAAACACCTGTTTCACCTTTAAGATTCTGCAGTGTTTATAGGAACTGTGGATGAAGACCAAACATACCTGGGAAATATATATGTGGTCACATGAATGACCACATATATATTTCGTATATCTCATTGTATCACAGGTAGGGTCACCAAATACACATTTTGGCTGGATATTAAGTGACCAACAGTTAAAATAAATATTCAGCCAACACTGAACTGAAGCCTAATATCACCTCATGGAATGAATTTCTGGAACCCAAGAATAGGTATTAAATTTTCCAAATTTTAATTTTGTCACTGAAAATGCTGGTAGTCATATTTATAAAGTTTGATATTATTGTACAAGACAATACTTTCTTAGACCTCTCAGCTGAGGTCGATACACTTGACTTTGCAATATTAAAATAGATTGCCCATTTTCAGCCCAGCTCAGGGGTGGAGGAAGCTACTCTCTGTTGAGCCTTGCCATTGTAAATGCTACGGCTGGCGAAATGACCCCTGAGGCATCGGGCTTTCCTGCTGGACAGAATTACAACGTATAAAGCACATAGGGAGATTATTTTTCACTGTAAGACACATCTTGAATATCTAACTATATATATGTTTGAAAGTGAGTGTTTAGGTATTAATATTAAACCTGATAACTCATAACTAATACTGTTCATATTACATGAGCATGTGGGTGTGTTACATATTCTTACCTTTTGTTTGTGGTGAGTCATTTCCACGTCCATTCCTGTTCTCACAGGAAATAGGAAAATGGTAGCCTTCATCCCTGACACATTCTGTTACACCTGTCAGGGTGCTCTTCAGTCCCTCCTCACCTTCACTAACCTGCTCACATGCATTTTCTCAGTTTACACTTCATATTTCCAAGAGAAATTTAGACAAGCCTCTATATTGGTTTCCTAAGGATGTTGCAACTAATTACCACAAAGGTGGTGGCTTAAAACAATTTATTCTTTCACAGTCTGGAGGCCAGAAGTTTGAGATCAAGGAGTTAGAAAGGTGAGCCTGCCTCCAAAGGCTCTCGAGGAGGATTAATATTCCCTTGCCTCTTGCAGCTCTCCGTAGCTCCCGGCTTGTGGCAGCCTGAGTCCAGCTTCTCCCTTCGTTGTCGCGTGGCTCTCCTCCCTGTGTCTGTGTGTCGCTTCCCTTTCTCTTCTTCTATAAGAACACCAGTCATTAGATTTAGGGCTCTCACTAAGTCCAGGATGATGATCTCATCTCAAGATCCTTAACTTAATCACATTTGCAAATGTGATTTCTGAATACTACATTCACAGGGGCCAGGTGTTAGGACTTGTATGTATTTTTTGGAGGGGACACAATTCAACAAGCGTACCCTCGAAGTCTAGGTTAAGTGCTCCCCTATGTCACCCAGGAACACTGTGAATCTCCAGAAAAGCAGTTATTATAACATATAATTGCCTTCCCTTGTCTCTAGATCTCTGAAGGCAGGCATTGGGTCTTTATATTCCTCAATACATAGCATGGTGCCTGGCACATAATGCAAAATGAATAACTATCATTGAATGAAAGAATTAAAATCAATAGAAACATTAAGAAGACACATTACAGGTCAATGCAAAGATTTAGGGAATAGATTTGTATTATTTTTAAAGCTAGTTACAGTTTGAGCTGGTTACCTTAGGAACCAAGGAGAGTTAATCTAAGTGAGAAAATTGTCCTTTTGCAAATAAAAACATGTATAATATGATCTTATTTTGCAAATATAAACTCCCACCCTAAACTAGACTGGGGGAGAAGGCTAGGTACTGAGTGGATTGCTCTCCATGATAAAATATGACAGAATTGAGTGTTTTCAGATGGTAGCCCTGGACATTCTAGATTGGAAGAAAGAGAGAGGATAAAGGGTCTGATGGAGTGGATGAGAGGTAGTGGAAGACCTGACACTAGGGAGAAGAATGGCTGGTGAGAAATTAAGTCCCTGTGTTGAAGATGACCAAGTGTCTTCACAGCTGTGATATCTAAGAACTGCTCTCTTTCTGTGACCCTGCCAATTTGCACTATAAAGTTTCATAAACAGCTTTCAGTAGTTGGTGCTTCGGGGAATGAAATATGGGTAAGACCATCAGCACCTGGGGCACAGTGATGTGACAAGTGGACAGCTGCCTCTAGAAATAAGATGAAAGAACACTGATGAGGCATTCAATGTGAGCAGGAGTCCAGAATGAGAGGGTCCTGGAGACAGCTCGGTCCACAAAGCACCCCCTTGAATATTGGAGGGAAAATAAACTTCTTACGTAGATAAGATCCAAAGTTGAATCATTTTGCTTTTGCACTAATGAAAATTGATATCCAGAATGTTTTATATAGAGACTTAGAGACACTTGAACTGCACAAATAAGAGCTTTTTGACAACCTAAAGGGTCTTTAGATGAAAAAGCAATGAGTGTTGTGGCACTACAGGTATATAAACATGATTTAGAAGGCAGCTTGGCAAGGATATTGTGTAGGGAATTCATGCTTTTGAATTTTGGATATCTACCATCCACAATGATTCCAAGATTCTAAAGTCCCGTGTGATAAAACATAACTGTATTTTTAGGTAGAATTTTTTTTACATAGGTCAACTTTGTAAGCAGGTAATTTGTGGTGAGTGGCTACAGAAAGTTAGAAAGTTCTGTGTTTCCATCTATTTAAACTAAACAATATGTGTTTCTATCTCATATGTGGCCCTAGATGTGTTCTCTTCATGGCGTGTCCACTCATATTGCCTTTATCATCTGTTCTCTGGAAACTTCACTGGGTTTGGTTTCCACATGCATGGAAACCTGGGTAGCTATTTCTCGCCACCACAACTATAATTCCCTATGAGCTTGCTCTACAAGAGATTCACAGTGTTCTACAAATTCTGGCAGGCATTCAAAGCAGATTTGAAATAAAGCTCCAGATGGAGACACCTACATGAATCTACAGGAAGAGTCACTAAAGAAAACAAGCAAATATCACCACCACCATATAGGTTAAAAGCAGAACAGAAGATGTAAACATGCCAGCAAAAGTTGAGTTTCTCCACATTGATTATTCTCTGCCCACCAGAACCTCTTTGATTATTGCCGAAAAGGTACATTAGAGATTTATTGAAGAATCTTAGCAATATAAGCAAGAGAGACTACTTCCCTTCAGATTTAGGCTTGGTCATTTGTTTTCATTTGGCATTAAGTAAAAGTGGATTTTCCTTGTTACACTCTGATACTGGTTGACTGAATATCGAAATTAAATGTAATCTCCTAGAGGGCAGGACATTGATCACTAGCTATATGCTAGTGCCCAGAAAAACATCAGAAACATAGTAAGATACTGAGAAAATATTTGCAGAATTGATAAATGATGCTGAATAAATAAGGAAATAGACTCAAAAAGGAACTAAGTGAAAACTGTGAAACTCAAAGAAAAAAGAGAGTGCATTTCAGGCTATTGGAAGGAGGGACGTAGGTAGGAGCCCTAAACCATGTGCAAAGGGAAAGGAAGGGCAGACAGGGAACAAACTCTGAAAGTTGAGAAGGAAGAATGGATTCCAGTGTTCTAGGAATTTAGAAGAGGGGTGGTGTGGTTGGAGCAGGGGGAGTGAGAGGAAAAATCATGTCAGCTCAAAGGCGTAGGCAGGAATCAGATGGTTTGAGGTCTTGACAGCTGGGCAAGGAATTTTTAAGTATTGTAGATGCAGTAAAATATCATTGAAGGGTTTTAAGCAGGGTGTACTATGATCTGGTTTAGGTTTTAAAGTGCTTATTCTGGTTGATATATAAAGAAAACATTAGAGGTGGTCAGGGGGAGGTCAGGTAAGGAATGATTATCACTTAGAGTGGGTGGCAGCTGAATGGAGGAAAGTGCGTAGCTTTGCAACACACTTTGGAAGTAAAAATAGAATCAGTTTTTTTATGAATTAGAACCAGGGGAGGGGAGGGTGAGGAAGGAGAGCAATGAAGAATGACATGTCTTCTTCCTTTAGCTTTTACAACTAGTGGTGCTTTCTTGAAATAACCTGTTTATTTTGGGATGTGGGAAATTAAGAGCTTTGTTTGAACTGCCTTTTAGATGGAGATGAAAACTGGCATAGCTGCATATGTAAGGTAGAGCTCAGTAGGGGATGGCTCAGAGGTGCAGTCTGGAAGCCACCAGCATATGGATGGTGTTGTAAGCCTTGGTAAAACTAGTATGAGGTGATTAGATCACAGGTAGAACACTAGATGAGATAACGGAAGGATAGCTATTATAGGGAAGAAAAGATAAGCTAGGAATGAATCCTAAATCACTCTGTCTAGGAACTCAACCTGAGAAGTCCAGGCCACACCCTGTGGAAAAGTGAATCTATTAGGGTTTGGTCAGCAGACAGAAAGCACACCAGTTATTTGAACAGAGAAGATATAAGTAACTGTTATCTAGGAGAGATAGGGCTATCTACTAAAAGGGATTTGAAGAGGTGCAGAAGTAGCAGGTACAGACTACCATCTGCAGGCTACAAGGAGGAATTTAGGACTAGGAAAGGGTCCCTTCCCCAGTGCTGAGATTTGGACATTTGTGAAGAGTTTCTGCCTGTGCAGAAAAATACAGCTTGCAAGTAGTGAAAAGGTGAGAGAGGAAGGGAGCTAGAGCTGCTCAGAGAGGCCCTGGGGGGGACTGTGGCCTGAGGGTCCAGCCAGAGCTTCCACATATCTGCCTGCTGCAGGTCCTCACACGGTTGCCAGCAGCAGCGCGTGGGCTGAGGGTGCGGCTGGCACTTGTCCACTAGGACCACAGGCACTCATGCAGAACGATTACCAGTGGAGAACTACACCCCTGGCGGGAAATGTCTCCTTGCTACCATCACCCCAGTGATACCACTGTCACTCCACAGCCCTCTGTGAAAAGCCCAACAATAGATGACTGTTTACAGGGTCCAGCTGGGGTATTCCAAAGTGGGGCAGAGAAGAGTAGATTTGGAGCTGAGAGAAAACAAACTCATGAGCAGCACAAGAAGCCACGTGTACAAGTTCCAGTAGAGTCCCAGCTGACCACCCAGCCGACAGCATGAGACACCCATGTAAATGTACCATCTTGTCTGTTCATCCCAGTTAAGCCTTCAGATGATTGCAGCCTCAGCCGACACCTGATATGACACTGCATACTGTAAGCAAGAAACATTTGGCTAAATGTAGCCAATCCAAAACCATGAAAGCCAATAGTAAGTTGTGGTTTTAAGAAAGTAAATTATGGGGTAGTTTGTTGTGCAGCAATCAGTAAGTAGACCTGCAAGAATTGCTAACTTTATGGGAGGCTGTAGAAAGGCCATTTTAGATGAAGACTGACCAGAAGTGTCCATTTAATTCTGTAGTGTGACATAAAGGAATGGAGAAATGCAAGTAGACAGGTGGGGAAAGAACAGTAGGGGAGAAGAGGGGAACACTGTCTTCTCTAGGACATCACCTTCTCTTGTTTGTGTTCCTGCCCCTTTAACACTCCTCGTTTTCCTTTGCTACCATCTTCCCCTCTCATTTCCAGGAGACACTTCCCCAGGCATAAGTCAGTGGCCTCTTCTCAACCTACACTCTCAGGATAGGCAAGCCCACCTCTCCCATGTTTTGAAACAGCAGTGATGTGTTTATAACCTCAAAACTCCCATCTGCAGCATCAGCGTCTTCCTGAGCTGCAGACACATCTCTCTAACTCTCCAAGTAACATTTACATTTGCTATTTCCCAAGTTGTTTATGCCCAGAAATAAAGTCATGAGTTTCCCTGACAAGCTCGCTCTTCTACTTGCTTGCTCTCTCAGCGAATGCTCCATCGCGTACTTGGTTGTCCAAGCCAGAATCCCCGGAGTGATCTTTTACACATCTGTCTTGCTCATATTTCATGTCCAATTACAAAGTCCAGATTTATTCTACCTTTTAGCATCTCTGGATCTCTCCTCTTCTCTCCATTTTTCACTGTCATTAACTAAATCTAAAATACTCTCATCTCCTGCCTGTCCTGCCTCAATAACCTCCCAACTGGTTTTTCAGAAACCTCTATTGCCTTGACTGTAATCCAGTCTGCATACAGCCAGCTATGTAGTCTTTGGAAATCACAAATACAAGTATATTGCACCTCTGTTAAAAGCCCCAAAGTGACTTTCCATTGCTCTTCGCTGGCCAATATTAACGGTTCTAATAGGTCTCAAGTGGCCTGCAAGATTTTTCCCTCATGATTTCTCAATGCCTCACAGTCCTTATTTATCCTTATACACTAGCATCCTTTTAGCAACTTCAGCTGTTTCTTGCCTGAGACACTCTTGTAGATCAGACCAGTTACCCAGCTCAGACTTGCGTAGGTATGTTACTCATCTATAGAAGGTACTGCTCTCCTCCATTTGTAAACTCATTGCAATTTCAATGTATTATATTATCATTTGCCTTCTCTGTTTGACTGAAAACTCCATGAGGACAGGGAACACATCTGTATTACTCTCTGCTATATCTCCACTGCTAGTATCAGAGCTGAATATAGAATTCAAGACTAACTGATTTTTAAATAAACTTGGGCCTTAATTATGAGAGTTTAAATTGTATTTTCAACTGTATGCCATTTGCCCATTTAAACAAAAATTCCACTTACCTCCTCAATGGGCATGCTGACTTGTATTTATATCAAGGGTAGGAGTGTTTGAGAACACCATCTTTGGTGAAAAGAACACCAATGAGAATGTGAAGCTCTTTCCCACTAGAATGAGGCACCTGTTAAAGAGTATAAGCTCTTTGTCTCAGAAAGTCATTTAATTAAACTTCACTGAAATAATATGATACTCTTCTTAAGCATCTAATGCCAATTATTAAATGTAGAAGGAATGAGGGACACAGAAAAATTATCCTTAGGCAAACATGACAGTGGTAGTTTTGCAGATAATAATCCTTGATAAATACTAAAATTTGTGAGCAAAAGTATATGATGAAAGGATATCTGTGTGAAAAGATGTTCCACATTATATGTCGTCAGGAAAATGCAAATTAAACAATGAGATACCACTATTGTGGTATCTTATTGTGTACCCCAAATTTGAGACACTGATAACACCAAATGCTGGTGAGTACATGGGCCAACCAGAACTCTCACTCACTGATGGTAGAAATGCAAACTGGTTCGGCCTCATTGGAAGACTCTTACAGAACCACACGCACTCTCACCATCTGATCTAGCAGTCTGCCTCCTTGGTATCTGCCCAAAGGAGTTGAGAACTTAGGTCCATACAGAGACCTTAACGTGATGCTTACAGCAGCTTCATTCATAATTACCAACACTTGGAAGCCACTAAGATGTCTTTCGGTCAGTGAATGGATAAATACACTGTGGTTCATCCAGAAAATGGAATATCCTTCAGAGCTAAGAAGAAATGAGCTATAAAGCCATGAAAAGAAATGGAGGAACCTTAAATGTATATTACTAAGTGAAAGAAGTCAATCTGAAATGGCTACATACGGAATGATTCCAACTATATGACATTCTTGAAAGGCCAAAAAAAAATTATGGAGATGGTAGAATGGTCAGTGGTTGTCAAGGGTTGGGTGGGGGAAGGATATATAGGTAGGGAACAGTGGATTTTTAGAGCAGTGAAAAATAATCTGTATGATACTATAATGAAAGATAGATGAAATTATGTATTTGTTTAAATCCACAAAATGTACAACAACAAGACTGAACTCTAATGTAAAGAATGGACTTTGAGTGATTATGAAGTGTCAGTGTAGGGTCACTGATTGTAACAAATACCACTGTGCACCATGCTGGGGGAGGATGTTGACCACGGGGGTGGCTATACATGTGCAGGGGCAACGAGCATATGGGAGATCTCTGTGCCTTCTCCTCAGTTTTGCTGTGAGCCTTAGACTGCTCTAAAAACAAAAACAAAAACAAAAGGTACTGGCGTATCTTACAGTCTTTATTCTACTCATTGATAATCTACGTCAGTTACACTGGGCAAAAAAGTAACTTTATCATGAAGAACCGCAACAGACACCATGTTAACCAGTGATCAAAGTTTACATCACCAGTCATCAGACACATCAACATAATGTACCTGATCTGATGCACTGAGAGGGGCCCAGCCTCACTTCTGTGGCATCCTTGCCCAGAATGAACATTCTCAATCTCTCATGTCTAAGATGAGGAAATAGCAGGCAAACTCAAACTGAAGGGTATTCTACAAGATAAATGAACAGTATTCTTCAAAAGTGACAAGGTAATAAAAGAAAAGACTCAAGAACTGTCACTGATTGGAGGAGGCTAAGGAGACATGACAATGAAATTCAGTATAGGATCCTAAATTGGATCCTGCAGCAGAAAAAGGGCACAGTGAGTAAATCAGGGAAATTTGAATGATTCTGTAGTTAATAGTAGGGCTTTGATGTTAATTTCCTGGTTTCAATAATTGTGCTATTGTTATGAAAGATGTTAACACTAGGTGAAGCTGGGTGAGTGGTCTATGGGAACTTGCTTTACTGTTTTTGCAACTGTTCTGTAAATCAAAATTACTTTAAAATGAAGTTTTAAAAAATGCCTGCTTAATAAATCTTTTTAATCAGACTGATGAATAAGATCTTTTTGCTTGGAATCTTCAAATACCTATAATGTCTTTCAGATCGTCTACACCAGAGTTTTCCCCTTTCCTAGTGTAGATTTTCCACTTAAATAAGCTCTTTTTTTTCTAACTTTCACTCATGCTTCTTTCTGCCCTAATGTACTACAACTCGGTTTTCGATTGTCCTCTAATTTATACCTACAGAGTCTCTCCTGATAAGCATACAACAAATTTCCTGCTATATGGAGATACAAAGCTTGTCATTATCCTCTTTCATGACACACCCAATTGTCTATGGGTGAAATCACCAAAGCGTTGGATTGATCTATCTTTAGCCTTGTAGGAGAGGTTTTTAAAAACAATGTCAAAATTTTAGTCTCAACATTTTAATCCCAAGAACAAAGCAAGCTCAGGCTGGTATCCTGACCTTTTATAAGGCAGCTTTCACCAAGGAATGCAAAGCATTTTATGGCATTGACTTGGGGTAATTAGGCCTGGCATGCTGGGCTAGCACTGCAAAGATTATTTTTATGAAGGGATAAAATACTGAGCTCAGAACTTGAGTGTTTCATCCAATACTTACAACAAACTGGTAGCAGGAGAGGTGGTGGAGTCTGTCTTCTGACGTTCATTTTCCTGCCTATTTCAAGAGTTCCAACCACTCTCCTTTTTTTGAGATTTCTTATCTGTAGCTTGATAGACCAGAGGCTAATGATTCTCAGAAGTCAACAGAGAGGTCTTTGCCCCATCTTGTCTCCCAGCTACAGTTGAATGAGGTGTGGAGGTAGGTTATAGATTTGCTGCTCCCTCGTCCTGAACAACTCAGCTCCTCTACTCAGAAAGCAGGTTTTCAGTTCATGTTTGCAAGCTGTTTGTTCTTGTTCTCAAGGAGACAGGCTATTTTTCTTTTCTCTTCTTTGGTGAAGTGCACCCTATTGTAGGCACTACTTCAAAGGGAATAGATGGATCAGGCTATACTGAAAAGTCCTTAGGAACCTGCCATAAATTTAAAACTTCTCAGTACAGTCAATATTTTTCAAATGCTAAAGATAGGAAATGTAGCAATTAAAAAAAATTCAGCAATGTATTACCCAAGGAGAACTCTTGCCTTCTTCCCACTCCCAGCCGCTGGCTTATTCTAAGGGAACTTCCTTATCTTAAAAATGTTGACCAGAGGAGTGAGCCAATGAGAGTTAGCTCCAGATTGAAGAGAGGGGTATCCAGAGTGGGAATCCCAGGATACCTGCCTGAATAGCCCTGCCTTTGTTCCTTTCATATCAGTTGTGTATACTGACCTCTTCTAAGAAAACTACATTAGTGTATCAAGGATTCTGAGACTGTAGATTCTACAACCTGATAAGTCCAAGGCAAACAGAGGGTTAATATTTCCCTTCACAAGAACAAAGTGTATAGGCATGAAGAAAATCTATAAGATCATCACTGCAGAGATGTAGTTTCTTAATTCCAGACAAACTAATCTAGGGTTACATAAGATTCACCCTGCAATCTTAGTAAAAATACAGTTTCTTCAGCCCTAATATCTGATATCCCAATTCAGTGATTCAGATGCATAGCCAGGCTAGGAAATCATTACCTTAAACGATATGAAGACTGAATCATGCTGGTGCTTTAAAAGTTTAGAAAGTAGCTTTTATTTATTAATCCTTTCATTTATCCATCTAATTGTGGCCTAAAGGAGCATCCAGTCAGTGGGGAAGATGTACAAGGAAATTGGTGATTATAGTGGGCCTATTAGATCTAATGCTACGAGCATGCACATGGGGAAATAGAACCAATAAAAACAGCTCTAAATCCAGCCTTGAGGGGTTGGGGAAGACTCTTAGAGGGAATAACTCATCTGGTTTCTAAAGGACAACTGAAATTAACTGGGTGAAGAAAAATTAATGAAGAGGGACGAGATGATGAGAACATGTGTGCCAAGACCTCAGAAGTGAAAAGAACATGGTGTAGAGGACAGATTTCTGGTAGCTTAGTACAGAGAGAATACAAGAAGGCCATGGGAAATTGGTGAAAGGGGAGAGAGGAGAGTTAGCAACAGCTCATGAAAAACTCTCTAGTACAGTGATCACATGTCCCCATTTACCTGGGCAGTCCTAGTTCATACCTCTTGTCCTAGATTAATTTAAATAGTCTCTTTTGCTTTCAAAAGTAGTGCATTTTATGATTGGATGATACATTATTTGGTTGGCCCACTTAGTGCCATTGCTAAGGAGTCTGGCCTTTTGGCTAGAGGAAGACATATTATCATTGAAGGGTTTCAGCAGGAGAGTGACTTGATCTGATTTCTAGTTTGACAGTCTCACCTGGCTGAAATACAGGAAGTAGACTATAGGGGGACAGGATTAGAGGCAGGGATATTGTTTGGTGGGCAGTTGTAGAAATCTGCAAGGGCTGACAGTGGGTTGAATGAGATGATGGCATGGGGAGCAGAAAGGAATGGACTCGTCAAATACGAAGAATCAGAGTGAACTTACCACTTAACACGTGATCATGTGATCATGGCCAAGTTACTTAATGTTTTTTTCTCTCATTTGTAGAAGGGGTTATAAAAATTCCTCATTGGATTTTTCTAAGACATAAGAGAGCACATTGTTTAGGGCACCCACTACCCATCCTATGAGGCCCTTAACAATTGTTTTCTCTTTCCCTGCCAACCAATCCCCCATCTCCATAGCACACCTCCCAGGTCCACCTCCCCTGATTAGATCTCTGTTCTCCCAAATTAGGTGCCTTAATCCTATTCCCAATTTCCTTGTGCCTCTACTCCCACTTACTCCCTTAATGACCAGATACCAGGTGGATGTCTCCAAGAATAGCCTAATTTATTGGAAGATGTACTTAAGGTTTTATAGTTGTTTAAAGGATGCATACATCCATTAAAACAATGACAGCAACAAAAACTCCACAAGCCTTCAACCTAGAAACATGTTCCTTGAAGGCTATACACATAAGCAGTGTGACATGGTAGCTGTGTGCCCAAGATTTTCTAACACAATCTATCACCTGTCCCGGTGTTTTTGGTTTAGAAAATATGGTGTCTTTGAAAAAAGATGGCCATTTAAAAAAATCAGCTTCACCCTCTATACTAAACACTTTTTCCTTTTCTCCCTCGCATCTTCTCCACCCCTTCCTCCTTTCCTTCATTTTGGCCAAGGTCTTTCCCTTTTTCTCACTTTCCCCTTCCTGTGCTGTATATATACAGACAGCTCCAGGGGACCTCACCTGTAGTATGGCTTCAAAGTCCTTTGTAACCATTCCTCTCCACCAAGGTAGAGCCTTTGTCCAAGTCAGTTCCTTTCCTGAAGCATGGCATACTTTCCCTTGGCACTGTTTATGTTGAGATTTTACCAAGCTGAGACTCGGTAAAGTCTCAACACGAGGGGAAAGGTTATTAATGTGCTTGGCATCTTTCCTCTGAAGCACTTTCACTGTTGACTCTAACCTGGAATTGTTGCCCTCCTTTCCACCTCTTCCCAATTTCTTTTAGCACCAATGATCTGAGTATCTATAGTCTGCAAATATGTTCTGCACTGTTGTAACACTTTTTAATGTATGCATGCCTGATTTTACCAACTAGGGAAAAATCAGACAGTTCTTGGTCAGGAGATTTTTGTCTTACATACTCTTATATTACCCACCAAACCTGGTATAAACTTTACACACAGTAAGTTATGAACTTTTAATTATGTGAGAAATATAAAGAAAAGGTCTTTATTATCCCTTTCTTCTGGGCTTTTACTTAACTTCCAGATACCATTAGTATTGTGGTCTCTGAGTAGCAACCATGTGGTCTTATCATCAAAATTCCTGGTTTGGCACCTTGGGAGGGGTTAGTTTCTCAGATAGGAAATGGGGATATGAAATACTTATTACACCTGTCCTCTTGAGTGTCATAAAGTTAAAGAAAACAATGTATTATGATTTATGTTGAATTTATTTTGTGAGTACATATAGATGGAAGGTCAGTTAGTATTTTTTTTTTAATTTTGCTATTATTAATATACAATTACATGAGCAACATTATGGTCACTAGACTCCCCCTATTATAAAGTCCCCACCACACACCTCCCATTGCAGTCACTGTCCATCAGTACAGATGGATACTATAGAATCACTACTTGTCTTCTCTGTGTTAAACTGCCTTCCCCGTATCCCCCTATCCCATCCCCACCCCCGCTACATTATGTGTGCTAATTGTAATAGCCCCTTTTCCCCCTTATCCCTCCCTTCCCACCCATCCTCCCCAGTCCCTTTCCCTTTGGTCACTATTAGTCCATTCTTGGGTTCTGTGAGTCTGCTGCTGTCTTGTTCCTTCAGTTTTTTCTTGGTTCTTATACTCCACAAATGAGTGAAATCATTTGATACTTGTCTTTTTCGGCTTGGCTTATTTCACTGAGCATAATACCCTCTAGCTCCATCCATGTTGTTGCAAATGGTAGGGTTTGTTTTCTTCTTATGGCTGAATAATATTCCATTGTGTATATGTACCACATCTTCTTTATCCATTCATCTACTGATGGACACTTAGGTTGCTTCCATTTCTTGGCTATTGTAAATAGTGCTGTGATAAACATAGGGGTGCATCTGTCTTTTTCAAACTGGGCTGCTGCATTCTTAGGGTAAATTCCTAGGAGTGGGATTCCTGGGTCAAATGGTATTTCTATTTTGAGTTTTTTGAGGAACCTCCATACTGCTTTCCACAATGGTTGAACTAATTTGCATTCCCACCAGCAGTGTAGGAGGGTTCCCCTTTCTCCACATCCTCGCCAACATTTTTGTTGTTTGTGTTTTGGATGTTGGCCATCCTCACTGGTGTGAGGTGATATCTCATTGTGGTTTTAATCTGCATTTCTCTGATGATTAGTGATGTGGAGCATCTTTTCATGTGCCTGTTGGCCATCTGAATTTCTTCTTTGGAGAAGTGTCTGTTTAGCTCCTCTGCCCATTTTTTAATTGGCTTATTTGTTTTTTGTTTGTTGAGGTGCATTACCTCTTTATGTATTTTGGATGTCAACCCCTTATTGGATATGTCATTTATGAATATATTCTCCCATACTGTAGGATATCTTTTTGTTCTACTGATGGTATGCTTTGCTGTACAGAAGCTTTTTAGTTTGATATAGTCCCATTCGTTCATTTTTGCTTTTGTTTCCCTTGCCTGGGAAGACATGTTCATGAAGAAGTTGCTCATGTTTATGTCCAAGAGATTTTTGCCTATGTTTTTTTCTAAGAGTTTATGGTTTCATGACTTACATTCAGGTCTTTAATCCATTTTGAATTTACTTTTGTGTATGGGGTTAGACAGTAATCCAGTTTCATTCTCTTGCATGTAGCTGTTCAGTTTTTCCAACACCAGCTGTTGAAGAGGCTGCCATTTCCCCATTGTATATCCATGGCTCCTTTATTGTATATTAATTGACCATATATGCTTGGGTTTATATCTGGGCTCTCTATTCTGTTCCACTGGTCTATGGGTCTGTTCTTGTGCCAGTACCAAATTGTCTTGATTACGGTAGCTTTGTAGTAGAGCTTGAAGTCAGTGAGCATAACCCCCCCCCCCTGCTTTATTCTTCCTTCTCAGGATTGCTTTGGCTATTCAGGGTCTTTTGTGCTTCCATATGAATTTTAGAACTATTTGCTTTAGTTCATTGAAGAATGCTGTTGGTATTTTGATAGGGATTGTATTGAATCTGTAGATTGCTTTAGGCAGGCTGGCCATTTTGACAATATTAATTCTTCCTAGCCAAGAGTATGGGATGAATTTCCATTTATTAGTGTCCTCTTTAATTTCTCTTAAGAGTGTCTTGTAGTTTTCAGGGTATAGGTCTTCCACTTCCTTGTTTAGGATTATTCCTAGGTATTTTATTCTTTTTGATGCAATTGTGAATGGAATTGTTTTCCTGATTTCTCTTTCTGCTAGTTCATCATTAGTGTATAGGAATGCAACAGATTAATGTGTATTAATTTTGTATCCTGCAACTTTGTTGAATTCAGATATTAGATCTAATAGTTTTGGAGTGGATTCTTGTCAGTTAGTATTTTTAAATAATTGAACCTCACCATCGACAATATCTGGCCTCATCTCTTTCCTGTTTTCCATTGTTGCTGAGTCACTTTTTTGGACACTTGGTATTTGTCCTTAAATCTAGGGGTAAACTGTACTCCTCATTTACCAATAAGCATAAATGCAGAGGAGGAAATCACAGAGCTCATTCTAGGAGCCTACAATTCTGGATATTTCCTTTTTTCCTAATTTGTAGAGATAATTAAACAGTATACGTTCACTGGTGGAACAATTCACTATAGCATATTCATCTTTTTAGATTAGGCTATGGGTCATGAAGTCATGTGCATGCTGCTTTTCTTAATGGAATTTAATAGAAGCTAAACAAGGAAAGAAAAGCCTTCTTCTTTAATCCTATCTAGGATAGCTAACATTTAAGAACATTAATAACCTTTCCCCTCTATAAATAATTCTTTAGCTGAAAGGGAAGTCTTGGTGAGACATGATGGAAAAGCAGCATGTTTATGCAACTTCGTCCTTTGATTCCACCACTTCTCATTCATTCCACAAACACTTATTATTTGCACACTATGTGGCAGGCACTCTTCAAGGCTCTGGAGATACAGAAATAAACAAAAAAGAGAATTATGTCTGTACTTTAAGTGCTTATACTCTAAAAGGGAGAGACAGAAAAAATATTAAATAAATAAGATACGGACAATCATATAACAGCTATGTGGGAAGTTAACACGGTGATATGAGAATGATGGGGTGTGGGCTATGTGAGATAGGATGAGCAGGGAAGGTCCCGCTGAGAATATCATATGGACCAGTTTGCAAAGAGCCCTGAGAAGATTCTTCTAGGTAGAGGGAATGGCTAGTGCAAAGGCTCTAAGGTACAAAGGAGCTTGACAAAGTGAAAATACGGAATGGGGTGTGCTATATAGCAAAAAGAAAGAGGAGAGTGGCATGGAGGAGCAGGTGGCCAAAACCAGGAATGAGAATAGAAATGAGTAGACAGGTGATTGGGAAACAGAATTAGAGGACTGAAGGCTCCTTTCACAAGAAGATGGACATAATCAGTTACTGCCGATGTCTGTAAGCAACCCAGGGCCTTTTCTCCTAAACCTGAAACTATCTTTAACCTTTGGCTTCTCTCATCTGAGCGCTGGTGTATGAGCTGCCTTCTCTAACTCACACCTTCCCCATTGATTTTATTCAAGAAAAACCCCTGTTTGGGAGGCCATGGGAAGACCCTTTTCATATGCAAATAAGATAATTATTCAATAAAAATGGCTTAATTTAGTGTAGACAAACACGTTAAATATTATCCATTCTCCCATGGGTTTTTTAGAAAGCAAGAAGTTTCTCTTTGGTTTATAAACTCATGTGGATTTAAAGGCAAATTTAATCTGGAAGTTTCTGATACATTTACATTTAGCTCATTACCATTTCATTCTTTTACAATGGTTTGAAGTTTAAGAAAGCTTTTGAGACTTACTTAAAAAAATTATTATTTAGCTTCAAAAAAGCCTTTTAACTCTTCTTGTTCTTAAGAACAGGAAATCATGATTTTATAAACACAAATAAACAGAAAAGCCCAATGCGGGCCTTCAGTTTGCAACATAAAAATTCCGATGCTTGTGTAAGTTTCAAATTAGGCAAATAGAATCATACACTCATGATATAATGAGAAAATCAGACTTTGATAAAATAAGCAATGGGTTGTCTTACGGAGTGTGGAAGCTATATAGTGTATTATTGAGAGGCAGGAGTTTCACTGAATATTTCCTTACTTTGCCTCAATTCAGCAAGTTATTGAATTTCAGAAATTCTAGAAATACCAGAGAATTTCACAGGTTCCAGAAAGGTATGCAGAAAAAAAAATCAAATCATAAACTGTCCGTGTTTGAGCGTTTGAGAAGAATTAATAAAAAGTCATTTTAATTGTTAAGGTACTTTTGGTTGCAAGCAACAGATAATCCACCCAGAGTGGGCTTAAACAAAAGAAGAAATTAATTGGTTTATGTGACTGAAAAGATCAGAGGTAAAGGGGTTTCAGGGATGAAAGAATTTAGAGACTCAAACAGTGTCATCAGAACTCTTGTCTTTCTACGTCTAAGCTTTGGCTTTCTCTCTTGGCTTTAAGTGATAGCAAGATGGCTGTTAGTAACTCAAGAACTTGTGCTCCCCGTTCCACTGAAATCCTGTGGGGGGCTAAAGAAACATTCACAGGCCCCTTTCTCGGTAATTGTTCCCCAACTCCCCAGATCTCTGACTGGGTCAGGAGTTCATTTCTGTGCTTGAGGGATGTGATTCTCTGACTGGCCTGTCTCCATTGTGTGCTACTCATGCAACTAGGGATTTGAATGAATTTTGCTTGAGCCACAGGGATAGTGGTGGGGAAGTGCTATTCCAGAGGAAAATTGGATAGTAATATAAATAATCCAACAAACACACAAAGCCAAACAAAAACGCCTACTGAATGACCTACTGCACCCATTCACCTGATGTTTGACTCCCTTTGGTTGGAGAAGTGAAACAGGAGGCTGGATCGAAGTCCTAGCTTTGTCATAAATTACGTAAGTGATGTGGCCAAGTCCTTCACTTCTCTGCACCTTTGTATCTCCATTTCTTAAAGGAGGGGGTTGGACTCCATGCTCTTTCTGAGCTTTCTTCCAGCTCTGAAATGGTAATGATCACAAGCTTGCCAAATAAGAATGGGAAGATCCTCTGGCCTAATATTTCATGGAAAAGAAAACGGAAGCAGGCCCAGGTGCAGGAGAGAAAAGGGAGGCCATAAAGGGAAGGAAGCAAAGAGAATGCTCAGGGGAGTGAGGTCAGCTCTGGGACAGGACAGCTCTGCAAGCTGAGGACCGCCCTCCCTTCTCTGCTGGGTACTCAGTGAGAGAGTGCACTGGAGTGGTGGTGATAGTTGCCATAGAGAAGGATAAATAGACTGTTGTTTGGTGCAGTAACTTGGTTTCTGCCAGAAGTTTTCATACTCAAAATAAATATTATATATGGCTCCCATCAGAAGTACCTAATCTGAAAAGAAAAAAAAGAATGTATATTTTTGAGGTGTTTTAATAAAATGCTATAATTCTAGATGTCCGTAATCTTTCATCTAAAATCCTTGAAGTCATATGTGTTTTGAAACTCAACTTTTGGGGGAGGTATTTTAAAAAGCAAGTACAGGGCATGTATCATGTATCACCGAAGATGAGGTACAGAGCAGCATCCTGTAATCATTTAGCTCAATATTTCTGTAGTAAAGCATGTGAGTGTTCAGCTTGAGAGATAAAGATTAAAAATAGTCTCCTGTTAGTGCAGGTCAGATTTTTGAAAAAACAAGCAAAACCCCCTCTTTCCAGAGCTTTTTGGAGTTTGGAGCTGTGGATAAAAAACTATGGACCTGTAGGTACAGGAAATGACTGAGATCATTTTGGATAACACAAAGGAAAGACACGGAATCTGGACTGTCAGTGAATAAATGGAATTGTTGGTCTCAATTCATGTCAAGGGACATAGAATTTACCTCCTCGTCTTTTTCCTCTGTGCCCAGTCTTCACTAAGTGTTCAGTAACTATTTGAGAAATGAACACTTTCTAACCATTTTTGGCTGTGTTCTCAACCTCGCCGCAACCTCTCTACTGAACCGCCTGCGTCAGGTTCATGCCTCTGCGGCCCTTCATGTGCGGTGCACTCTCCCTGGGTATCTCCTTCACTGGCTTGGTGTCAAGTCACATTGTATTTAAATGTCTGGATAGTCCTCCTTGACTTCTTTCTTGGGCCATTTTTCCTCTATCCTTGTGTGATGCTCTGCCTTTCCCTTCTTCCTCTGCACGTTTCTTAATAGTGAGCTAATATAGATTGCTTACCAGGTACCATCTACCCTGTGTATGCTCACATCTCCAATGCTGTGTCTCTTGCAAGCTCATATGGTTTTTCTGAGATCAGGACCTGTAGTTGACAAGCATTTCCAAATTCAAATGTGCTAATGAGTTTCAAGTAGAATTTATTATAGCCCTCTTTCTCCCCCATTCCCTTAGAGTACTTTAGTGAAAGATACTACCATCCATTTGTGTATCTGAGACAGAATCCTGGGAGTTCCTAAGTTCTATCAATTATACCAAGTTTATATCTTCCTTATGCATTTCTTTTTCTACAACATTTACTCTGCCATTATCTCGATTCTGAACTTCATCATCTCTTGCCTGGGTTACTCAGTGGACTCCTAACTCACATCTCTGTTTTCAGTTACCACTCCCTGAAACCCATTCTTTCCTTCAGAATTAGAGAAAGCTGTCTCAAGCAAAAATCTATCAAGTCATGACTCTGCATCAAATCTGGTGGCTTTCCTCGTCCTCATCTTTATACAGATACTGCACTTCAGGTGACGTAGCCTTTAATTTCTAGACTTACTTTTGGCCGCTACGCTGCGTCCCAATCATAGGAACTACTTACAGTTCTGCCAACATGCTCAAGCCATTTTGCCTTGTCCCTTTGCATATGGTATCCTAAAATATATAACTAACATTCATTTGTGATTGAGACTCCACTTAGACACCTGTTTCTTCAGGAAGCTGTTCTGGTCATGCCCAGCTAGGACCAATGTTCTCTTCTCTCTCCACACCTGTACCAGTCTGTTTATAATCGTGTTATAACATACCTCATGATGTCTATTTTCTTTCATAAGATTGTTAGCTTTTTGTGAGCAGAGGCCAAGAAATTCATATTCTGGGTGCCTAAAAAAATTCCTGGCCCGTAATATTCCTCTATAAATTTTTGTTGAATGAAGGAATGAATGAATATCCACACTCACACCCCACATATTAAGGATTCTATAAAGCTTTCAGTATGTTCTTTTACTTTCCTAAAATGTTAAGCCCATTAACTCTAGGAATGCTCTTTTTTTTTCAATTATTTAAACAACTAGTATATCATTCAGGATAGGCGAGGTTATTCTATAGTAACAAGCAGTCTCAAATCTCAGAGGTCATGTAGCCTCAGCTCATCATACAGGGTCCAAGCAGTGTAAGCCTGTTATGTGCCCAGAATCATGGAACAATTGGAATATTTGAGGACCAGGACGATTTTAGATATGGAGACTGTTTGTATTTCTGCATTTGGAACATCTCATTTATGTGTAAAAGCACACAGTCTAACATCAGTTTGAGTTTTAAAAAGCAACTTCTAGATCAATACGAATTAATTTCATTCATTGCCTCTTGCTATCTTAAGTCCTTATTCTCTCAAGCCTCTAAATCTTGAATGCTTCCCCTGACCACCACATACCCCCAATCATCAAGGGAATCCTTTGCTGCCACTTCCTACTGCTATCACTGACCATCATTTCTTCACATCTGGAGTAGAGCCCTAGGTTGCTAGCTATCCCAGTCTCTCCTCCTTCAATCTACAATACACACTGAGGCTAGAATAATCCTATTAAAATTCTCCTTTGTGTTTCAGTCTTTCTCCAGTGCTTACAGAATAAAATATTAAACCTATAGCTTATCATCCAAGGCCTGTTATAATTTGTTCCTGCCCTCCACTGTGACCTCATTTTCTCATTATCTCCCTGTGAAAGCCTTTGACTCATCAAAGGGGCCTTCCTTGAGCTTCTTTTTCTTATCTGTCCTGGTTTAATAATGACAGTCCTTATCTCATAGGGTTGTCGTGAAGATTGAACGAAACAATATATGAAAAGCCCCCAGCACACTGTCCTGACATACAGTCGGCTCTTGATAGTATTGTGGCACATGGTTAGAAATACATATTACACCTTTCTGACACTCATTAGCAATCCCTTGTTAATTATCAGTGCCTATGAAGTATGCCAGTGTCATCCTTCATGCTTTAGGACTCCCTGAGAATAAAGAGTATACTAACCAACACACCAAGGCCAATCATTCAAATTGAAAAACTAGATAAAAAATTATAATTCAGTTCTTTGCAATGCATCATCCTGGTTCTTATTGTCCAAATGATGGTATGCACTTATGGAACCCTTAGTATTGCTGAGTTTCACCATGACTTCCAACAGTTAAGCAGCCACTCAAAGGTGTTATTATTTTGAAGATCAAAGATTTGCTTTTTAAGGCTGCTAGGGTGTGTTAGAAATCCACAATACTTTGTATGGTTAAAGGCAGTCGAAGGCTGTGACACCAGCCTCCAAGGCACTTGCTGAGAACAGGGATGGTACATTTGTTGATCCCTTCTAAATGCATCCTTATTTAAATTGCCTGAAATAGGACTATAAAGATGATGCTATGCTGAAACAAGAATATTGGACCAGGAGTCTGAACATCTGTCCTCTGAGATCTATTTAGAGCTAATGGTGTGATCCGTTAGCATCAGTTTCTTTCTCAGTAGAATGTGAATAATATCTGCCCTCTTAGCATACTTGTAAATAGCAAATTATATTTGCAAAATAATTTTGTTTAGACTGATAGTTTGATTTCTGCATGAAATTTACACATATAAAACATAGTACAACATGCAAAGCACATTAAGAAAGACTTTCACTGTATTTTTGGTATTTGCTGAAAACGTTAAGACCAGATTAGATTTCTTTCTAAGGAATAACAATGACACACACGCAGAGTCAATCACAGGTAAATACTGAGGGTGTTTTCACTATTTTTTCTTTTTACTATGGTGTTGGTATTCCTGAAGGGAAGGAAGGTATATCGAAGAAGGGGATTTTATATAAAAGAGGAAATTTGCAAAATATGACTTTTTTTTTGCTGAATGAAAACAAAATTTGAATTTTCCCCCTTAATATTGAAAATTGGGTTGTTAGATAAAAACCAGATTGACTTTGGCTGCCTCTACTATCAGCGGAGCAAAGGCTCTGCGGGCCTGTGGTGGGAAGTCACTGGTTAGAACCTGACTAGTTTGGATAAATAACAGTGGCAGACACAAGAGCAACATCAGCTCTGGCTTCAGTTCTTACTGTTCAGTCACATCAGGGCACTGCTCATCTTCCAGACTGGGGGAAAAGACTGACCCAGAAATCAAGAGACTGGCCCCAAATCTCACAACTGAGCCAAGCTGTGAGAAACACGTTCTACTGGGCTCCCAACTCTGGGTGCCTTTCATGGCACCACCCCGCCAAGCCGGTTGTGAGATTAACTGTGACCTCAGTCAGGACAGTGAAGACAAAATTAGGAAGTTTACTACAAGATGCAGCATTTTTTTCTTTTACTTTGATTATTGCATAAAATGCATGAGGGCCTCAGGGGTGTGTTGTTATGAACAACTCAGTCACTGCTAAGGTGTTAAGTGGAGGCTGAAAGGGCAAGTGCCCAAACTCAGTAGCAAGAAGGGTCAGGTTTTGCAAACGAAGCCTAGTGATTATGTTCCAAAGTTATATTTTGATTAACTGTGAAAGATATTGAAAGCTGTGAAAATTTTAATATAGTGAGTGTCTCAAGGACATGAAAGACACTGCTGTTTTTAGTTTCTGGCCACCTCCATGGAAACAGGCATTCTGTTTGTAATTATTGCTGTCTATGCTTGTAATGATTAAGTTTTGGTTAGTGCCTTAAAAGGGGCCATAGTCTCAGCTCTTACTTAGAACAGCGTGCTACATATGGCCTTAAACTTTGGGCTTACATGTTACTCTGAGGAAAGGGACTCCCAAGTTCAGCATATTAAAATAGAAAATCTGAAATCTCCCTTCAGCAGCTGCCTATTTAAGTCTCTCAAATGTGCTCAGACTGCCCTCTCCTGGTTGGATGGAAGGAGAACTAAAAGAAAAGTTAGGTCTTAGCATTGCATGCCTTTTGACTCATCTGAATTTAATAGAAATGGAAATTACCAAATGATCAAAATAAAAAAACAATGGGACAGAAAGAGGATTCTCACTTATGACTCTGTAGTGCAAGTATAGACCCAGACTACACAAATTCCATAGAAGAGCTTTCCCATATTAGACTGAAGTCTTGCTTTGGGGCCAGCTGATCAGCAGGCTTGTCCTCCAGTGATCCACTGTGAGCGACCAGAGCTCATCTGACTTCTGCATAGGTTTGTCTCCAGCCCATAAACTAGGGCAGGCGTCAGTGGAGCCCGCGGACAGCAATATTGCATTTGTTTTCTTTCATTTATACACTCCATAACCTGGTGCCCTTTGCAGATGAAAAGGCTGATAGCAGGCTGAAGTGCATAAACATAAGTAGCTGGAGATTCATGGTTCTGTGTTTCACTGTAAAACACTTCAATGTTTTCTCCATTGTTTATCAACCAAATTCATGGCTATGATAAAACCTAAAAGGTGTTTGTCTGCCCAACTCCTTGAGCTTGGTTCAGAATTGCAAACCTTTAAATGTTTAGGATACCAGTACTTCCTGGTCTCTTGGGCCATACTGCTTGGGTCTGCAGTGTGGCTGGCCTCCTGCCTGCAGGCCCTTACATAAATTTCAGTGTTCTCAGTTTGTATGTCTGGAAAATGGTGATCACAAGAGTATGTCTTGGGTTATAAGGAAGATTAAATGTGATACATCTAATAGTCTTACATCAGTGACTAGCACATAATAAAGCTTCAATAAATGTTGGCTGCCCGAGTTAATCTATGGGTAAAAGAGGGGGAGCTTTTGTTAATAGGATGGAGGCCATTAAATCATTCCTTGACATTAACATGTCTAATACTCAAAGAGCAGAATTACATGACTTCAAAATACTCTATACAACTTTGTTGCTTCCCTAGATCCGCCTGTGTTAGAGGTCATTGAGAGGACATGACCCACAAGCTGAACCCAAACAATCTGTGGCTCCAAACCCCCGTCCTTGGAATGCATGTTCCACCCACCATTCCCACGCTAAGAGCTGTTTCAAGGATGTGGCCTTCAGAGAGTCAGGTGTTGAGACCATATGGCCAGTATATGTGACCGAAACCAGTTAAGGCTTCTATAAAACTTTTAAGATTTAGTGGGTGGCTACAGAGATATGCTTGTTTTGTGGCTGCCCAAGTCTGGTAAGTAAATTCTCTTGCTTATTAAACCTGCTGCCTACCTATATAAAGTGGTCTGCTTCCTTCTTCAATCTATCCTTCCCTCCCTGTGTGGGGGTCTGTTTCTAATTTTGCCTGGAGAATGCCCAAGGTTGCAAACAAACAACCTTATATATCTTTTTCCTGTCTGAGAGCCATATAATGCACGAATGGGCATTTTTGTTGCTGCTGTTTTGAAGCAGAGTAAATTCTTCATTAAAAATGTCTTTAAGTCAAGTATCCAACAGATAGCTCAAAGTGGCAGAAATGATTTGAATTTATTATAGGTTAATGGAAAATTCTGTGAAAGGCATTCTATAGCCATATCTTTTAGCTTATAATGTACAAGATGAGAAAACTTACTATACAGATGGAAGGGAAAACACCAATACAAAATGGCCAGGCAATAAGTACCCCTCAAGGGCTTGACTCACTAGTAAGTTGACCCCAGATTTGCTTGTTTTTCATCTAGCATTATTCCAGTAGTTTTGACTAAAGAAGACTTGGCACATGAGTATACCATACGTCAGATGTGCACCTTTGCTTTTGAATCTGTTAGCAACAGTTTAAAAGGGAGGGGGACTTCTGACCATTCTTCATTTCAGAAGTAAAAAGAGATAGCTGAGGGTTAGCTAAGATTGCCATGTTAGAATACCAGGTCACAGGACACCTGTCAACTGATTAGAGGATTATGAGAGTGAGTTGATAGAAGAAGAAAGGAAGGTTGACTTAAAAATAGGACTTGCTACCTCTGACTGTCTGAGGATGAACAGCTGTATGTTTCTGAAATAAAGCACCATGATTCTCACACTAAAGTAGTATAGCCAAGACATTTGGACAGACTCTTCCAGGGCACCTGGAAAAAGTCCAAACACTCACTTGAGGCAGGAAAAAATTCTACAGGTGAAGAAATAGAAATTATGAGAAGATAGCTGGGCAGGTGCATGACACAGAGGGGCTTTCATAAGGGGACCCTGCTGACCCATGCAGCAGCATCCTCATTGCATCACCATCTCACCCTCCATCCTGTAGCCACACTGAACCACCTTGCTTCCTGAACAAATCTCTTTTTCTCTTGGGCTTTTACACAGTGGGTCACTCTATCATATCTCTATGCCCTTCTTCTTACTGTCTTGACTGATTTAATTCATCCTTCAGATCTCATATATATAGCACTCCCATCAAGAAGCATTCTAACACCTGTTCCCTCCAAGACCAGGTTTAGTTAGGTCTTCCCTTGTGCTTCCATCCTATGCTTTTCTCTAAAATTAACTTGTTCTACTTTAATTTTGTGTTTATTTGTAGGTCCCTCTCATTACAGACATTGCTGGGTCTTATATCATCATAGTTCCATCTCTTGTACAATGTCTGGCCTAAATAGGTTCTCAGTATATTTCCGAGTAATTGAAAAGATGCTTACTTTCCCTGGGAATAGTGTAGAACTTTCACTTGAGCAGTTCTTCTGGTGGTTAATGTTACATGAGTAGCGAGATCACCCTCTGGGGCAAATCTTTGAGAAAGTATCAAGACTTTAAAATTCCTGAAGTTAACTACCACCCTCCTTTTCTTTATTTTAAAGCATCTCCAACAATGTGTATTTTATCATTATTTGTATACAACAGCTGCCCTGAAGCAAGGTGATGTTTAACTAAGTACAAAGCAGTGATATCCCAAAGCATGTCATAGTCTGAAAATAATTGTGCCGAATATTTGATAGCTGAATGCAGAGCTATTTTAATATGAGGAACTTTGATACATTCCCCTGGTGCTTGAAACAACGTCTTAGAAGGCTTTCACATTCCCTGTCTGTTTAAATTCTCATAACAGTACCTTATAGTGGGGATTGTGTTTCCAGTCTTACAGAGAAGGAAATTAGGAATGCTCTACAGTTTTCTCAGGCTTATTCAGTAGATAAATGATGCCAGTGTTGACAACCTTAAATATTTTTTTAAATAATTTATTTTGGTATCATTAATCTACAATTACATGTGCAATATCATGATTCTTAAACTACCCCCTTCATCAGGTCCCCCCCCACCAACCCCAGTACAGTCACTGTCCATCAGCATAGTGAGATGCTACAGAATCACCACTTGTCTTCTCTGAGTTGTACAGCTCTCCCCGTGCCCCCCCAACATTACATCTGTTAATCGTAATGCCCCTTTTTCCCTCTTATCCCTCCCTTCCCACCCGTCTTGCCCAGTCCCTTTCCCTTTGGAAACTATTAGTCCCTTCTTGGGTTCTGTGAGTCTGCTGCTGTTTTGTTCCTTCGGTTTTTTTCTTTGTTCTTATACTCCACATATGAGTGAAATCATTTGATACTTGTCTTTTTCGGCTTGGCTTATTTCACTGAGCATAATACCCTCTAGCTCCATCCATGTTGTTGCAAATGGTAGGATTTGTTTTCTTCTTATGGCTGAATAATATTCCATTGTGTATATGTACCACATCTTCTTTATCCATTCATCTACTGATGGACACTTAGGTTGCTTCCATTTCTTGGCTATTGTAAATAGTGCTGCGATAAACATAGGGGTGCATCTGTCTTTTTCAAACTGGGCTGCTGCATTCTTAGGGTAAATTCCTAGGAGTGGAATTCCTGGGTCAAATGGTATTTCTATTTTGAGTTTTTTGAGGAACCTCCATACTGCTTTCCACAATGGTTGAACTAATTTGCAGTCCCACCAGCAGTGTAGGAGGGTTCCCTTTTCTCCACATCCTCGCCAACATTTGTTGTTGTTTGTGTTTTGGATGTTGGCCATCCTCACTGGTGTGAGGTGATATCTCATTGTGGTTTTAATCTGCATTTCTCTGATGATTAGCGATGTGGAGCATCTTTTCATGTGCCTGTTGGCCATCTGAATTTCTTCTTAAGAGAAGTGTCTATTCATGTCCTCTGCCCATTTCTTAATTGGATTATTTGCTTTTTGTTTGTTGAGGTGTGTGAGTTCTTTATATATTTTGGATGTCAACCCCTTATCAGATACGTCATTTATGAATATATTCTCCCATACTATAGGATCTCTTTTTGTTCTACAGATGGTGTCCTTTGCTGTACAGAAGCTTTTCAGCTTGATATAGTCCCACTTGTTCATTTTTGCTTTTGTTTCCCTTGCCCAGGGAGATATATTCATGAAGAAGTCGCTCATGTTTATGTCCAAGAGATTTCTGCCTATGTTTTTTGTAAGAGTTTTATGGTTTCATGACTTCCATTCAGGTCTTTGATCCACCTTGAGTTTACCTTTGTGTATGGGGCTAGACAGTAGTCCAGTTTCATTCTCTTACATTTAGCTGTCCAGTTTTTCCAACACCAGCTGCTGAAGAGGCCGTCATCTCTCCATTGTATATACAAGGCTCCTTTATCAAATATTGACTGTATATGTTTGGGTTAATGTTTGGATTTTCTATTCTGTTCCACTGGTCTGTGGGTCTGTTTTTGTGCCAATACCAAATTGTCTTGATTACTGTGGCTTTGTAGTAGAGCTTGAAGTCAGGGAGCGTAATTCCCTCAGTTTTATTCTTCCTTCTCAGGATTGCTTTGGCTATTCGGGGTCTTTTCTGGTTCCATATAAATTTTAGAATTATTTCTTCCAGTTCATTGAAGAAAGCTGTTGGTAGTTTGATAGGGATTGCGTTGAATCTGTAGATTGCTTTAGGTAGTATAGCCATTTTGACAATATTTATTCTTCCTAGCCAAGAGCATGGGATGCATTTCCATTTGTTAGTGTCCTCTTTAATTTCTCTCAGGACTGTCTTGTAGTTTTCAGAGTATAGGTCTTTCACTTCCTTTGTTAGGTTTATTCCTAGGTATTTTATTCTTTTTGATGCAGTTGTGAATGGAATTGTTTTTCTGATTTCTTTTTCGGTTAGTTCATCGTTAGTGTATAGGAAACAACAGATTTCTGTGTGTTAATTTTGTATCCTGCAACTTTGCTGAATTCAGATATTAGTTCTAGTAGTTTTGGAGTGGAGTCTTTAGGGTTTTTTATGTACAGTATCATGTCATCTGCAAATAGTGACAATTTGACTTCTTCTTTACAAGTGTGGATGCCTTGTATGTCTTTGTTTTGTCTGATTGCTGTGGCTAGGACCTCCAGTACTATGTTGAATAACAGTGGAGAGAGAGGGCATCCCTGTCTTGTTCCCGATCTTAGATGAAAAGCTTTCAGCGTCTCGCCGTTAAGTATGATGTTAGCTGTGGGTTTGTCATATATAGCCTTTATGATGTTGAGGTACTTGCCGTCTATACCCATTTTGTTGAGAGTTTTAATCAGGAATGGATGCTGAATTTTGTCAAATGCTTTTTCAGCATCTATGGAGATGATCATGTGGTTTTTGTTCTTCTTTTTGTTGATGTGGTGGATGATGTTGATGGATTTTCGAATGTAGTACCATCCTTGCATCCCTGGGATGAATCCCACTTGATCATGGTGTATGATCCTCTTGATGTATTTTTGAATTCGGTTTGCTAATATTTTGTTGAGTATTTTTGCATCTACGTTCATCAGGGATACTAGTCTGTAATTTTCTTTTTTGGTGAGGTCTTTGCTAGGTTTTGGTATTAGAGTGATGCTGGCTTCATAGAATGAGTTTGGAAGTATTCCCTCCTCTTCTATTTTTTGAAAAACTTTAAGGAGAATGGGTGTTATTTCTTCTCTATATGTCTGGTAGAATTCAGAGGTGAATCCATCTGGTCCGGGGGTTTTGTTCTTGGGTAGTTTTTTGATTACTGATTCAATTTCGTTGCTGGTGATTGGTCTGTTTAGTTTTTCTATTTCTTGCTTGGTCAGTCTTGGAAGGTTGTGTTTTTCTAAGAAGTCGTCCATTTCTTCTATGTTTTCCAGCTTGTTAGCATATAGATTCTCATAATATTCTCTTATAATTCTTTGTATTTCTGTGGGGTCTGTCGTGATTTTTCCTTTCTCATTTCTGATTCTGTTTATGTGTGTAGATTCTCTTTTTTTCTTAGTGAGTCTGGCTAGCTGTTTATCTATTTTGTTTATTTTTTCAAAGAACCAGCTCTTGGTTTCATTGATTCTTTTCTATTGTTTTATTCTTCTCAATTTTATTTATTTCTTCTCTGATCTTTATTATGTCCCTCCTTCTGGTGACTTTGGGCCTCATTTGTTCTTTTTCCAAATTCAGTAATTGTGTCTTTAGACTATTCATTTGGGAATGTTCTTCCTTCTTCAGATAGGCCCGGATTGCAATATACTTTCCTCTTAGAACTGTCTTTGCTGCCTCCCACAGAAGTTGTGGCTTTGTGTTGTTGTTGTCATTAGTCTCCATATATTCTTTGATTTCTGTTTTGATTTGGTCGTTAACCCATTGATTAATTAGGAGAATGTTGTTAAGTCTCCATGTATTTGTGAGCCTTTTTGATTTCTTTCTAAAATTTATTTCTAGTTTTATACATTTGTGATCTGAGAAGTTGGTTGGTAGGATTTCAATATTCTTGAATTTACTGAGGTTTTTTTTGTGGCCTAGTATGTGGTCTGTTCTGGAAAATGTTCCATGTGCACTTGAGAAGAATGTCTATCCTGCTGCTTTTGGGTGCAGAGTTCTGTAGATGTCTGTTAGGTCCATCTGTTCTAGTGTGTTGTTCAGTGCCTCTGTGTCTTTACTTATTTTCTGTTTGGTTGATCTGTCCTTTGGAGTGAGTGGTGTGTTGAAGTCTCCTAAAGTGAATGCATTGCTTTCTATTTCCTCCTTTAATTCTGTTAGTAGTTGTTTCACATATGCCGGCGCTCCTGTGTTGGGTGCATATATATTTATAATGGTTATATCCTCTTGTTGGACTGACCCCTTTATCATTATGTAATGTCCGTCTTTATCTCTTGCTACTTTCTTTGTTTTGAAGTCTATTTTGTCTGATACAAGTACTGCAACACCTGTTTTTTTCTCCTTGTTGTTTGCATGAAATATCTTTTTCCATCCCTTCACTTTTAGTCTGCGTATGTCTTTGGGTTAAAGTGAGTCTCTTGAAGGCAGCATATAGATGGGTCTTGTTTTTTTATCCATTCAGTGGCTCTATGTCTTTTGACTGGTGCTTTCAGTCCATTTACATTTAGGGTGATTATGGATAGGTACGTACTTATTGGCATTGCTGGCGTCAGATTCGTGGTTACCAAAGGTTCAAGGTTAACTTCCCTACTATCTAAAAGTCTAACAACTAACTTAATATGCTATTACGAACACAATCTAAAGGTTCTTTTTTTGTTTGTTTGTTTGTTTGTTTGTTTCCTCCTTTTTCTTTCTACTCCAATCTTTATATATTAGGTATCATATTCTGTACTGTTTGTCTATCACTTGATTGACTTTGGGGATAGTTAATTTAATTTTGCATTTGCTTAGTAATTAGCTGTTCTGTTTTCTTTACTGTGGTTTTATTACCTCCGGTGACAGCTATTAAACTGTAGGAACACTTCCATCTATAGCAGTCCCTCCAAAATACACTGTAGAGATGGTTTGTGGGCGGCAAATTCTCTCAGCTTTTGCTTATCTAGGAACTGCTTAATTCCTCCTTCAAATTTAAATGGTAATCTTGCCAGATAAAGTAATCTTGGTTCAAGGCCCTTCTGCTTCATTGCATTAAATATATCATGCCACTCCCTTCTGGCCTGTAAGGTTTCTGCTGAGAAGTCTGATGATAGCCTGATGAATTTTCCATTGTATGTGATCTTATTTCTCTCTCTGGCTGCTTTTAATAGTCTGTCCTTATCCTTGATCTTTGCCATTTTAATTACTATATGTCTTGCTGTTGTCTTCCTTGGGTCCCTTGTGTTGGGAGATCTGCACACCTCCATGGCCTGAGAGACTATCTCCTTCCCCATATTGGGGAAGTTTTCAGCAATCACCTCCTCAAAGACACTTTCTATCCCTTTTTCTCTCTCTTCTTCTTCTGGTACCCCTATAATGCGAATATTGTTCCGTTTGGATTGGTCACACAGTTCTCTCAATATTCTTTCATTCTTAGAGATCCTTTTTTCTCTCTGTGCCTCAGCTTCTTTGTATTCCTCTTCTCTAGTTTCTATTTCATTTATTGTTTCCTCCACCGTATGCAATCTGCTTTTAATACCGTCCATTGAGTTCTTCAATGCTTGGATCTCTGACTGGAATTCATTCCTGAGTTCTTGAATATCTTTCCGTACCTCCATGAACATGTTAATGATTTTTATTTTGAACTCCCTTTCAGGGAGAGTCATAAGGTCCATATCATTTAAATCTTTCTCAGGAGTTGTGTTCATAATTTTACTCTGGACCAGGTTCCTTTGGCGTTTCATATTTGTGTATGGCGCCATCTAGTCCCTGGAAGCTCTACTCTCTGGAGCTGCTCAGCCCCTGAAGCAATGCAGGGATTGTAGGGGAGTGGTATTGGTGCCTCCAGGAGGAAAGGGCTGTTTCCTGGTTCCTGGCTGCTATGCCTGTCTCCAGTGCCTGAACCAGTGGGCTGAGCACACAGGTATAAGCCTTTGTGCTTTGCGTTTTTAGTTGCTGTAGACAGATCTTCCCTCTGGCTGGCCTAACACCAGGGAAGGATTTCCCGGTTTGCAAGCCCAGTGGGGCTGGCCAGAAGAAATTCGCACAAGTCTGCCTGTCACCGAAGGGGTTCTTGGAGCTGTGTAGGCAGCCAGGGAGCTGGAGCACCTGAAGATCGTGAAAGCTCCCAACCTGCTGGGCAGAGTGCACCCAGACAATTTTGTCCACCTGTCCTTTCTCCTGAGCAGTAAGCTCTGTGCAATCCTTGCCCCTTTAGCAGCCCTCTTGCTAAGGGCTTCTTTGTTAGGAAGTCTCTCAGACTGCCTGCCTTCCTTTTGTCCCCGAGCAGCTGGGTATGGATCCAAGCAGCTGGAATCTTAAGTCTCTCCAGGAATTCTGTCTGTCTTAACTTTCCAACCCCCTAATTATAAGAGTATCATGCAAGCACCATGAAATGTAGGTTTATGTTCCCAAAGCAGATCTCCAGAGTTAGGTATTCAGCAGTCCCACGTCTCCACTCCCTCCCTGCTCCGTTCCTGTTCCTCCTGCCAGTGAGCTGGGGTGGGGGAAGGGCTTGGATCCCACAGGACCACAGCTTTAGTACGTTACCCTTTTCTGTGAGGGCTGCTCTTGTCTCCAGGTGTATGCAATTTGTTGCCGTCCTCTTTCCCATTGCTCTTTCAAGAGTAGTTGTAGTAGCTTTATTTTCATATTATATGAGGTTTTAGGAGGAAGCCTCTGTCTCACCTCTTACGCTGCCATCTTTTCAACCTTAAATATTTTTAACTTGGCTATTTTGTCTTTTGTCTGAACTCCTCTAGACCTGTATATCCAAATATCTTTTCAAAATGGATGTCTAAGGAATCTCAAACTTAAAAATGAACTTGACATGTCTGTTCTGGGTTGAATTGCCTCCCTAAAAAAGTTCTACAAGTCATGTTCAGTACTTGTAAATACAACATTATTGGGAAATAAGAGTCTTTGCATTTGCAGTCAAATTAAGTGAGGTCATTGGGGTGGTGGGAGCATATGGTGATAGATAATAAATGGGTCCTGGCCAAAGTCCAGCTTACAAAGAACCCACTATGTTTGTGAACCAAGCTGGTGATCATCTCTCAGGCTCCCAAGTATATAAATTGGTTTATCAGACTTGGTAATTGGAGTAAAACCCATACTGGATCCTTAGTCTATAGATTTAAGAGTTGTCACAGTAGAGAAGGCCAAGTGGAACCTTCTGAACCTGCATAACCCCTCAGCTAATATACTAAATATAATAAAATAATATTATATTCCATGGGAAGGGAGAAGAATGAGATTAGTGCTATCATTAAGGAGCTTAGGGGTGCCTGGGAGGTGGTCCCTAAAATATCTCTATTACATTCAACAGTCCAGCCTCTGCAAGAATCAGATGCATCCTCAAGAAGGACCATAGAATATCACAAACCCAACCAAGCTGTGATCCTGACTGCAGCTGCCGTGCAGGACGAGGTATCAGGTACGTGGTGCAGTGATGAAATCACGGTAAGTGATGGATCCCCTTATTCAGAAAAGGGGATAGGAAACAGTTCGCTTTCACATGGATCAGAGAGTCACATACATACGTTACAGATTTGTCCCAGGAACTAGGATAACTCTTTTGCTATGTCATAATATAGCCTGCAGAGATGTGTACTCCAGAGGGCACAAGGAAATCCCTACGAAGATTCAGGGAACAGACTTTTTGGTAAAACCTGTAGGTATCTAGTTGCTAGAGGGGTGCTGGGAAGCCCCCTCCAAAGAAGTAAAATTGCTACATCTTGCTTTCTTAACCACGAAGATAGAAGTGCCATGGTTTGTAGGTTTCTCTGGGTTTTCTGAAGGCAGCATATTCCATATGAATATTGGAATATTGTTCTGGCTTATATGGTGGTCGACATAAAAAGGAGCCTTCTTCGAGTGAGGCCGAGCAGGGAAGAGCTCCACAGCTGACCCAGGTCTGGCGCAGCAGCCTGCCTTAGTCATCACAGGCCGCCCAAAATACCAGTCTGGGAGGCTTCAACAGCAGAAATTCATTTTCTGCGAGTTCTGCAGGCTAGAAGTCTCAGTTCGTGGACCAGCAGGGTCAGTTTCTGGTGAGGATTCTCTCCCCGGCTTGCAGACAGCCCACCTTCTTGCTGTGTCCTCCCAGTGCGTGTGTATGTGTGTATGTGCGGAGACGGGGAGAGAGACCTGCCCAAGCTCCCTCCTTCTCATACATATCCAAGGACAGAGCTTGGAGTTGGGAGACATGAAAAATCAAAATTCCACATTATATGTACATGCTTCTACCTCGTTAGATTTAGAACACTATCATAATTTCTAACTAAAATTAATAAGCATAGCTCTCCACTCCCATCATAATTATAGAAAAATGACAGACACTGACCATCAGTTCTTTGTCCTCATGATGCTTTGAGGACTAAGCTGAGTCTACAGTGACATCTTTGGTTAAGACAAAGTTAGAATGAAGACCTAATAAGTTTATACAGGATGCCTGATTTTTATATGCACAGCTCCTCTGCTATAACAAGATTGATTATGTATTTTTATGATACACATCTATTACTAGAGAAACTGTAAGATTAGAACTCACTCTAAATATATCCAGAGCTGTGTGAAAAAAACACCTAGCAATTTTATACCAGAAATTTTCAAATGTTAACCAGATCAATCGTTACAGAATATACCGACCGGCACACAAGAGTAAGGGTATTCCCATTAATATTTGTTCATTTAATAATTCAATAGATAGTTATTGAGTATCTGCTATTTGTTATGCTCTATTCTAGACACTGGTGATAGAGCCATCAACAAAGCAGATGATTCCTCTTCACAAGCCTTACATTATAGTGGCGAAAAGGATAAACAACATAAATAGAATATATGCCACATTTAAAATATATGTCCTCAGTGCTATGGACATATGCAGGCAAGGGGGACAGGGAGTGCTGCTGTGAGATTCAAGCTTAAACACGATTCTCAGGGAGGCCTCCTTGCAGAGGTGACAACTAAGCAAAACCTGGAGAAGGTGAGGAAGCAAGCCCAGTAGGAATTGGAGAGGACAGCTCCGGACAGAGGCACCAGTGTGGGCCTGCTGCCTGGGGCACAGCCTGCTACATGCTCTCTCTAAAAGGCTAGACTTTCAAAGCCTTATAAACATATGTATTTGTTCTGAAGATGATTGCTTCCCCCTAAGCCCCAGATCCCTCCCTGACAAATACATTCAGTTGCCACTTGAGACGCTGCTCGAGTTACTTAATAACAGACTTGAAGCATGATGTTAATTAAGGACAGAAGCTTTATGATGACGACTTAGAATACCAGATTCTGGCATATGCCAAGGTAGAAATTCAGTTTAAGCGTAAAGATCAAATGGTGTCTCTCAGTCTAGGGGACCCTTCTTCTGTCAGTTCCAGGGGTGATCAGGAAGCCAGGCTAATTCAGGAAAGGACAATGGAGAGACTAAAGCCCCATAGTCCATATCAGAATTGATGACCCGAAGAAGCACCAAGGTAGCCAAGCACTCTAGGACCTTTGCAGACCAGAGCTGCCTACCTTTTCCCTATAATGCAAGTTGGGTTTCAGTTCTTATAGCTAAAATTCACAAGTCCTTGGCTACGATAAAGAGTTCTTAAAGATGACATCTACCATAAACAATTATGTTATTCACCATCTTGCTAAAAACTTTGGGGAAAAAGGGTCACATTTTTGGACAGATACAATATTTAAAATCTGTAAGAGCTAAGAGATACATGGCTATTAAGAGCCTAGACTCTGAAGCCAGACTGCACGGGTCTAAATCCCAGCTTTCCCACTCACTAAGCATACAGCCCTAGGTGTTCTTTAAAGTCTGTATTTTAGTTTCATCATCTTCAAAATGAGATGACAGTTTCTATCCCATAGAATGTTATGATGAAAAACTAAATGAGCCAGTATGTGAAAAAAATGCTTAGAACAGTGCCTGGTATATATTAAGCACTATATAAATGCTTTTTAAGTAAAACAGTATAATTTAAACTTCCTTTATAATATTACTTCCAAAGACTTACCTATTTGACCTTCATTAAAGAAAAGATTTACTGATGTTTCCCAAGAGAGTATCTTTTACATAGAAATGTTTAAAGCAGAACTATTTCATATTTTATGAGTCTAGAAGTTCCAAATCTGTCAAGTTTATATCAAACCTTTAACTGAACTTCAAAGTGAATTGTATAAAAAATAGATGACCCAAAAAGATTACCAAATGAATACTTTATTAGAGTCATAACACTTATAAAATAAAGTTCTTTTCATCATGGAGTTACCAGATTTTAAAACCAACCAACACTTTCTCATTTTTACAGCATATATCAAGAAATTCTCAATGCCATAATTTTTAAGTGCTTTGTCACTCAACTCACAAATTGAGAATGCAATTAATCTACAAATCTAAGTATTCACAGTTAGATGAGTTTTAGGCTTGGTTCTTAATGATCTAGAAGCAGTCCTTTAACAGAAGTACCACCAATACAGTTTCATGAAATCATTTAATTTAATACCACCAAGCATGGACCTGTTATACCTTAGAAACAAAAATAAAATCTAAGTCTAGCAGACTAACTTTAAACAATTCCAACTAGAATGGACTATATAGCTTTATGGCACATTTATGACTTTGTAATATACAATTCATAATACAGGTTTAAGTGTGTGGTATGGAGCTAGAAAAACCAAGGAAGTCATATATTATAGAAGAGATTTAAGACATGGGTATAAAGTTGTAAGACTGATTTCCTGTTGGTGCAAATTGAACCCTTGTATCTTTATAATTACATCACAAACCAAACTAATAAAACTCTTTCTAGGGGATAGATAAGTACATAGAAAACATTTGATCACAGAGCATTGATAATGCTACTCATTCAGGAGTGTTCTATCTTCCAAGAAATCTAATAGCCCAACTCATTTGTGGCACTCTTAGGGGATGATTCCACCAAAAAAGCAAAGGGCTAAAAGTATAGAACAACCAAAAGCCCTATTTTCCCAGAGGGAGCCCTCTCGGGGCAAGAGATAAGTATATTGTTCAGATAGTGTGATGGGAGCTGGGGCATAACTGTGACCTGTTTACCCAGTCAAGCCATTTTGGCACCTTTCCATGATCAGGGTCTCTATAGGTGGCTTAAAATACTTGTTTGCACTCTTCAACCAAAGGCAGTTTTTGTTACAGTTGTTCAAAAACTGATTTTTCACCAATGCAAACCTACATGGATGTCAGGGATATTACCAAATAAGAATCTACAACTTTAAGTTATATTTAATACTCTATCAAATTTACCTCAATATGTAATACAAAATAATTAGAAGTAAAAATTAACTCTTCAGAGAGCTCTATTTGGTAAAGCTTCACATATCCACACACAAATATTCATATATTCATGCACAGGCAAACAGATGTATTCTGAAGCATAAATAAACCCAAAGTAAGGGATTAGTAGTAGCTAGATACCAGTTCCTCTAGTGGTTAATGGTCTCTGGGGACTTCATTTTAAGAATGATAGGTGAGAGTTTTTCTCAGTTGTTAGGAGACTTTTAGTTTGATTAAACAACTAGGGTTCACCACATAAATTACTTTTCGCTGTACCCAAGACTCTATTTGAATTAGCTGAGAAACTATATGCCCCTTCAAGGATAAGTTTTTGACCATTACCACAAAGGAAATGTAATTATTGCATAAAGAGATAAAATATGTAGCTTGTCTAATTAGCTTTATACCTTCCAGGATCAGTTCAATAAAACACAGAACATGTAACTAAGGTTTTACACTAGAGGTTGACAAACTATAGACTGCAGGACACAGGCCAAATAGAGCTTGTTGCCTGTTTTTATAAAAAAGTTATATTGAACACAGTCACACTCACTCATGTATGTATTGTTTATGGCTGCTTTCATGGAGTAACAGCAGGGTAGAGCAGTTGCAACAGAGACTGCATGACCCGCAGAGCCTAAAATATTTACCATCTAGACCTTTATAGTAAAAGAGGCCCAATCTCTAATTTACACTAAGGGAGAGTTCAGTGGAAAGTCTATTTGAAATGGGTTTTTTTAAAGAGGGTTTTAGCTACCTATGAAAATTAAGGTTCAGGTGACAGCCACAAAAGAAATATCCCTTTTTCATGAACAATATCTGTGTAATTTATGAATATAAAGGCATTTATTTTAAAGAGACAGATGTAAAATTAAAGGCTATTTCTCTGTTTAACATCATAATAAAATTTAAACTCCATCCATGAAATGAACCAAAACTTGTACTTAGATTCTCTCCATATACTAAACAAGTAACTGTTGGAATGCTGTTATATCCAGACAAAATGCTATCCAAACTGATCAGACGATAAAGTAGACAAATGAAACTAACAGACAGTTTCTAAGGAGTGTTATGGGCGCCATCTTCGTAAGGCCAGGCCCAAACTGCAACCGTAACAAGCTGTCGTCACAAAGGCAAAAATCTAAGAAATAAGAAATCAAAATTCACATGAGATTTATAACACTCGTCCCAAGGACCAACTACTTAAAGATACTTCCTGGCAAGCCTACTTAAAGATACTTCAGCTCTTATTAAAATGGTTTATATTCATCTTTTTTGATGATTTGTACTACTCTTTTATCTCCTCACTCCATTCTCTTTTAAACATTATAGTCCTTAGTAATTCTGGCATCTGTGGACAGCCTTAGGTTGAACATTTGTTCACATACTGGACTCACTTGTTAAGTTATTTATGAAATTCCCCACTGAGTATTCAAAAATTCACTAGAAGGTGTCTATTCATACAGTGATCTCCCAGTCAAGGAAACTGCAACTGTTGGGACTTAAAGATGTAGAGAATCATTTCCGTGACAATGGGAAGTGGCTTTAGAACTGAAGAAAACCCAAGAAAATAAACCATCAGGCTGGCGGGGGAGATCATCAAGTCTTCCCCCAGCTTGGAATGACTGTCCTCGTACACGACACAGCTTCTTCAGTACCAACCATGTGTCTGTACATCAGTATGTTTGATGCATAGAAACACAGCAGATACTGTCCTTATCCTTTTGGGATTTCTGATCCATATAGAATTCTAAGACAAAACAACTCAGTATGATAAACATGATGATTTGTGCAGGCATGCTTTACCAGGAACTGCAGCTCTGAGAAGGAATAGCAGCTTCACCTATACGACATTTTCACAGAGTAACTACCTTTCTGCTATTCTCTCCACCCTTCTTCTGCTGGTTGTCTCTTTGATCTCTAATCTAGACACTGTCTGCTAAATGAGAATAACCACTTTTGATATTACAAGTGAAACAGAATTTTCCTCTATTAAGGTATACTGAAATAAAAAGAAAAGTGAGGGAGACTCAATTTAATGTCATAAATAAATGGCTCATACATTTAAGTGTGATTAAAACTCAGAAATTAAAGATTTACTTCTACAGGAGTGATTGAATGAACTGGGACTTCATGTAGAACTTGAAGCATGTAAGTTTACTAAGGCAGCTTCATTTAGGCAGAAAGACTAAGGGAAAGTTAACAGGGACAAAGTCATAAAAGAGGGAAAACCAGACTAGAATCATACTACACAAAACACTGAGAGCTTGGCTCTTGGTGCAAAGGAATGTTAGTGAGAAATTAATGACATCCACCACCAATTATCAAGTACATAAGCACCAATTATTCTTATGAAAGCAGGATCTTAGGACAACTATAAATAGGTTACTTTGGGGCTACTTCAAGGATCCAATAGAGATAATGATAATCTAAACTGAACCACTGAAAAGGAGGGGATGAAAGTAGTAAAGGAAAATCTAATGAGAACTGGTGACTAATAGAAAGGATATCTGACAGATAAAAAGTCCATTCCAAGTCCCTGAACTTTTCGTCACATTATACACTTGTTAAAACCAGTCATTTTCTAACCGTGATCTTTGGATCACAAGGATTCCATGAAGATGCCTCAGAAATGATGAGGTGGGGAGAGGTGGTGTTATGAAAAGAGAGGAAGGTCATCATTCGGGAACCTCTCCTCCCCTTCAAACTAGGGCAGCTATGCTTCTACCTTCTACATTTACTGATTTTTAAGTAACATTTCATTAAGAAAAAAATTTCCTTTCTTATAAAAGTATAAAAATCATGGATCTAAACTATATGCCTTTCAAAGCTGGCACCATGTCTCCTTTCTGCTGCAATCCCACCTTCAGTCTGATTTATTGTAGACAGTCAGTTTTGACAAATCCTGACAAAGACTTGGGAAACTTATGATAGTAGGTCTTGAAATCATCAGTTTTCCACCATTCAAATCCCAGACTCTAGACCTGTGCTGTCCAATATGATAGTCACTAGCCAAATGCGGTATTTAAATTTAAATTAATTAAAATGAATTAATGAATTTAATAAATTAGTAGCCACCCTATTGGACAGTGTATACAGAAAGCATTTCTATTATTTAAAAAAGTTCTATTGGAAAGCACTGCTCCAGACAGATTCTAATGTCTATAAGGGGAGTCTGGGCTATTTATAGGTCACTAACTTGCTATACAGTCATATTATATAGCAAGAAATTTCAAGGGAAAATATTTGGATTTCTGACACCTTAAAATTTTTCTATGAAAACAGAAATAATATATCATGTCTTCAAATGACCTATATCAAGACAAAATGACAAACTCAGTTAGGTACATGAATTGAGGATAAAAATTCAGAAGTTTTCCCCATGGAATGCATTTCATCCATGTATCATCTGTTACTATGGTTGGTATATTTCCACCTCCACTTGGCTGGACTTTCTTCAATGGCAGGAACTGCACCATATTCATTCCTGCCCCCAACACCCAGTAAGCTACCTGCCTCTTGGGGGCTCTCAGTAAATATTCATTGAATTAAAATGAATTGCAAATAGGTATTGAATACCGAAAAACCAATCTCTCTTACCATGTCTGAAGTAACAAGAAGTAAGAAGCACAATTTTTCTAACAGAGTAGACTTGGTTGGGCAAGGCCAACCACTACCACTGACTGGCTATAATCTTACATGAATGTCAACCTCTTTATACTTCCATTTCATCATTCACAACACAGCAGGTGATAATAGTACTTTGCTCATAAGGTTATCATATAGATAAATAGCTAGTATATGTTTAATGTTAATGGCCATTATTAAAAAAAGCTACTGTCTGAGGAGTTTCCTGGAGGCCTTGACAGTGGAGGGGAAATGCCGGTAAGCTGGATTCATCAGACACTCACCGTGGCTGCTACGTTTATGTTGTACTGGTTATCAGTCAAGAGCGGCTGCAAGGTCATGGTCGTATTGCAGTGCAGATCATGCAGGGACGTGGCTGCTGCTTCCAGTAAAAAGGCTCCAAAGTAGAAGACGAACACTGTGAAATGGTAAGCAAAATCCTGAAAGGGGAGTGAACAGACAGAGGTCTACAATGAAAAACAGTAAGATGTTTTCCTCTATTCTTTATATCAAATGAAGAAATTGAGGGCCAGGATGACTAGAACACTTAATCAAACAAACTTTAACTATATTCACCACTTACTTTGGCAGCTTTAGCTGTGCCAAGCTATTAGAATCCAAATGAAAATCAACTGACCCACAGTAGTCAACACAGGGCAAACCTTCTAATATACTGTATTTTAAAATAAAATACATAATTTCAGGTTAGGTGGAGGTGCCATGAGAGCAGTATCAATTAACATAACATACAAAGGGAATAACATATGCTGTCCTTAAAATCCAAGTAAAACAGCATTTAAATTACCACTTATTGTTATAGTTGTTACATACTAACTATATTGTTAGAGTATACTACATAGTTCTTTAATGTACATACACACATTTTATAATTATTTTTGAGCAATTGTTATTTTTATCCATTCGATTGTCACCCTATATACTGAAAGATACAGAAGACCTATGAAATCCTACAATTCAGTAACTAACTCCTGACAGTCTAAAAAAATAATGTCATATACTTTAAAAAATGTATAGGAGCTCTTCATACAAAACTCAATTGCCATATGAGGTTATTTCTTATATTGCTGGCATTAATGTGAAGCATAACTCTATTAAAAGCCACATCATCTTACCTGAATTAATATACCATCAACACATTGCTGTGATTTTTCATTAACAGCCCCAAATACCCAGTACCTCACATGCATTATCATTCATCCTTACAACCCTCATTTATTATCCCTATTACGAACAAGGAATTTATTCTTTTTTAAAATTAGTGACCATCCCAAAGCCACACAAAACTTTTGAAGGAAGAACTCAAACCTACAGATGTCTGGCTCAAAAGCTCACTTTCTGTCCTGTCTATTAAATTGTCTGTAATTTATACAGCAATATTACAAAAAAAAAGAACACTGCACTGTCTTAGAAAATGCCCATTCAGCAAATACAACTGCCCACAGGGATTGTTTTTATTATGCTTAGAATATTAAGCACAAAGTTAACTAACCAGGGGTAAGAATTACAAAGGTCCAATGTTAAAATGCTTTCTATTTAATACCTCTAATTCATAAATTGACCCACCAATGTCTTCAAAAGATTTAAGAGAAGTGTTACACACTGGCCACATATCTAACCTATAGAAGAAATGGTCAAATAAATTAATTATTCAACAAATGTTAATTGATGAAGGTCACATCCAAATGTCACTACTCTTAGGGATTAAATGTAATAGAGCTGGATCTTAATTAGTGAAAAAATATTAAAAGAAAATATGTTTGAGATCATTAGGTGCTCATCCTTACTGAGGTGGACCCTCAAAAATGGCTTACTTTGCCTTAAAAGTTAGGGAAAGGTTTTGTGCATGGCCTGGAGCTCTTGATACGATGTGGCCCTTGCCTTCTTCACAGCCTCCTCTGATGCCACACCTTCATACATCTTTGAACATGAACTGCTTTGACTGTACTCTATACCTCAAGGTTGAGACTCTTTCCACACAGTGTTGTATCTCACTGAAGAGATCCTTCTAAGAACCCTTCACCTGCCCCCCCCCCCCACCCCACCCCATCTTTCCTTTCTTCAGGAACATCAAAACTGAATTGTGGGTAGGCTTTCCCTGACCCCTTTCTTCTAATGTTTCTTCCCCCTTCATCTTTCATAGGTGTTACCATCCAATAGGCTTCCTGCACTCATAACTCTGTATGGCTTGGGGCATACTACCCAGCTACTGGTATTATCCTTAGGGTCATAGGTACCCAAAGGTGTCAGAAGGAAAGATGTAGTATGGAATTCATGGTAGCACTGGTGAGAAAATCACTCTGCAGGCTCCCGGAGTTCTAGAGTCAGGCATGTGACCTGCAGGGGGAATTACATGTCTTTGAAAAGTAGCTCCTGGTGTACTCCTGGGCCCTTGTAGCGAAGGTAAAATTGACCTTGAGACACCAAATAACTAAGTACCCAGAAGCACCCATTATTAGTTGATTCTATTAATGCTACCAGTTCATACAGTCAGGCCAACAGCCATCCTTCTTATGATGGGAATGGCACATCAGAGACCAATCTGAGCTGTGCTAGAGGGTCAGCTGCATGAGGATGTAGCCCAGGCCCCCATCTCACCTACCAGACTGGGACTGCCCTCCTCCCTCAGCTCACACCTATGGCCACATGGGGGAGAAGTTCCCTTATGTCCAACTGAAGGAGAAAGAAAAATGTCTGAGCTTGTTTATGGTCAGCAGGATAGTGGCTGCAATGTGAAAGGGGGCATTACAGCTACACTCAGGACTGGCTTTCAAAGACAGTGGTTAGGCAATATTTTTCAGATGGGCAGAACTGTGGCTGCAGCAGCATGTCAGACACTCTGGAAAGCAAAGTAGCCCAAGGCGAGAATACCCAGAGACTCATGGTCAGTGGCGAACGGCTGGTCAGGGCCTTACTGGTGGTGTTTACCAACATTAGGGATTGACATATGGAAAGGCCTAGCATTTAGAAAGAGGAGATTAAACATCTATTAGTAATTTAAATAGGGAACCTTTATCTTCATCACTTGACCTATTATTAGAAATATTTTCTCATCATTAATGAGAAAGCAAGGCAAAAATGTAGGAACACATTATATCAGCAACCTAAGAAATAGAAGGACTTTCAATGTTTCAAAATGAAAGCCTGTGTTAAGGAATTACTGACCACTTAGGATAAAGCAGACACAAAACTGAGCACTTTATAATACATTAATTCCATTATATTCATTAACAGCATCTGGTGAGGGAGGTATTATTAGTACCATTTCACAGAAGAAGAAATTGAAATTCATAACAGTCCAATATTTTGCCCAAGGCTCCTGTGTTAAGCAGGCGGACTTAACCTCAAAGCCTGTGTGTGGCTGTAACCAGTGCACTACACTTCCTCCTTGGCTCCACACTAACCTGCAGCATTTGCCCCTGGGCTGGTTTAATGTGCACATTCACTGGACTTCACTGCTGGTAACACTGGGGATGACAGTTCTCCTTATGCTCTATGAATAAGACAGGCACGAATATTTCCTTTTAACATTTGCCCTAAAGATGCTCAATAAAATGCTACTATACTTAAAAGGAGCATATATAAAGGCTCAATTTCAGTTTCTAACCACCAAAGGGTGATCAAAACCTAATGGTGGTTCTTCATGAGCTTCATCAAAGCCCTGTCCACCACACATTGGAATTCATGCTTAACTGGGCAACTTTGTGGAAGTACTGGAAAATGATAACCACATGAAAGAGGCCCCCTATATTATACAGGAAAAGGGAGAATAAGCTGATCCAGTAGAATGGTATAATTTCAAAGTTGTGTTGCTTGCAAATTTGTTTCTTAAAACTTACCAATTCCTGAGGAGGAAATACTTCAAACTCATTCTATGAGGCCAGCATCACTCTAATACCAAAACCGGGCAAAGACACCACAAACAAAGAAAATTACAGACCAATATCCCGATGAACATAGATGCAAAAATACTCAACAAAACATGAGCAAACTGAATTAAAAAATATATCAAAAACATCATCCATCATGATCAAGTAGGATTTATTTCACAGATGCAAAGATGATACAGTATTTGGAAATCCATCCACATCATCCACCACATCAACAAAAAGAAGGACAAAAACCACATGATCAACTCCATAGATGCTGAAAAAGCAACTGACAAAATTCAACATCGATTCGTGATAAAAACTCTCAAAAAATGGGTATAGAGGGCAAGTACCTCAACACAATAAAGGCCATGTATGACAAACCCACAGCCAACATCATACTTAACAGTGAGAAGCTAAAGCTTTTCCTTTAAGATCAGTAAAAGACAAGGATGCCCAGTCTCCCCACTTTTATTCAACATAGTTCTGGAGGTCCTAGCCATGGCAATCAGACAACACAAAGAAATAAAAGGTGACCAGATTGGTAAGGAAGAAGTTAAACTGTCATTGTTTGCAGATAACATGATATTGTACATAAAATATCCTGAAGAATCCACCCAAAATGACTAGAACTAATATCTGAATTAGCAAAGTTGCAGGATACAAGATTAATACACAGCAATCTGCTACATTCCTATACACTAACGATGAACTAGCAGAAAGAGAAATCAGGAAAACAATTCCATTCACAATTTCATCAAAAAGAATAAAATACCTAGGAATAAACCTAACCAAGGTGGAAGACCTATGCCCTCAAAACTATAAGACACTCATGAGAGAAATTAAAGAAGACACCAATAAATGGAAATATATCCTATGCTCATGGATAGGAAGAATTAATATTGTCAAAATGGCCATCCTGCCTAAAGCAATCTACAGATTCAATGCAATCCCTATCAAACTACCAATAGCATTCTTCAGTAAACTAGAGCAAATAGTTTTAAAATTCATATGGAAGCACAAAAGATCCCGAATAGCCAAAGTAATCCTGAGAAGGAAGAATAAAGCTGGGGGAATTATATTCCCTGACTTCAAGCTCTACTACAAAGCCACAGTAATGAAGACAATTTGGTACTGGCACAAGAACAGACTCATAGACCAATGGAACAGACTAGAGAGCCCAGATATAAACCCAAGAATATACAGTCAATTAATATATGATAAAGGAGCCATGGATATACAATGGGTAAATAACAGCCTCTTCAATACTGGTGTTGGCAAAACTGGACAGCTACATATAAGAGAATGAAACTGGATTATTGCCTAACTCCATACACAAAAGTAAACTTGAAATGGATCAAAGACCTGAATGTAAGTCATGAAATCATAAAACTCTTAGAAGAAAACATAGGCAAAAATGAAGAAATGGAACTACATTCAAAATAAAAAACTTCTGTACAGCAAAGGACACCATCAGTAGAACAAAAGGCATCCTACAGTATGGGAGAATATATTCGTAAATGACATTATCTGATAAGGGGTTAACATTTAAAATATATAAAAACTCACACACCTCAACACCCAAAAAGCAAATAACCTGATTAAAAAATTGGCGGAGATTATAAACAGACACTTCTCCAAAGAAAAAATTCAGATGGCCAACAGGCACATGAAAAGATGCTCCACATCACTAATTATCAGGGAAATGCAAATTAAAACAATAATGAGATACACTTCACTCCAGTTAGGATGGCCAACATCGAAAAGAGTAGGAATGACAAATACTGGCAAGGATGTGGAGAAAGGGGAACCCTCCTATACTGCTGGTGGGAATGTAAATTAGTTCAACCATTGTGGAAAGCAATATGGAGATTCCTCAAAAAACTAAAATGGAAATAACATTTGACCCACGAATTTCACTCCTACGAATTTACCCTAAGAAAACTAGATCTCAGATTCAAAAAGACATACGCACCCTAAGTTTATCGCAGCACTATTTACAATAGCCAGGATATGTAAGCAACCTAAGTGTCCATCAGTAGATGAATGAATAGAAGATGTGGTACACATAAACAATTGAATATTATTAAGCCATAAGAAGAAAACAAATCCTACCATTTGCAACACCATGGATGGAGCTAGAGGGTATTCTGCTCAGTGAAATAAGCCAAGTGGAGAAAGACTAGTACCAAATGATTTCCCTCATTAGTGGAGTATAACAACGAAGCAAAACTGAAGGAACAAAACCACAGCAGACTCACAGACTTCAAGAAGGGACTATTGGTTACCAAAGGGGAGGGGTAGGGGATTGAGGGGCATTATGATTGGTACGTATGGTGTGTGTGGGGTCACGGGGAAGACAGTGTAGCACAGAGAAGACAAGTAGTGAGTCTGGCATCTTACTAAGCTGATGGACAGTGACTTCAATGGAGTATGGGGCGGACTTGATAATATGGGTGAATGTAGTAACCACAATGTTTTTCTGGTGAAACCTTTATAGAAGTGTATATCAGTGATAGCTTAATAAAAAAAAACTTACCAATTCTTATTAATTTAGGAAAGGAATTGAAAATAAATATAAAACTTCTCCTTTTTCTCCCAAGTATTTGGAGAGTACAACGTGTGGCTATTAGTTTTCTGAACAGAATATACATCTGAAGCAGAAAATCAACAGAAAATTTCAAGATGCATGTCATAGCCCCCACCTCCCAAAGGCATCTGTTCAATGGTTCAGTAACTGATATGCAATTCATTTGTTGTATGAAATAAAACAGTCTTTGAGTAAAGGTCATCTAACTCATAAAGGAGTAACAGAAAGACTGCTCAGCTCTGTCAACACAGACATTTCACAAACGGACCCTGCTGCTCAGCAAGGCAGACACATGGCAGTATGGCAGATCCTGCCATCTGACCTTTTCTTGACCACAGATGGGACAGGGGATCCAGCATTTCAGGACAGAATGAGATACGTATAAATTTCTCACTTTTGCCTGAAAGAGATGTAAAAATCCCTTACCAGGAAGTTCCAGTTGGCATCAATCTGAGTCACCATGCCAGAGAGGAACACGCCCAGGAAGAGGAGGGAAAAGACAAAAGCCGTCACGGACACGAACATGACCCAGCCTTGGAGCAGAGGTAGAGGAACATTGGAGGAGGCAACCAAAATCCAGACGAGTCCCCCGAACAGCTGAAGGAAAGAAGACGGTAACAGGTTTGGGCAACAGAATTGGACGTACCTGTATCACCCTTATACCACCTCTATTTCTCCCCAGACCCTGCACACTTGCCTGCAACCCCACCCACCTTCTTTTCTCTCCTGTATTCGGGAGGCCTTCATCCCTCAGGCAAGGCCAGTGCTCCCTCGCAGGCCTGATCCGATCCATTCCAGTTCTGTACCCGCCTTCATGTTGTACTCTGGTCCTCAGCTCAGCATTCCTTCATCATCTAAAAATATTTTTCTTTGGACCCCAGTGTCTTCCTAGCTACTGCCCTAAGTATTTTCCTTACCAGCCAACTATTTTTACAAATTCATCTTTGTTTGGTCTCCACCTCCTCTCCTTCCTAATACTCTTCAAATCACTGTCCACTGGCTTCATTTTCACCACTTTGCACAGTTATTAGCAGAGATCAGCCACACCTTTGTGATGTGTTCCTTCTAATGGCCAGGTTTCAGTCCTTACCATGACTTATTTGTACATGTGAGTTTATTGCCTATATATAAAATAATAGTTGCAGTTGTTGTACATGATGGTAAACAATAAAATCTACCATCTCTTATTGGTACTTTTCTGTGCTGGGCATGGGCATAGGTGCTTTAGATATTCATGGATCCAATATTAATAAATACCTACTGTCTCAAGCATTGCACCAGATGGTGGGAGTAAAATGGTATAAGCTAAACTTGGTCCAGAAGTACAAGCTGGAGGATGGAGGGGTCCTAAAGGTCGGGTCGAGGAGTTGAACGTCACTCAAGAGCAATGGGAGGCCAGAGATGATCTCGAGTAAGAACTAGCATGAGACGTTTCTTCTTCAGTCCACTGCCACACTCTAACCAGACAGAAACTTCCCATCCATAGCTTATCTTGAACACATCATCCTGAAAGTCTTTCTTGAGTTCTACTCCATGCTCAGGGACCCCTCCGGCTCTGGGCGAGCTCTCTATTGTGGATATGTTATACTGATGAGAAATACTGTAACTGAATGCCCTGGCTTTCAGTCCAACTGCACTATTAGAACTTCTTGGCAACATGCTGCCTTGTAAGTCTCTGAATCTAAAGCCATTTATTAGTCTACATAATCATCGTTTCCTATCAGTGAGGCACCATGCCAGATTTGGCAACACAGAAACCTGGGCTTTACACTGACTCAGAAGACATCTAGAGGCAAGTGGGACTCGGTGCCCCCTGCTTCCTGTCCCCCACATGGGTGATACAGAAGCATGTACATCTGGCATGCAGAAGGCTCTCAGATATTTAGTGAAAACCTCCTAGTTCCCATAGGGGAACAGTTGGAGCCCCAAATATTAAAAACCAATAATCATGTGTATCTTGCTTCTTGTGCATAAATAATGTCCAAATTGCACAAGTCACTAAAAGTTAAAATCAGAAGTTTTAATTCAAGTTTCTAAAAACAGGCCCAGGCATATAATTCATTACCACTTGAAAATGCTTTTGAAAGCATAATAAATGATCACTTGAATAATGAAAACTGAGGCACCAATCAAAGATTATGACTGCATCTTCATCTTAATTTTAAATTAAAAAATAACAGTAAACCCAGAAAGTTTTATGAAACAGATATCTAGTTAATGAACATCAACACATATTAAAAAATTTAACCACAAACTTATTAGCAGTTATGGAAGAAATAATGTTCCTGATAAAAGAGTCTGCACACTTTCATACTGCTTAATAAATATTTGAAGGTGATAAGACATTCAAATCTTTCCTTTTTTTCTTAGCCTCTTCTTTCTGGTAGTCTTTTCTTACTCTTCCTACTACAAATAACCTATGTTACTTTAAATACTGTTTAAGAAATATACATCATTATTAAATACCTATTAATTCGAGAGGTGTTTATTGAGAATCTAGGTGCAAATCTAAAGGGTAATAAAAAACAATTGGCCACTGTTTATTGGGGCAGGTAAACTCAAATAGATAAGCATAATTATATGATACAGGGATTAGAATAATACCTCTAAAGAAGCAGCTATATGATCCCTCAGAATTTAACATAATATTTAATTAACCTGGACTGGACCTCAAACCGGCCAACCTCAAATCTCCTGCCAGGCACTGTAGAAGAAGACTCAAGAAAAAAGAAAAAAAGGCCAGGTTCCGCCTGTAGGAGCTCTAAATAAGGGAGAAACAGACAGCATTACATCTGATTCACAGCAGACTGTGGTGAGTGCTATAAAAAGAGCTCAACACAGTGTGCTCTGAGAGACTGGGAAAAGGGAGAAGAAACATATTGGGAGGAATCCAGTAAGGTGGGCAGGGAAGGCAGGTTTTGAAGCACACTCTCAAGGCAGGCCAGGGGCGTGACAGCGGATGCTAATGTGAAACACTATAGATGAACTGTTTTTGTCATATTCAAAATTACAGCTTTTCCAATGCCTCAAAGGCTTGGAAAGGAAACTAAGTGCTTATATGAAAAGAGAACAAAGTCATCTCCCCATTTGTGGTGTGCGTGTTGCATGGAAAAGGGGTGAGGGAGGGAGGAAGGTGTTATGAATGACCCTCCCCACTGCATAAACACACACACACTGTATGTATCCCCAGACAAGGGATTCTGAAAAATCCAGATTTAAGTTCTGCTCACCATGGTAGCTTTGGAAGATAGACAATGAGCCAGAGAATATAATTAAGTCCACTTTGGAGAGCCACCTTTCTCACTGCAAGACTATCATATTGGTGAATGGGTCACTAGGGTCTTGACCAGAGTTCTTTCTTTCCTACTTCATGGTTTCCTTTTGCCAAAAGCTACCTTTTCTCCTGAGCTTCTCACTCTGGTTCCTGATTTAAAAATGGATCTTTTAACATTACCAGTGCTCAGGATATCTACTTCATCTAATTTGGGGTGTTCCTAAACTCAGAGTATTTACCAGACATAGTGTAATGATCAGTTTAGTAGATCTCTCTTTTACTCTGTTTAGTACAGGTCACTCTGCAGGGAGCCTTGTTTTTAAGATAGAAAGCAGAGCACAAAAAATGGTTAAAATCAGAGGAAGAACAGTTGATAAAGTGTCATAGCAACTGTAGAGTACACACACTGTGAACAAGGGTGGAATGCCGTGTTTGCCCATGTTCTCTCATCTTAGATCTCAATCCACATTCTGAACTCCTATCACTGCCTTCTGTCACTCTCTGTTGTCATAAAGGGTCTGGTAGAGTTACATATAAATGTACCATATTTTGAAATTTCTTTCAGGAACTAAATCAAGGCTCATGACTCCTAACCTCAAGCTTTCAGCTCACATAAAGGCAAACATTTCTGAGATGTAGACATCAGCCTTCCCGTCGACTCAGTTACCCCTTACCTTCTGAGCTCAAATCTAGGCGTACCTGGCACATACCTCAAGTGCTCAAATATATGCTGAGTTGCAGTTATTAAATTGCTACACATTCCTAAAACCACAATCTTCTTTGTGTCTTAATATATTTTTATCAATTTAGTTTGGTTCCTGCAGGCCAGAAGGGTGTGACTTTGCCGAAGCCTTCCCACAAGAAAACTGTGGAGGTTTTCAGCCAGACATCACATCAAACTGAGCCACCACAGTTGGCATTAAAAGATGTGTTCACTAGAAACTATGGATGGGTAAAAATATGTAACCCCCACGGGAAAACACAGTATTGAGCAAGCAGAAACTCTTGCAATTCTGGCTGAAGGATTACAGACTTCAACTTGTCTCCTATTTGGATGGTCTTCTTATGTCCCTAAAGGACTCTTATGTCCCTAAAGGATTCCATTTACAAATATTCTTTTTCTTTTCAAATGTCATTTATTTCCTAACAGTGTGCTTTTAAGCATGCCCTCCGACATCTCAGCTGATGATTTCAAGCCAATTTGACACCTTCATCTAAGTACACTCTTATCATTGCATGAAGTAAACAGGCTGATTCCTACTCTGACCTATTTTTGGTCAGTGTTTGGAATGAGAACAGAGAAAGGTAAATGAATCTGAAGGTATAAAGGAATGGTTAGATTTCCCCTTAAGGAAAAACACTTCATTATTTAGAACTTTCTGTATATAACATGTAACTTTCTCTTCCCAATGCTCCTGCCATTTACACATTGGGCACATAGGATGCTAGTGATGACTCTAACAGTGAGAAAGAACCAACCAGCAAGCCTACAGGAAACAAAAACTGTCTCCTAGTCTGGCTTATAGTTAGTTTGAGTGAGAGGTTGAAGCTAATGAGGATAATGGAAATCTCAATTAGCATTTATCGAGCTCTTATGTTCTAAGCACTGTTGCAAGGGTTTTCTTTGTACCAATATAATCCTCACAAACAGTGAGAGATAATTACTATTATTATTCCCATTTTACAGATAAAATTGAGGTGAAGAGCCATTAATAACTTGCCCTAAGTTGCACAATTAATAAATGTTACACTTGGTATTTGAACCTGGCAACTGGCTTCCAGATCTCTTAATATTATGTTATTCTGCTCCCTCAAAGGTTAGCATTCATTCTAGAACAAGATTTCTATCCTTTTGCCAGGAGCAGGTTGGTGGAATAGGGTGTTTGAGTCCCTAAAGTCTTATCAGTTCGGTAGGTAAGTACATATGCATTTTTCTGAGGACATCTCTACAACTCTTATCAGAACTGCAAAGAAGTTTGGGCCCCCTAACAATTGAGAATATCCTATCTTCTTGATAACCCCTCCTATTTTAATGAATGCCGACTTAGTGGGTACCTGCAAATGAAACAACATAGTTTAACACATCCAGACACTTTATTATCTAGTGAACAGATTGCCTACAATTAACTCCATTTTATACACAACTTGTATACCCAAAGATTTTATTTTTTTAACTGGGAACATTCTTCAGTCAATAGATACAAAAAAACCACTAGGTGTGTTTACAGGTGTAAATTCATTCACAATATGACTGTAGTCCAGTGGTGACAGTACTAGAGAATACTGCTGCCCACCTTTTCAAGCTCCTCTCTTCCCCTGCCTTGTTCCCTCCCCTACTACCCTATAGTGGACAGACTCCAGCTTCAGTCCCTCATCCCCTTACATACAAAGTCCATTTCTGCTTGGCATGTTGCCATCACAACTTTTGCTGGATAACAAAACTCTAGTACCATATCTTCTGGTACCATCTCTGTATCATGTTATCCTGGCTGGACGTCATCCCCTGTTGTGTCCGTGGTTACTCACATGTACATCCTCTGTAGTGCTTACAGCAACTGCTTTGAAATTATGGGTTCACATGCTTGTTTTGCCCACTGGATTGTGGGGTCAATGTCAATGCCATTGCCTAACACAACATCTCTGTATGCTCAGAACCTAGGACAGTGCTTTCTATAGATGTTCAATTGCATTCTTCTTGAAATGAACAGATACCAACCAGCATGTGTAATGAATGGTTCTAGAAGAAAATGCTCCAGAAGTGTGGCCTGGGCCACTAGGAACACATTGCTGCCTAGAGCCTAGCTTATTCCTTGGTACATGGTGGGTGTTCAAAAATAGGCATGAAGACTAGTGAAGCAGGAACATGTACTTCTCAATTTTCAAGTTATTATTGGCAACGCCCACCACTTAGTACAGTATCGCAGGAGGCCAAGGTGGAAAGTTGTGGAGAAGTTTGCCCTTTTTGCCTGTCTAGCTCACGACACCCTATTTTCAATCTTCTTTGGGCCCCAAATTTGTTCAGTTTACCTATTCTACTGCAATTGCCACTGGGTAGGATAGTGTTTATGTTGCGCTTTACCCACCCCCTCCTGCTCCCCTCTGTTAGTCCCCATCTGCCTTCTCACCATGCTGACTTCCATCCAAACCGGCCCTGGACTAGCTCTGGTACACTTCAGAATTAGAGGTACAACTTGGCAAGGGGTTTGTTTGTTTTTTTTAAATCAGAAAAAGGAAACAAGACAAGTTCTGGGAAGCAGTGAGAAATGACATCTATAGAAGAAGCCTGTGTACAAAATATACTAATGCAAAAGAAGTTTTGGTTTTTAGATTTACATTCAAAAGCTTTAAAAATATGTTTGAGGATGCTATAAAGATTTATACTTTCTTTCAATCTGACCTGAACTTCCATTTCAGTTTATTAAATGGCTGGTGCTAACCCTAAAATGGAAAGCACATATTACAGGGGGGAAGTATGTTCTGGCCCCTTTTATTCTTATTTATAATTTCCCTTGATTTTTAGTATCTTCTTTTCATGTTTGTAGGTAGCTAGTTATCACCTAGGCTAAAAATGTTCATGCATGCCAATTCCCTGGAATCAGCAATAACCATACAAAGCATTGCCTCTTTCCTTCCTTTTTTACCTCCCTCTTTCTGAAAGCTATTATATAATAGTTGAAATTGTCATATATGGTGACTACGAAAGGATATGGCCCTTTTCATATAAAGTGGGACATAGGAAATTCAGGTCAAACTGTAGATCCCTGGGTAAGAATGATGACAAAAATTTTAAGAGATGGGCAAGACTTAAAAGGTCATTCACTCCAAAGCTGCCCTGTTCCACTCCAGCCAGTCTCTCTAGAATATTTTCACATACTCTTCAGTTTGTCCTACAGAACAATCAAGTAGTCTTTGTTAAGCAGGATACTGTGTTCATGATATGTGCATGCCAGCCAGGTTCTTGAGACAGATCAAGGCAGATATGCCATGTTCATGGCTCCTGCTACCAGGTACGGCATATCTATAGGGCTCCATGAAACAAATCTCCTCTTCCTGACCTTTTCCCTTGGAGCTCAAGGTCAAGGTTTTCAGGAATTTGGTTTAAAGTTTTCTGTTTTTCAGTTCTTCACATTTCTTAAAGGGTTGCCAGTCTGGGCAAACAACTGCTGAAAATAATCTTTAGCAGGGGCATTAGTTTATTTTCTCTTTTGAAGCTTTAAAGACTCTTTTGTCATGGATGGAGATTTTTAACCCAGAGGCAAAGGAAAAATCTGACTTACGGAATCTAACCCCTGTAGAGATGGAAACATGCCACAGATAGCCTCTTCACCAACTCAAATGCACACTGTCCCTCTGCAACCCAGATCTATTTTCTAGTCAAGAAAAGAAAATGCTGTATGTCTGAACTAACACTTAAGTGTTAGTCCATCTAAAGTCAAAGTTCTGGTTTGAAAAGAACCTGAAGACCCTCCCCTAGATTTATCTGCATGACTACACACACCTGCTCCACTGCCTTCCTCCCCATCTCCCCTTCATTAACATTTGCTTTTCTGGCATAATTCCTTTGAGTTACATCTTGTATTTAAGGTTGGTCTAGTATCATTCCAGGACATGTCAAACTTTACATACTTGATTGACCTTCTAAAGGTCAAATCTCTCTCTCTTCTTCTCTGCTTCTTTCATGTGTCCTGTTTCAGGTTCTCCTCATCCTTAATCAAACTACGGCAATAAACCCCCTCACTAATTTCTCTGCCTCCAATCCCTCTGTTTTACAACAAAATTTCACTTCTCAAAGACCTGTAAAACACAAGTCCGATCAAGTTACGCCTGTCCTCGAGCAGCTCCTCCCCTCCACAGACAGGTTACATTCTGCACCTTGGTCTCTCATTTCTCAGCACATCACAACTTGAACCTTACCTGCTCTTCCTCCTTCTGCTGCTACTTTAGCACGAGTCATGTAAAAACAAAACAAAACAAAAAAACAAAAACAACTGCCAGCTTCATGCTGCAATCTTTCTTATCTCTGTGGTTTACACAAGCCCTTGTTTCTACCTGGAGTTCTCTTTCCCACTTTTTCTATTAAATGTTTATTTGTCATTTAAGACTAAATGCAATTGTCACCACCTCACTGAAGCTACCTGTCCTGGCCTCCCCAGTGGCCTGATGTACTCTAATCTGCTTTTCAGTAGTACTTTTATAAGCCTATTTTGTCATTTCAAACACAGCATTGTAATTTTTGCCTTTATACTCACTGTACAGGAATTTCTTTTAAGGGCAGAAGCTATGGTAATTATCCTATTCCCAGGGCAAAGCATAGGCCTGATGCATAGCAGGCTCTTAATTATTTGTTGAATAAATGAAAATTATTGTGGCATTCAAAACACTGGTGTTAGAAGCATATGAATAAGAGCCCTAGAATACCGCCCATAAAGAGAAATGTTAATATCTTGGGGAATGTAGAGGATTTCCTAAACACTGAAAGTGTGAAACACACTGAATTCAATAGTGACCTTTATTCTTGTCAGTGTTTAATACTGTTACATCTGATCTTTCTTGTATATTGTACACAGTAAGGTCAGTGAGGACAGGGTGCTGAAGCAGACTGTTCAGCCCAATGGTACTGATGCTCCAATGTCATTTTCACATAAATAGACCTGCCTGGAAAATGCTTTAGCTGTAGCTTACTTTCCATTCTTCTGTCTTTCTCCTCTGAATGGTAGTTATTTCTGTGCATAGCCTCTCAACTAGCTTATAAGCTCTTTTAGGTGAGGAAGGTTTAAACATGTTTTTTTCCCAAGAGTGCCTTGCACACAGTAGTCAGTCAATAAATGCCCGATGAATAACTTAGAAAACATTAATTCAGCAAACACTGAGAGAGTTTTAAAATGGTAACTTTTGAAGGTGATGTTTTTCACCCTAAATGAAAGGCTTTGCTTTGTAAAACTAACTTCATATTAAGCTCTTCATCTCAAGCATTCATTGGTAAGAATAACTGAGAGCAAGAACGGAGGGGCTGACAACAGCTATCTAGGAGTGCAACACACCTAGGTCAAAAAACCACACCATGCATGTGAAGTTGCAATCCTCTCCACCTGTGAAGCCAGTGCTATAAATTGCTTTACCTGGTTCTGTTAGGTGGGCACTATTTGTCTCTTTTGAATTATCTCCCCAACAAATGGCTTCTACCTGAGAGACTCAGAATGGTGTTCAATGAGGGGGATTGGGATTGAATTCTTCGAACAAAATTTCTGGTTAGTGTGAGAACTGAACTCTAAGATCGTAGTTTCAGTAGCTGAGTCAACTGCTGATGGCCCAGTCTGTCTCTGTCCAATGCAGTTTTCACATTATGTTTTAGATGGAACAGGACATAGAGAAATCACAAAGACAATGGGATCTGAATAGGTCAAAACTGAGAAACAGTTTGGGGATATCCAGAAACACTGGAAAGGGCTGAAATAATTGGTCCCCAGAAAGGAGATAACCAAGCATTTATAACTGTTCCTGGGGAATTCTCACATTGACTTACAGTGTGAAGAATTTCTGATGAGCCATGGGAGACAGAACACTTTAAGGGAATCAGAAAATTAGAAATTAAGAAAGCGGGGACCAAAGGTGATTCAAAAGTGTTTAATTAGCTCATGTCTGTGCATTTGCTCATGTGGGCATTCTAGACAGAGGGGTACCAAGGAGGCCTCCATCTCTGTTCTCTAGAAGCATGTAAGTATCTCTAAGTGGTACAGAAAGAGAACAAAGAAGGAGCTATGTATGGTTTGGCTCCAATGTGGTCTCTTGTTTCTCTAAGGTAACTAGTTTCACTGGAATATTTTGGTCCTTTTATTTTTTGGGGGGAGAGGGGAGGATATGTTTGGGAGGACGGAGGTTGATATTCAAGTAAAGAGGTAATGGAGGCCTAAGATTTAAACTTATCAAGATGTTTGGTCATGAAAAGTTAACTGAAATGGTTTTTGGAGTAAGAAGCCAGAGGAAATGAAGAAATAAGAGGAGGATGATGGGATACTTCGTGAGCCTGGGACCCTACTACCTGGGGAGTGGCAGAAGTTCTAGCATAGAGAGAGCATTCACACTTGCAAGAGAGTGCTATCTTGTCTACAGAGTTCTGACAAGGCCTCTCTCAGAAGTTCCCAGCCAGGACTGAAGAGTAGAACCCCTGGGGAGCTCCTAAAAAACCTAGCCGACTCTGGGGTGCTCCTCCACAGATACTGATTTAATTAGTGTGGGCTAGCAACAGTATGTTAAAAAGCTGCCCACATAATTAAGTATAGCAAGAGTTGAGGACCAACCACTAGGCTAAAGAGATATGACGGTGGAGAAGAGGTAATAGAATAAATCACCTTTCACCTTCTTCCCTCAGAATTAGGCAGTGTTTCTAAAAGGCAGTGTTTCCGTGACCACAGGTGGTTCTTGAGATGGTATTTGAGATTTGATGGCACATGGATGAATCTTCTCTGAATATATACATATATAGTGCCCTATATACATATGTGTATCTTTATTTTTCCTTACCTATATATATGTAAATACAAATCTATGTATTTGAATATTAGAACAAATATAATCAGCATATCAAACTTGAGAATTCATGTATAATCATTGTTTAGGATGAGGAGAAGGTAGGTACTGAAGTTTAGAAAGTAGATATATTTAAGTGAACATTCTGTAAATTCCAGTACAGTGGGATGTGGATAGAACAAAAACTTCTAAAAGATGAATGCAAACAACCGGAGTTTGGGGAACTTGGAAGTAAGGAACCTAAAATATCTTCATCTCCAGATCTTCCTGTCTAAATGTGTCCCCCAACCTGCCCCCAACAGTGCCACTGGCCCAAGACTACCCTCTCTCCACTCTCATGGATGCCTGAGCCCCATCTGAAGAATTCAGATGCTTCTGAACTGGGTTCAGACTCAAACAAGACTCTTCTCAGCCTCGCACTCATAATCTGATTACTGATGTTGTATTCTGGAACTCACTTATCTCCTTTCTCAGATTCAAATCCGAGCTAAACTTAACTTAGGGTGTCTTAGCCACTTTAGCATAATGGGGCAGAAAACCAGTGCTCACTACACGTTCTGGTCCCACAGGCACAAAAGTGAAACCGAAGCAACCCAAATCCAGGTTATGCAAACTCAAAAGAGGGGGTGAGGGGAGAGATACGAAAACCCAAAACCTAGCAAACAAAACCAGCCTGTAGGAGAGGCACTGACTCGCAGCAGTTTGCTCTGTATTTGCCGTTCTCAGAGCATGATGCAAGGTAGATTGCCCAATTTATATTTGCACATTTCCCCCGGCCCATGAGAAGCTTCAAAAGCTTCCAACTCCACAAAATTCCTTTTAAAAAGCTCAAGTTTCTAGCCCAAGAAGGTTGCAGGTCAGGCCAGGTGACTTCACCTTCGGCTAGGTCCAACAAAGTGGGCTGAGAAGGTTTGGAGTTACATAGAGGAGAAGGGGAGACAGCGCAAAGCAGGGAGCGAGGAACCTGACAGCCACGTTTTACCTTTTCCCCACCATTCTCACGCCCACTTATTTAGAAACTGCCAAAGGCACGATTCCTACTTGACATTTTCCCTGCCCTGCCTCCAGAACGCAGCTCCTCTCCCCAGTCCACAGGGAACTAATAACGGCAAGGAGGTAAAATGCCAAGGTCGTCAGCGCCCCCTCCTCTCCCTGGTACCTCCTCGCCCCTCCCCGCGCTTTCCACCTCTTGGCTGCCTCCTGGTCACCCACTCACCAGCTACACCTTTGCACCACCCAACAAAATGGCAGGTTAGCAACAGGCGAGGCCGAGAGCGCCTGCTCTGACTCTAGCCAAGCGCGGCCCCTGGCCACGCCGCCGGGGTCTCCGACAGCCCCCAAACCCTTCTCCTCTCAAAAGGCCCCCATCCTCGGCCCTGCCGGGCCGCCCGCTCTTTCTCTCTCTCTCGGGGCCATTTCTATCACCAGCGGGGGGAGCAGGTGCCCCGTAACAGGTGCCAGGCAAGAGCGCCGGACTGCTGCCCGGCCGCCCAGATTCGGGCTGCGCTGGGCGTCGAGAGGACGCCGGCAGGGGCGCAGGAAAAGGCCACGTCGGAAGCACGGGCGCTGGGGCGCGCGCAGAGGAGACAGCCGGGGGCTAGGATGCTGCTGCGGGTCCTCGCCCCCCGGCGCGGCCCTCGCCGAGTCGGCTCCACTTACGATCTCCAGGCAGACGAAGGCTCCCGAGTAGGTCCGCAGGATGTCTGGGCCGGCGGGCAGAGTGATCCGGGGCGCAGGGAAGGACACGGCGGGGTTCGGGGGCGGCGGGACTGCAGCTCCGCCGGCCGACATGCTGCCGCTGCTGCGTCTCCGCGCGCCGCGGCCGCCGCCCTCCGCCCACCTCCGCCTCCCGGGCCCCTGTCGCCGCCGCCGCCTGGGGATCCGCGGAGTCCGGGCGCGCCGCGCGGGAGTGGGCGTGGCCGCGCGTCTCCAGAAGCCACGCCCAGTCACGTGCGCCCAGGTGAGCGCGCCTCCGTCCGGCTCCCGCGTCGGTCACGTGCCCAGGTGCGGCGGCCACCTGGCGCAGTCTTGGTGCTCAGTTCTCCTTGTGCCCCTGCGCGGCCAGCTCCTGGAGCTCTCAACGTCCGGCCGCACCTCCCTGCTCCGTTCGTTTCTTCTGTCCCTCTTAGTATCCAACTGTTTTCTTCCTCTTGTCCTGCCCCCAACTCTCACAGCTCCCCTACCCCTCTTTCCTCAATTTAACTCAAGGTACTTCTTGGAATTGTGACTCAGACGATTAAATCAAGGTCACCAGTCACACCTAAAAAGTGGAGTGGATCTGCTTTAAATGGGACTCCATTGGGATTTTTAAAACACCACTAGGACAGCGTCGCGCGTTGGAATCAGATGCCTCAGTTCCAACACCTATTGGCGGTGAGTGCTGGGCAGGAATCTGCTTTGCGCGCCGGTGGTGTGCTCGCCTGTAAATGGGGATGAGACCGCGTATGGACGCCCGAATTATATTAACATGAAAAGAGCTTAACGCCCAGTAAGCGCTCCTTAAATGGTGGCTAGTATGATGACTTATATTTTTCCAGTGTCACACCCCCATGTATCACTCTCTTGTGTACACATGATGTTGCGTAGGTTATATATTCCACATACAACTTTACTCACGTTACCTGCCAGAAATTTATGAATTGTCTATTAAACATTTTAAGTAATTCATTGCTTATAAAGGATTCTATATATGACTTGGATTCTCTGCCCCAATTTATCCCTGTTTTATCTTTAGTTTTAATGTCAACATTTTGTAAGTGAAATAAAGGAGATGAGATTAATTTTCTCAAAAATCAGCTGAAAATAAACAAAGCTACACACACCAGTGTACACTCATAGACCAGGTTGGAAAAAATCGTAGCTAACATCATCAAACATTCCCCAAATTGAATATTGATCTTATCTGTCAGGTTTAGCCTTTGCGGGACTGAAAGTGTTTAGTTAGCTCTGTGCACTGATCAGCAGATTTTAGTCATTCTTCCCCTATTATTTTAATAAGCGAAACTCATAGGTGTGGTGACAGCATCAGGGTAAAAATCACAAAACAGGGTGTGGGTGAAACCTTTTGTATATACCTCGTATCTTCTCCACCTCTTACTCAGCATTTTCTGATATTTAATGTGCGGTATTTATTTAATAGTAAATTGAAAATTTTCTGCACTATTTGTTTCATTAATAAACTCTCTTCAGACTCTGACTGACAGGAATGATCTTCCTGTCTGTTTTATTTTACTTTCTGCCTAACACTTCTTAATAAACACTTAAAGTACATTCAAAGGGAAAACTTCAAAGACTTCATCATGGAGTTGCTTAGCAACTTTCATGGGCCCCCAAAATTCTAGTGAATAAACTTAAAATGACTTTGGAGTTTCCAGAAGTGCTAATGACTCAGAGGAGCCTCAATCGTGCTTGTCTTAAAAATTGCCATCAAGGGAAATTTTTTCACTGTGTCCCTTCTGGTACCTTCTGCTCTACCATCCCCAACCATCCCGGCTTTCTCTTTTCTACCTCCTTCCACAATGACCAATGGAATGAAAAAAAGAATTTGTCATTGAGGCCTTTTCTATTATCATAACATATTTACTTGAAAATGAATTCCTTCCTAGAATGTTTTTCTCCTTTCATAAACACTACTCAAATCAGTTTTCTCTTGATAACATCAGCTGCGTTTAATGAAGGAATCTAAGGAAGAAAAACACTCATCCCTGCCCTTTCTCCACCACCTTGTCTCTTCCTCCATGAGCTCTTCAGAGTTTCATGTTTCTGCTCTTTCCGCATCCTGTGTCCATGGTTTACTGACCTCCAGCATGACTTATACTTTCCTTAGAGACTTCCTTTGGATTCCATTTTTTTGAAGGTCATCATTCATATTCATGACACTTTTGACAACCTTGCCTCACAACCACTTGCTCCCTTCAGTGGGGTGAAATCACATTTGGACCCACCTTATTACTTGAAATTTTGTTACCACCATTCCCTTGAATGCTGACATTCTCTCTGATGGCTATTTCCAATTCATCTGACTCTCCTTTGTTCTTAGTCCATTGGCCACCAGCCTTGCTTTCCCTCTTTTTTTTCTCCTTGGCCCCATCCTGGCTTTTCTGGCATCCCTATCCATTCTATGCTCATGGGAAGGCATTTTAAAGATGCTTGTGTTAGTCCCAGAAATCACCTCCCATCTTGCACTTTACTATAAATTCACCCACACTGGCCCACATTCTGCAGCTTGGGTTCAACCCATCATCTACATCTGTTCCCTCTGATTCTACTCTCACATTGCCCAGGGGTGCTGAAGGAATATCATAATCTAGACTTTCGTTTCCACTACTAAATCATGTTTCCTAACCTCGCCTGGGCCTTAGGATTCCTGATTGTCACTTTCTTCCCCAACCCATCCCCACTATTTCTCTCACTTATTATCCCATAGCATCTTTCATTTTCCCCATCTTTATGCCTGGCACAAGTAGACAATATATTCAATGAGTGAAAGTAAACCTAAACCATTCCAAACGCCTCTGCTTTCTCATATTTTACAAAGAGTTTTAGGATAACTAATCATTAAGACTTGTTTCATTGAAAACAGGCTCATCAATCCACTTATCCAAGACAAACTTCTGGGTGTTTCCCTTGGTAGCTCCTCTCTTGCATATATTTATTCAGTTACAGGGGCGGCAATTCTGCCATCTTATTCTTCAGAATATAGCTACATCTCTCCATTCCCACTGTTTTCACTCTGTCTTGCGATACTATCCCTTCTCACAATAAATACTCTAATAGACTTTTCCCCTTCCTTGTATTCTCTACACAGCTATCAGAATGATTTCTAAACACAAAAGTAATGCAGTCACTTCTCTACTTAAACTACTTAAAATTGACCTCAGGGTCAATTTCAAACACCTTGAATTCATTCAAGATATTTCTGTTGTGTAGCTTTTGATGAACTCTGACCTCATCAGTCCTATTAATCCACCTACAGTTCCAGTAACTCAGTAACTCTCCAGCCTCTAGACTTGTACACATTCTCCTCTCTCTAATGGCACATCCTTTGTGCTTACCTCTCCTCTACCCCATATCTGTTTCCTGGATAATTCCTTTGGGCCATCAGGGCAACTCCTTCTGGAAGTGTTTCTATGGTCATGGAAGAGTATGTTGGGCCCCTTCCCATGCAGTCTGTTGCCACAACCTGATGTGCTTACTCCACACAGAACACTTCCTTCACGAAATTGAAATTATATTTTCACTTGTCTCATATCCTTTAGCCAGTGTTGTATGGCAGGATATTAAATTGACAAGTTCCGTGGAGGTATTAAGAGATGATAGATATCAGATACCAATGTGAGCTGTGCATCAGACCACCAGAAGTTCTAAGTTTTGGGGAGTCAAAAGTTATACACAGATTTTTGACTATGCCTGGGGTCAAGGTCCCTAACACCTGCATTGTTCAAGGGTCAACTGTGTACACTTTTAACATTATTTCTTTCTAAGAGTTTATTTTTTTAAGAGTATTTTAGGTCTACAACAAAATTGAGAGAGAGGTATGGAGATTTCTTGTGTATCCTCTGCCCCCATACATGTGCAGCCTCCCAGTTTTCAACATCAGTTGCCACAGTGGTACATTTCCAAAGGGTGAGCCTACCTTGGCACATCATAATCACCCAAAGTCCATAGTTTACATTACTGTTCACTATTGGTGAACTATGCAGTCTACAAAAAGCTTACTTTAAAGACATAAGCATATTAAAAGTAGAAGACTGTAAGTAGGTATACCCTTATAACAGTAATCAAAAGTAAGCCTGAGGGTCTGTACTAATATTAGTGTAAATAAATTTCAATGCCAAAAAAATTATCAGGGACAAGGAAGCTAATTTCATAGTGATAAAAGGGTCAGTTTATTAAGCAAACTAAAACCCCCAAATGTTTATGCACCATATAACAGAGTGATGCAAAAATAATAGAATGCAAAAAGAAACAGAGAAATCCAGTTAAAACTAGAGGTCTCATCACCCCTCTCTCAATAATTTATAAAAGTAGTAGAAAGAAAATCAGTGGCAATATAGAAGATTTGAGTGACACTATCAAACAAGTCCCTGTCTTCAGTCTGTCCCCAGAGGCAGACCCTGAGATATGGATTCACATGCAAGTGACTGGGTAGAGAAATGTTCTTAGAGAGACTGGAAAAGGAGCAAGCAAAGTAGGACAGGGAAAGAGGGGAAGCCAGGCAAGGGTGTGATCTCAGACATAAATCAGCCAGATCCTGCAGAGCAACTGGCATGTCAAGTTACGTCTCAGTGTTGCACAATACTTTTGTACCTAACCATCACTGGGAAAGGCTAAAGAGGGAAGGGAGGAAGGCATGTATAATCCCAAACTGCCAGCAATTTGCACATGTGGGCAGTGCACCTCCAGTAACTGAGGGGTTTCTTCCAAAAATGGGCCACAAGTGCTGTTGCTTGACCCACACCTAAGTGGGAAGAAGAGTGCACAGAAATGATAGGAAAAGATTTGAGGGGACCTGGGGGAGCGATGACATATCTGCGTCATTTTCTAACCTAGACCCTTAATTCTGATTTCCCTCTTGAACTCCAGACCTGTACTTCCAATTGTCTGTTGGAACGCCCCTGTAACTTAGGCTCAAAATGTCCTACAAGAAACTTTATCTTTCTATAAAACTTTCCCTTTTCCTCTGGTTTGTTCCTTCTGTTCATGTTATTACCATTTTCCCAGTTATCCACATGTTAATTTCACTTTCTTAAAAGCTTTCTTTCTATTGTGCTTTACAATCCCTCCTCTCATAACCTGCCATGTTCATTCATTTCCACTACTGAGAACAATGCCTTATTATCTCTCCTTTGAATTATATTAATAGTTTGTAATATCTGATATTTTTTGTGTGTCTAGTCTTTCTACTTTGTAGTAAATTTTAAATAATTCTGTTAGATTGACTTCCTCATAGCACAGCCTAGACATGTCATTTTCCTCCTTAATATTGTTTGATGGCTTCCCATTACATTCTAAGGAAATGGGAAACTGCTCACATAACTCTATATGTCCTGACTTTGGAGCCTTTATTTATCCCTACAATTGTCTGGACTCTATTGAATAATCTCTCTTCCAACCTTTGAATGCTCAAATATGATCTATGCTTCAAGATCCTGCCTGAAAGCCACTTCATCCACAGTGCCTTCAGTTCTTCTCCTTTTGACCTTTCTATCTTTCCAACACTTTTCATGTTCTACCTTGCATAATGGCCCATCATTATTTCATATGTGTATATATATATGTACATATACATATATACACACATATGCATATATATATAAACATACATATATACACATGCACACTTGTTTGTGATTTTTTTCTCTTTAGGCCTATTGTCCCTTATCCTCTCCATCATTTACACACTATGCTTTGCATATATCAATTCATTCTTTCATTCAGAAAATTTATTTTTTGAATGAATCTTCTTCAAGCTTATAGTTCAGTGGGAGAAGCAGCCATCATTGAAATAAATATTTATTTTAAGGCATAAGGTTAAAAAGAGAAGAATGTTTTTTCAGAGTTCTAGACTGCAAGCCACAGAAACTGAACCTGGTTGATTTAAGGAGAAGTATACTTTATTGAAAAGACACGTGGTAGTTTATAGATTTGGTGGGAAGTTTGGGAAACCAACCTCAAAAAGTGATGTAAATAAGGGTGGATGCATAGCAAAGCTATGTCCCAAATTAAGCTACAGAACTAGTCAAGTGAGGGCATGACTTCCAACTCCTCTAATCACTGGAATGACTTGTAACTCCTTACATTGCCAGAACTGGGTCAAGGATTCAACTGTCAGCATCCATGCTATTGGTGGCTCTGTGATCCCTTAAAACTGGATGATAGCACACTCATTGTCACTTGGGAATAAATCCTCTTCTAGCCATGCTTCTTTGAGTCACTAACTTCTCATTTGTACTTGGAAGCAGGTGCATCTAAATTGCTAAGCCTCACCCATGCACCTGCATTCTAGCTGAAAGGAAAGCTGGGAACTTATCAACTTTTAGCCCTACAGAATGGGAGGTGGGCTTTATCTCTCGCTATAACTCATACTTTGGAAAATTGACCAACTAAGGGATTGGTCCATCTGCAGCACAGCCAAAATGACCGTGACAGATGTTTTCTTTATATCTGGAGTGTCTGCATATGAATAACAGAGAATCTTCACCTACTGTGGGAAGTTAGGGAAAGCTTTGATGAGTAAGTGACTTAATCATACACCAAAGGATGAATAAAAGCTAGCTAGCCTGACTGAAGGCTGGGGGAGGAAGGGAGTGTTACAAACCAAAGGAAGAACATATATGAAGACCTGTATTTAAGAAGGAACCTGGTATTTAGAAATGGAGTGAAATCCATGTACTTTGAGATGAAGCCAAGATGTTAGGTGAAATGTAGTTCTCTAGGCCCTTCAAGGTCATGTGTAAGTCTGTGAACTTTATCCTAGGAACTCCATAAGGGCGATGCAAGGTTAGAGGTCAGTGAACTTAAGAAGCACAAGCTTTAAAGAGATTACTCAGGTCTCTGTGTGAAGAAAAATTGGCACTCAAACGTTGAAATCATTCAGCAGTGAATGGGAAAGCAGTGTGGTGGTTGGGTGGGGGAGGTAAAATGAGAAGCTTTGGAGGCGAGAGACTTGCTTATCTTGAACAAATCATTTAACCTCCCTGAGGCTCATCCCTCACTCATAAAATGAGCTTGTTTTCCAGTATTTATCCAGCTCCTAGTTCTTATGAAGTGAAATGAAACAGAAAATGTGATTTTTAATTTTGAAATGCTCTCGAACATGATATTGTAGTAAATGTTTAGTGGGTGCCCAATTATTTTGCTAAGTATGGTGGAGGGCATACACAAGTTTATGAAATTTATGGGGAAATATTCTAGTTTCACATTTTATAGAATATCATTTTTTCTAGTGGGTCTCTGGTCTCTATAATTTTAACTACACTTTTGTAGGGAGGCAGTATTATCCTGCAGATTGACTGATACATGTAAAGCATTTATTGCAGTACCTCACACATAGTAAGCACCTAATGAATGTTAAACACCATAAGTAATAATGCACGGATCATGAAATTATTCCCAAAATATATATGACATTGGTCCTTCATTTTGGTAATTGTTTAAATTTATCCAATAGAAAATGCCTTTGTAATCCATAAAATTGCAGTACATACTGCTTATACCCATGACAGACATCAATAATTAATTACAGCACTCCTTCCCTTGGAGAAGTTGGCACTTGGGGAAAAAAGGAATTATTTTATCATTGTTCTAGGTGTTCACAAAGTGGGTATTAATTTGCTAATAATTGTTCTTCTTGCAGGAGGATGAGATATTCTAGAAGTCTGGGAAGCAGAAGATCTTTCTTCTTTAACAATAGCAACAAAAATCCTAGAACTTTCCATCTAATAGAGACTAGTTAATCTGTGTTGATGAACTCATCTATTGCATTCTCAGTATCTCTTGGAAGGTTAAAGCTATATGTCAATGAGAAATAAGGATAAACATTTCCAAGACTGATATGCTATGGACTGGCCTCCAAGAAATGGAGCTGGCTTTTTATAAACCCTGTAGGTGCCAACTAGGGCCCACTACTTAGGATGAACAATACTAGTTAAATGAAAGACTTGGGCTCCCACCCTTGATGAAGGACCAATGCTTCCCCAAACATAAACCCTGTTTTTGCAACTCCTACTGCTAGCTCAGTGTATCATATGACTGAAATTATAAGGCTTGGGTCCTGATGCCCAGGGCAGAGACTGTTTTCCACCACCCATACTAAACTGGCAGCATACAATTGGAGCCAAGTTTCTGCCACATCATAGCAGGTAATGATGCCAGGGGAAAAGCCAGTGCTTCTTGAATCATGCAGCTTAAAATTTCACAGCTCAAGGTTTAGGGCCAGCCGAGTCTTCCATTTGGCCCTGCTACAAATGAACAACTGGGAACCCACATACCTGCTGCTAATTCTATCTCCAGTAGTTTTTCCTGAATGCTCTTCTAGTTTACCTGTATGTGTGTGTGTGTGAACATTTGCTCTAGTATTACAGAGTGTTAATTATACCTCCATGTAAATTAATCTGGCTTCTTTTCTTTTTTAATTTGAGATCAGACATTGAAGGTTTAAGAGCTTTGAATAGAAGGAGCAGAGATAATTTCAGAAAAATAGGGTTTTGTTTGAAGTAATGTAGGGTAAATGTGGAAATCAGTGTTCCTGCCTTTAAATGCTGCTTCTCTATCCAGCCTAGTATCCACCTTATAAAACCTGCTGATCTACTTAGTTCAATATTTTTCCTGTGGCTTCACCACTCACCAGTTATTTAGAGCTTCTTTCGTTTGCTTTTCTAAGTTCTTATCCCAGCAGCTGCCACCAGAATCTCAGTTCCTCTCTGCCTAGCTTCTGCAGAATGAAAACCTATTTAGACAACTCTTGTTTGCTTTCTTCTGTAGAATCACCTGTTTTCTTTTTCCTCTGTGCCATACAGCAGCCAGAGCACGAGTGTCATCCTCCAAATGTGGTATCTATATTGGCATAACTTAGTTCCCATAATGACCTCTATCCAGTGGTGTGATGGTGATAGTTTAGCAGCAATCTAGGCCAGAGAGGAGCTCTAATTTGCAACATGCTGATTCCTGTGGTGCAAATATTTCTACCATGATTAATTTCAGGATATCAATGCAAAGTCACTGAAAGTGGTGTTCTGAAGAGGTATGCAGCAGTATATAGTATGTCTACTACAAAGATACGACAGATGTAGATGACCTCAAGAATATAGATTTTTAAAAATAGTCAAATAATCAGGAATTATTGAGTATTTGTTACCTTATTTCTAGTATAATCTACCTACTTCTAAGTTTACATATTTAAATGATTATTGTAAAACTTTCTTTTATTTCCAGGTACTCTCTTCTTTCTTCAACTGAGCATTGCTTTAAGAAATTTGGGAAAGAGATGAGAATTGCTAGAATGCTAACTTTAAACCACAGTAATAAACACATATATTTACCCTCCTGTGTAAACCTTCCCTGAAGCCTTTATATATGTATTTTCCTTAACTATCTTTGGGGTTCCAAACTGGCTTACAGTTAGTATAATCATTAGAAAGAATTCTTTTTAATTAAATGTATTTCATTATAATACTTAGTCTGCTGTGTACTCATTAAGAGAAATTATCTATTATTCTCTTCTAAACATTGAATTTTTTTCACAGCCTTAAACTGTCTCTGGGATCCTCCCACACTGAGTACTTATTAATTTCTTTATTCAAAAGTATCCTCATTTGAACATTAATGAGCTCAAATTTTTTCTTTTCTTTCTCTTTTTTTCTTTTGGACTCACCAGTATTATCCAAAGAAGATGTTTCACCCATCCATTTTTATTTATATGATAATATAGCTCCAGGATTTTATAGAAACTGGTTTGTCAACTGTTGTCACTAATGGACATCAAATTACAAAATGTGTACAGTTGAGAATATATATGTGTATATGTCTATTTTCAATTACATAAACATTGGTGGCATTTTGTTTTCCACTAATGTAAACTAGTTGAAAAGTCAGTTTCTGTGAAATTGTTAAGCAAAACTCTGTCTATAAGGTGAATATCTCTAACCAGTTACACAGTTCATATATATGACATATACTACTTATAATGCATGCTATATTTGCCACATAATCTATATATTCTATATCTATATGATATGTACTAGATATACATAATATGTATTTTATCTCCTATGTATTCTGTTATGGCAATTATGTAATACCTTTTCCTATGTACATTCTGTTATGGCAGTCTATTATGCTAGTTAAGCCAGCTATTAAATCAAAGGGCCTCAGTTCAAATCCCAGTTCTACCACTCATCAGTTGTGTGACTTTGGGCAATTACCTCTTTGTGCCACAGCTTCTTTTCCTGTGAAATAGGAACGATAATAGCACCTTCCTTCTAAAGTCAGAATGAGTGTTAGCCTTTGTCTGGGAGCAGAAACCTATGAACGTCGCATTATAGGAATTCAAACGTACACAACAACGGGAGGAATCTAGGGAAAGAGAGGTCTTAAGACATCAGAAAAAAGTTGCTAACCAGCAGCCCTGGTGTGGGTGAATGAGTAGGAATTTTCCAGAAACGAGGTACATCCAGCTGCCGTAGAAGTTACAGTTCAGCTAAACTGACCAGTACGAAATCCTACATTACGCAGTAAATCAGATAATACTTGCCAAGTCATAGAGCAGCACCTGCGCACAAAAACACGTTCATGAAGTGGTCGCCCTTTAATGCTGCTGGTGTTTGAGGTTTCCTTGTTTCAGCAACTCTGCCAGATGGAAGCTTGGGCTGAGAGGGCCATGGGATTTGGTGAAGAGCTGTAAGCAGCAGGAAGTGGAGTACAGGATTGAACTGGCAAAAAGAGCCTCATTACTGGAACAAAAGACAACTTGACCTTATGAGTGTAATAGAGAGCTCTCTCAGGCACTAAACAGTGTCCCCCAGGCAGGGCAGGGGGCCGGAAGGGCAGGCCTGCGAGTAGCGCCGTAACAGTGGACTCTTGGGTGGATGCTGATCCACTTGGTCCTGCTGTAGTGATTGTGTTGTGATGATTGCTAGATATTTAACATGGGTTTGTGCCTTTTAATCCTTTCAAAGCAGGCAGAAGTGTTTGGAGTGAGCTGTGCATAGGTTGTGAAGCACTGTTTCAGATACATCACCCTAGGTATGGTGGTCCTGGGCAGCTGAGGAAAGGAACTGGCAATCTGTTTTCAGGCTCCAGCATGGTGCCTGACTACCCATGTTCCTGCAGGACCGTTCGGCATCCATTGTCCCTTCTCAAGGTAACAGCAGCCTAAGTTTGCTTGGGGGAAACTGCCTTTCTTTCATCAGTGCAAAAGCTCTTTCTTCTTCTTCCAGTGACCTTGTGAAGGAGTGATGGGTTCGCCCCTTATTTGTTAATATCTCACTGAATACAGTACGCCTGATGCAAGCAGGCCAGGATTTTTACAGCCAGGGATTTATTCTTCCAGATCACATTTATTTTTGTTGGAGAATGATATCCCATCCCACCTGTCCTTGTTAATGACAGTAGCCCATCACTTTTGTTGTTGATTATTCTAAAATGTCTGCCCTCTTCATTTAGAGCTGCTATTACCTGATTTTATTCTGGATGCATATTTGTTTGATTGCTTGTTTCTTAATGTGTGTACATTTTCCCTTTATACTGTACATTTAAAAATGCTATTTGTAGACATATCAAACTTCTGAACTCATCAAACTTCCTATTTTGTATGTATTCCTCTTTCTCTTGGACACCTTAGAAGACTCTAAGGCTATTTATTTATTTATTTATTATCCTCCCCTCCCTTTTTTGTTGAGGAAACTGAAGCACAGAGAGATTAAGTAATTTCCCCAAGGTCACAAAGCTCATAAATGGTGAAGCCAGGCTTCAAACCCAGGTATTTGAAACCAGAGCCTGTAGTTTTAAACTATGCTTCCTCTACCTAAATGACCTGCTCTTCTAATAGCGATTAGGTACACTTATTTCTTGCTGTCATCTGTTAACTTCACCCTATCTGCCACAAGCAATGTTCTCTATGTCTCTTTTTCTCCAGGACAGGTAAAAGTCCAGAATTCTCTTGAAAGCAGTGGTCAAACATTGGCTTGTCTTGAGCCATAAGTGGCCCATAGATATACTTGGCATCAAATATTTAAACTTCTAAAATAAGTCACCAGTGTTTAAAAATTGTGAAATTTTATTTGCAAGTTCAGTTTCAGCTTCCCCTTCACAAAATATCTCATAATGTGAAAACACTGAGCCCACAATCTTGCACGTTAGCAATAGGCTGAACATAAGTAATGGCTGATCCTTTCAGTCTTCTGTCGCAACAAATGCCACCCCATTTTGTTGTTTGTATCTCTTTAAAGAAAGGCAGTATAGCTTTACAGTTCAGAGCATGTGCTCTCATCACACTGCTTAGCTGCAAAACACAGCTCAGCTCTGCTGATGTCCTGCCTGTCCTTGGTGAGTTCCTTTACCTTTGTGTGCTCAATGTTCTGCCTGCCAAGTCAGGTAAAGAATGCCTACCTCGTAAGGCTGCTGTGATCATTAAGAGTATTTAGGAATGTAAAGTAGGCATTTAGGATGCCTACACATCATATGTTCTCAATAAACAATGGGTGTTCTTATTAATTGCCTTGTAGACAGTTGAGTTTGCAGAAATTTGGTTTGAGCACCCTCCCCATGGATGCCGTGCCTTCAGAACTATCAGATTGCCCTGTAGAAATTGTCACCTTCTTCTGTATGAGAAGGACCTCATTGAGAAGAATGGTCTCCCTACCACATTCATGCACGTACACACACAAACACACACATCCTACCACCACCCCAGGTGTCAGGATGATGGTCATAGAATGCTAGAGAGGTTTAGACCTCTCTAAGGAATGTCTCTTCAGCCAGAAAGCCCAGCTGCTGCTCCTAGATTGTGAGCAACTGAAAGGTGGAGCATTTGATTTTTACTTCTTCCTTCCTATGTCAGTTGAAGGGTAATGATTTCACATGTAAAGTTGATCCCTTTTATTTCTTTAGATTCCCTTTCCTCTCACACCCAGCTCTGCCAACCCTCTTGCCCACCCCATTTTTGTGTCTTTACCTTTCACCTCCTGTTATCTCATTCCCTTTAGCACAAAATCCTCTAAATAATGCTGGTTTCTTCCCTTTGTACCTAGAATTTTAAGAGAATGGTCTACACTCATTGTTTTCACATGACTACTTCCCCCCACTCTTTTTACAATGCACAACATAATTTGGGTTCTACCTGCCATCTCCCAACTCTGATTGGAATTATTCGAGTCAAGGTCACTAATGACCTCCTAGGTGTGAAATGTAATGCTAATTTTTTTTCTATTTTTTAAATATAATAGCTTTGTTAAGATATAATTCATATGTCGCACATTTCACCTACTTAAAGTGTACAATGCTATGGTTTTCAGTATATTCAGTATACTAAATTTGTATATCCAGAGTTATCTAATCCATCACCACACTCACTTTTAGGTCCTTTTCATCACCCCAAAATGCCATGCCCATTAGCAGTCATTCCTGATTTTCCCCTAAGCCCACCTGCTCAGCTCTAGACAACCACCAGTTTATTTTCTATCTTTACAGAATTACCTATTCTGGACAGGTCATATAATTGGAATATGCAATATAGTCTTTGTGACGAGCTTCTTTTATTTAGCATAGTATTTTCAAGGTTCTGTCATGGGGTAGCATATTGTATCAGTACTTGTTTATATAACTGAATACTCTTCCGTTGTATGGATATACCACCTTTTCTTTATCCATGCATCAGTTGATAGACATCTGAGTTGTTTCTACTTTTTTTCCATTATGAATAATATTCCTATGAACATTTGTATACACGTTTTTATGTGGATACATTTTTTCATTCACTTGGCTATATATATACCTGCTGTTAATCTCATTCAGTGAATTTTTCATTTTTACCTTTCATATCTAGAAATTCCCTTTAGTTTTGTCTGTAATATATTTTCCACTTCTAGCCTTTTATGTTTAAGTTTTTCTTTAAATCTTTGAGCATATATACAATAATTATTGTAATACTCTTATCTGTTTTCACCATCTCTTTCATTTTCAATGTTTGTTTCTGTTGATTAACTCCTGCTTATGTATTATATTTTTCAACTTCTTGGAATGGTAGTTACTTTTGATTGGAAGGCAACATTTTGAAATGTTACATCATCTGCTGTCTGGATTTTGTTGTTTTCCTTAAAGGGTGTTGGGCTTTTTTGTGGCAGGCAGTTTCATTATTTATGGATCAATTTGATACTTTTAAGGCTTCTTCTTAAATCTTGTGAGAGTGGGTTTAGAGTAGCCTTTACTTGAGGTCTACTTTAGTCTTGCAACTAAACTATGACCCTTCTGCCGTCTTTACTGACTGCACTAGTCATTGTTAAAGTATGGTTTCTGGACTACCATCATCCTTATCACCTTAATAGTAATGAAAATCTTAGGCCACTCTAGATCTACTGAATCAGAAACTCTGGGGCTGAGGCCCTCCTAGGTTTTAACAAGTTTTTCTAGTACTTCTGGTACATGCTGAAATCTGAGACTCACTCTATAGAGTAGTCCTTTTCTACCCTTTATGTACATATCAATCATCTGGGGATTTTGTTTAAAAGCATTTTCTGATTCAGTAGTCTGCATGATGCCTGAGAGTCTACATTTTTGACAAGGTGTTCCTAGGTGCTGCTGATTATCTGACATCATTCTGAGTAGTAAAGACCTTACTTTCAGTCAAGGAGTCTGATTTCAATAGCATATTTTTTATTAAGTACTTCATAGTGATAAGCAGACCAATTCAGAATTTCTGTATCAAGGCTCTTTTTTATTGGATATGCTTCACAAAAATGTGTGTATTTTAGGTGGAAACAGTGTAAGAATTTCTCTTAATTTCTAAATTGAAGTTCAAGTATGAGAAACAGATTATATTTAGTAATAAGCATACAATGTCATTTGCTGAAGATGTTTCTTATATGCTGGATACTGCCTTTTAAAAAAAATCCTTACAATACCCTGGGAGGTCACTATCATTTTCACTTTTTGTATTTCCTATTTTAAGCGTTCCAACTGAAACTCAGATTAAATTACTTGCTTGATGCCATTCAACTAGTTGGCAAAATCTTTACTTAAATCTAGGTCTGTCTAATTAAAAACCCTGATACTATATAGTGTTTGTGGTTTTGCTTTAGTATTTTAGTTTGAATACAATCCTAGGAAGAAAAGAGAAAAAAAAACAAGACGAAACAATGAATGTACTTAACTATGTATCGAATTATCATGATTAATATAACGAATCTGAGTTAAACATGGGTTCTAAGTGAATGCCACCTGGCACAGTGCCTGCACTGCTTTGAGTTCATTACAACCAATTTTAAACAAGAGCATCTGTAGCAGGCTTCCGATGCTTAAAAACAAAGTCATGTACCAACCCAGGCATTTTGTTATTTTCTTATATTAACTAGCAAACAGTACTTTAATTATAGCTGCAGGAGGTTAATCTTGGCAAATGAAGTGAAGACTTTAAAAAGATTGGCAAAATCAGAGCTTTATATACGGTGGCTAAGCCTATGTCACCTGTTTCAAAGTCAGGACACCTTGGCTGGGAAACTGGAGTGGCTCAGGGAGGGCTGCAGGGAAGGGAGACGGGCTTTCCCAGTTCCCACTGTGTTTTCTCTCTCTTCCTCTCTGGTTTGCAACTCTGGTGCAAGGGAACTCTGTTCTCTGCAGTAATTACTTTGTAGCCTGAAGCATGAGATTTTATCGTTAATCTCTTAACCTTGGTTCAGGGAACACATTATTGTTAGTTAAAAAGCTATCCATATTAAAAAAAAATAATAGCCAGCCAGCACGATGCCCTGCAGTTTTGGCCATTACATATTGAATTTTACAAGTTGGGTAACTGCGGCTGGAAAGAATCTCCCTTTATGAAAATTATTCAAACCCTGTTTCCTATTAGCTCTCTTAAATCATGATCTCCAATAGGAATGGCCCTGGGTAAAGGATATCCTCAATAGATCATCCCTTGAATTTTATTTTTTAAATAGATCCTTTCTCCCTTTCTCTCTTTCTCATAAACTTTAGCTGTTCCTAACTGAAGGTAAAAGTCAGGCTACAGGGCTGTTCAGAGATCTCATAGCCTCGTGATTCTCTGATTATATTCTTGAACCAAATTTACTAGTAAGCCTGTTTTTACTCTCTGTATTCACTTTGTAAGAAATAACTAGGTCTAATTGGATCCTAAGTCTTTAATCAAAACAAAACGCTTTAGTATTTTATCACGAAGCTCTTTATTATTTCATTTGGAAAAAAGAAGGTATTATTTTTTTAAATGCTCAGTAGGTGACAGACGAAGCAAAGCATTTTCTCAAGAGCTCTCTTGATGACATGCAGGACAGAAGGGACTGGCGGACCTTGGAGTGGAAAATGTTACAGGTGCTTGGACACTGGGAAGAAACCAGGTCCTGCCCAGGTGGTGCTTGGCAGATTGGGGTTTGGGGGGACAGAGTAGAACTAGGACCCTGGAGTGTGTGAATAGCTCAGAGCTGGTCACAAACCAAAGAGGAAGAAGGGTGCATCCAGGTAGGCAGTCAGGAACTGGGAGGCATCAGGCTTCCGAGGGCAAAGTAGTATAAGGACCCCAAAGCCTGCATGGTGACGGGAGAGGTGGTCATAAACTGGGAGAGCCACAGGGAGGGAACACTGGGAACCTGAAACTTGGCAAGCTGAGGGAGCACCACCTCTGTAACAAAAAACCTCAATAAAGGGACCGAGCTTTGTGTATGATGTAGTTGGAAAGGCACGAGCTGAAAGAATCTGACTTCAAGCCCCTCCCTGTACTTCTAGCCAGTGCCCCAGTATCTGGCATAGAGAAAGGAGAAATGAATCACCATGTGGCCCCATTTCTCAAGTGCAGAACAGGGATTTTACCTGCCTCACAGCATGTTCTAAGAACAAAAATGAATTAGTAAAGATAGCAGGAAATGCCTAGCGTGCCTTGAACTGGTGCCCCGTAAATACTAAGTTCCTTTTATTTCCTTTCAATAATTATCTTGCACATTTATTTTTAGCTGGGGCAAGAGGCAAGGAATGATAACAGGTGAGGGTCAGTGATTCAAGTGGCTCAAAAGGGAAGCGAGAAGCAGGAGAGTCTCTACTGACACAGGGTTGGGGAACTTGCTATGGGGGCATGGTATATTTGTTGGTATCTTTTAGAAGCAGCTTTCAGCTGGAAATTCCTGCTAGGCCTGGATTGTGGGAGATTTTCTACTTTGAACAAAACTAATTTACTGCTTTAAGTAATCCCAGTCAGTTTCTGTTTGTGATCCCTTGACCTTATCTCCATTGTCAATGAAATTTCTGCTGGGAGGAGATGGCAGGCTGGTGGAGGTACGTGCAAATGTGCAATGGCAGGTATGGAGAGAGAGAATCATCTTGAAGCTGTGTTTGCAAAGCACATATAATGTTTTTTTCCTTATGTCAGGTGTTATTTAAAGTGGGTTGCTGTTGGGGGTGGGGGTGGAGCTTGATGAAAATAACTTTCCACAACAAAAAGTTGATCTAAAATTAAAGTCTGATGGTGGCATTCCCTTGGTTATAACGCTTACTGATCCTGCATGTTTGTCTCCCCACGCTAGTGCCCCAACGATAAAATCTGAACTTCTAAATATGACAGATAAATCTTCATGATCTATCCTTAGCATACTGTGCTGTTATTTCTCCACCCCTCCCACTCAAGCCTACAGTCATACTAAACTATTTAAGGTTTCAAGAGTGTCCCTTGTTCTCTCTGAATGTTTGTAAATGATACTCAGTCTACGTGCAGTGATTTTCTCCTCCCACACTGTTTATATTCAAACTCCTCCTGGTGCTTTACATCCTTGTTTGGAAGTCACTTCCTCCAGGAAATCCCTCCTGAGTCTCCTAAGACTGGACCAAAGTCCTCCTCACCATGTGTTTCTTTCTCTAGTACCTAATGCTTCTTTCTTCCTATGGTAGCAGAGTCACACTGTGTAGGAGGTACCTACATACTAATCTTTCCCACAGAACTGTGGATGTTGAAGGGACAAAAACTGTCCAGTCAGTCCTGTACACCAAGCACCTCGTGAATAGGAAATATTCCATAAATATGTATTAGGTAAAGAATGAACTCATCCTGAGTAAAATAAAAAATTTCCCAATGACAACAGAAATAACCCGAAGCAATTTTGGTGATAATACAGCCCATACAGAGCACCAACAATCCTTGCATAAAACTAAAGTTGTGTGAATGCAAAAAAGTAGCCTTTATAAACTCATGGAGCACCATTAGAGAATGAACTTACATATGCATGTATATATGTGTGTGTTGTGCTTCCTGTTTGAATTATGAAAAGAAATTACTAAAATTACTTGGAATGACAGACGTTATCATGAAGCTTGATTGACATAATATAGTGCAACATTAGCACTGCTGTTGACCCATAATGAGCAGTCAATAAGTGATAGCTAACCATGTTTTTGTTATTAATACTAGTGAAATGTTCAGTTCCCTGGATTCCATGCTAAAGCATCCATTTGGGAAATGACAACATCATCAAAGGAAAAGTCATAACCCTTCTGTCCAAGTTCATCTCCATTCATACTTGAACCATTCTGAAGCTAGGAGTGTGATATTCTGGTGGGTTATTGAAAATCTATTTCCCCCTATCACACTCCTGACATTGTGATTCTCTGAGGATGTAAGAGAGCGGGTCCACCATGTGGGCGATACAGAGCATCGCATTTGAAACCTTCCCAACTTTTCTCAAGGTCCTTAACTACTCCCTTGCCCATTCTTTTTTCCTAATTTTTTTTTTGCTCCATTTTACCTCTCCAGCTCTTAATTTGTTTCTATATATTTATATGTAATAACTGTAACCACACTAGCTTCCCTTCCCAGAGTCAGTGACTTTTCCCTTGAAGGTCCTTGAAGTTCATGCAAGGATTCCACCCTAACCAATGCCCCAAACACCAAACCTTGTCAGAAAATCCTGTCTCTTGCATCTTGAATTTTATCCTTACTTCTTTTTTTTTCAGTTAGGATTAAGATTTGCTCAGGTCTGTCCTATCTTCAAAAATAAAAATAAAAACAAAACAATGAACTCCCTTGGCATGATATTTCCCTCTAGCTATTATCATGTTTTTCTCTTTTCTATTACTGTAAACTCCTGGAAAGAGATGCTTGTGCTTCCAGTTATGACTTTCTCATCACTCTCTCTTTTGCACCCATTTCAATCTGCCTTACTGCCCACTACTCCCATTCATTGCTCTTTTAAGGTCTAGGATCACTGTATCTAACAGTTAAAAAAATTTTTTTTGCTCCATTTTACCTCTCCAGCACTTAATTTGCTTCCATCTTCCCTCCCTATCTCTTTGGCTGCTCCTTGTCAAAATCTTAAACTCAAAATGCCAAAAAACCAAATCAATATTTTCCTACAATTTTACATTGGTTCTTATATTGCATAGTTAGAAAACTTGTTCTTTAATGCAACATGTATTTACTAAGAATCTGCTATAGATTAGCTGTTGTAGAACCCAGAATTAAAAAGAAATACTAATGTAAACCATGCAACTATGCAACTCTGGGTGATAATAATGTGTCAGTGTAGGTTTGCCCTTTGTAACAGATGCACTACTCTGAGGAGGGACATTGATACTGGCAAGGCTATATATGTGGGGAAGCAGGGGATATATGGGAAATCCTGTGCCTTCTTCTCAATTTTTCTGTTAACCTAAAACTGCTCTATGAAATGAAGTCTATTTAAAACCAAAGAAATAGTCATTGTTCTTCAGGAGCTCAAACTCTAGTTGGGGAGATATATGCATTCTCCCCATACAGTTTATGTTGGGATTTTAATGAATTTGTCTCTTTATAATTTCTCAATAGGTCATCTCCTCTTCAATCTCACTTATTGACCTTGTTTTAGTTAAGACCTTTGCCATCCTTACCCAGTACAGTCAACTTAAGAACTGGTTTTCCTTTCCATTGGTTTCCATCCTTCCAGTTTGTTAGTGGTGAGTAACACTTGTTTTCTCCTCTTTCTGGTCTCAACTGGAAGTGTATTTTTCCTTAATTCACCTATGTCCTTGCTCAGGCTATGACCTTTTCTCACAGAGATGGAGTGAATTTCCTGGCCAAAATGCAACAACAGCCATTGGTCCCCACATACATAGTGTTATCAGTACTGAAAGTCATATTACATCTCTGTGATTCAGTTCCAAATGATTCTGAACATGGACGGGAAATTATACAGAACAGCCCCCGTTAATCCATTTAAATCTATTCTTTCCACTGTCATGAGGACATCTTTGTAAAATGTGAGTTTGCTTATGTAACCTCTTTACCACAAATTTTATTGATCCCCATGGCCTTTTGGATAAAATGCAAACTCCTTGGGTGGAAAATACTTTATACCCAAGAACTTTCTACTGTCCCATTTGGACTTTTTGCTCTGGTCACTTAGAGTCAGTAACCTGTAGTTCTTTAAATGTGCCTCTTTTCTCAGTCCCCCTTGCTGTCATCTATGCTCCTTCTATCTGGTTTAACCTTTGTTTGCTCCTTTCTCACTTCGTTTTTCTTAATCATTTTTCAAACACTTTTCCTTTAGGAAGTTTTCTAAGACATCCTTTATACACTGGTTCTAAGACACCCTTTATAGACAGAGCTGGGCTCCCTTTATTCACACAGCAGCCTTTGTCCACCCTTACCTATCACATACCACATTTAAGTATCATTATTCATGTCCAAACTGTGAATTTCTTATCTAATCTCTATAGTTTGTCTTATTTCTGTATGTCTAAGACTTAAAGGATACCTAGTGCATAGCAAGGGTGAAATAAAGTTATGAGGAATGAATAGATAAAGGGATGAACAAATGAATTATATAGCTGTAAAAAAAAAACCCAAGTGAGTAAGCTATGTAGTTTATTATTTGGATCTCAGGACAAGTCTTAATATTGGTCTCTGCCTGTACACACTTTTCTCTGGCTTCCAAATGATGTCTATCATCTCATGATCAGCCCACCAGGCCTTTGCCCAAACAGAGTTATGGTGTATCTCATGCGTTGAAGTAATCACTTTCTGCCTTGGTCTTTGTTTCCAGATTCCCTCTGACTTCCCACAATGGCTAGTTTCCAGCATTGAATACCATAGAGGTCTTGACATTAGATAATTACTGCTACTTTCTTGGCCTGTTTTCTCACAGACCTCCCTAGATGGTGAGTGATCTCATGCAACTATATAGTATCTGAAAGCAAAACGTCAATAAATTTGGAATAGAAGAAAAAATTGAGACCAAGAATCACAATAATCTCAAGTCTTGGTGATTTCAGACCCTCTTCTATATAGGAACCTCAACCCTTGGCCATTTAGCTTCACCTATAAAAGATTCAATTTTGCCAGAGTTCCTTGGGCTTTGCTTTGAACGGCTGATGTCATCCATGGTTATTATTTTCCCCTGGAGTCTAAACTGGAGGCCCCAGTTGGTGCCTATCTCTTCATTGTATTCCTTTATGTATGTTACATCCTATGATTCAGGCAATGTAATTTACAACTGTTAACTCTATTCCCATGTTACTGTTTGTTGACCTCACATTAAAATTTCAAGATCATATTTTGAGGGGGAAATAATGCCATGAGAGTTGAATCTTGAAACAAACAATGTGTAGTAAAATGACCACTTGCTCCCACACCCCCATCTTTACCACTCCCTACCATTATTTACACTGTATGTGTGGAAAGTGTTTAGGAAGACCGTTTTTTTGGTCTTTAAACATGCCATGTTCTGCCCCTGGGCCTTCACACTAGCTGAACCATTTGCCTCAGCAATGCCACTCTTCATTTGTCTAATCTCAGTTTAGGTTATTCTATTCCCCCAAGTCTGTTTGCTGAACCCCCAAGACTGAATCTTCATTTGTTCCATGACAACAACCTAGTAACTGCTTTTTCTGCAATTAATCTTTCAACCCCTGCACAATGGGCTGAAAAATGGCCTCCAAAGATATACAGGTCTTAATGCTGGAGACCTGTAAACATTACCTTATATGGCAAAAGAGATTTTGCAGTTCTTTTAGTAAAAGAATTATCTTGAGGTGGGGAGAGTATCCTGGGTTTCCCAGGTGGGTCCTAAATACAATCACAAGTATCCTGATAAGAGGGAGGCAATGGGAGATTTGACAAAGAGAAGAAGGCAAGTGACAACTGAAGCAGGCTGCTGTGCCTTTGGCTTAGAAGGTGGAGGAAAAGCCAAGGAATGCCAGCAACTAGATTCCCCCAGAGTGTCCACAGGGTGCTCAACCCTGTCTATGCCTTGATTTTGCACAGTGAAACTCATTTTGGATTTCTGACTTCCAGAATTGTAGGGAAAAAATGTGTGTGTGGTTTTAATCTACTGTTTGTGGTAATTTGTTACAGTAGCCTTAGGAAATTAATTATTCTCCCAACTGTCTATGATGCACTCATTTGGTTTCCATGAGCAGAGGGGTTTTTCTTGCCCTACCTTTACCCTTTGGGTTTGGTCTTGGGTTGATGTTATTTTCTGCTATCCTCTCACTTCTCCTTTCCCCTTAGTACATGGTCTGTCTGCCTCACTATCTGGATCATCAACTTGGTGAAGACAGGTCCCATGATTGTCTTGTTAGTCTTGGCATCCTTAACCCTTTGCTTGGGGCATGATATTATATTCTGTTGTATGAAATTACCCACGTTAGACCATCGGTGATTTCACATTGTTCAACCCAATAAGTTCTCAACAAAGGCTGTTGTATACAGACATCTAAGAAGAAGAATATTTTGTGTCAGGGGCTGGTCCTGGATCCTGTCCCTACTGCGTGCAGTTCCCTCATCAAGGAAACCAGGAAGATCATGTGAGAGAGGGAGTCCCACTGCTGAAAGCTGCTTTTCCTGTTATTTCCTGCCCTATAAATACAGTAGCCACACCCTTTCCGAATGCGAGCAAGTAAGAGTTCTAAGGCAAAAGAACAGGGGTCTGGATCTCATCGCACAGGGTGTTTTACAGGAATTAGCTCCTTGGTCCTGACAAGTAGTTGCCATTTTACTTAAAAGACAGGGAGATTCTTAGATTGTCCCGGGTTGTGTTTCTTGCTAGTGGCAGTACCGGGATTCAATCTTCTGGGAGAGGCATTGGCAGCGCAAGAAACAGGAGAAACTTGTGTGTGTCTGCTTCTCCCTGCCAGGGTGGATGTCTGGGGCATGGTGTGCTGGGGCAGGTTAATGTCTCCACATTCATGAAAGAATTCTCGAGGGTATATCTGAGCATGGAGAGGCCCATGACTTGTGTACAGGACACAGTTCTGCTGAGGACTCTTCCTCCTGGGAAGCAGTAAGTCAGCCTGCTTTCTGCAAGGATAGGGGCTAATATTATGCCAGAAAACCAACATTTTACAAGACCTGTAAGTTTAAACAGCTCAGAAAGTTCACAGCAAATAAGAAGTAGAAAAAATGGGTCTATTTGAAAGTAAAATAATTGCATACAAAGCTTCTTTTGGGTTCTAATATATTATTAGGGTAAAAATGAACATATTGAAACTATTATTGCTATCATAAATAAGAGAGATTTTTTAAGGATAATTTTCCTTAATAGACTTATTTTTCCCTCCATATTTATTAAAATATAATTTATTAAGGTGTATGTATTTGAGGTGCACAATGTGATGATTTGATATAGGTATACATTGTGAAATGATTATAGTAGTTAATTAACATATCCAGCAACTCACATAGTTACCATTTTTGTGTGTATGTGGTAAAAATACTTAAGGTCTACTTTCTTAGCAAATTTCAACTGTACACACAGCAGTATTAACTCTAATTACCATGCTCTACATTAGATCCCTAGAATTTATTCATCTTATAATTGGAAGTCTGTAGCCTTTGGCCAACATCTCCCCATTTCCCTACTCCTCCTAGCCTGGCAATTACAATTCTACATTGTTTCTATTATTTCAAATTATTAGATTCCACAGATAAGTGATACTATATAATATCTGTCTATTTCTGAATGACTTATCATAAATAAGTTTTTATATTTCTTATATTGCAGACAATTTCTTAGACCTACCATTTTGTAAAATCAAGCAAAGTGCAACAAAAATATGTTAGATGGGTTCTGAATAATAATGATGGTGGATGTATTACTGCCTTACTTGGAATTTGAAAGCACTAATGAAGAACTCAGGGTTTTTGCTAGAACAGAGGCTGCTGGCCTAGTCTTCTGAGACTGAAAGCATGATGCTGGTACATTTCTCATTCTAAGCATTTGGAGATATAAATGTCCAAGATGTTTTGTTCTGGTATATTTCACTGAGCTTCTAAATATCAAGAGACCAAGTGTACATTGCAAATGAAAGATGCCAAAGGTAAGGGAGTCTGCTCTATCTTATCTCATACAGTGTGCTTTAACACAGAGTAATATCCTTTTTATTATTGGGGGGAAAGCATTGACGTTCAGGCTCTCATTGTAATGGCCAATTGCAATTTCCTTCCTTATCACTCCAGAAATGAGATAGATGGTGAGGGACACTCAGGAGCCACATTTCCTGTATGCAGAACACTGTACAAATTAAATGGAACTTTTGATTCAGTTTTATTAAACAGAGTATTTGTTGAAAGCCAGATTTTTGCAAGACATGTTGACAGTCACTGCAAAAGCTGTTGATTGATTGCTATTATTTAACTTCTTCTTCTGGAGTGCATCAGAACTCTAAAGGACTTCCTGTGAACATTTATACCTGGAGTTTGGGACTGTGAGTGGAGTTTAGTCAGAAGTGTGCTTCTCTGCACCTGGGTCTGTGCTCAGGAAATCACTCAAATGAGTGAATTTGGTAAATATTTATTGTGGGTAGCTAGTCTGTGCCTTTCTGCAAATACAAGCGCCCAATGACTATTCAGTGGACATGCAGTATGTATTTGTAGAGCTCCTGTCATGTATCAGGCACAGTGTCAAGTGTAGGGGGGTCATTGGAAAGCAATAGAGTCTTCAATCCCCCCTTCAAGAACATACATTCTAGAGGAATGACAGCAAAATGAAGTCAACCAAGGGGCAGCTACAAGACAACACAGCCTCAGGCACCTTGGTTTCCAGCTTTGCCTATTGTTATTTGCTCCTCCTGACTCCCTCCCTCCTCCACCCTGCTCTGTGCCAAGGAGGCTGGTCTGCAAATGTGGCTAGGTGGGCTCCTGTTCCGTCTCGCTTCATGTGATGCTGGGGGTCACCAGCAGGAGACTTGATGAGGTCAAGATATTATCCCTGACCTTTTCCTGGGTGGCTGCTGCAGGCTGGGCGAGCTCCTCTTGAGCAAATTTCACAGTTCCTATCAGGTAGCCCTCTTCACACTGTCCCTAAATTCCATGGACTGTTCCTTCCATTAGCCCCTGTAGGTCTTAGGGTTTGGCCTGCTGTTACTAGCCCTGAGACACTGCAGTATCTCTGTGGTTTCCTTCATGCTACCTGTATCTTGTAAATTGTCCCTTTATCTATCTGTCCTTAAATTCCTCCCTGTATGTTGTATGCTACCAGTATGTCTCAGACACGCAGATTGTGCGGTCCTTAAACTACCAGGGGAGGGAAGCCTTCTGCTGACTGATGATAAATCTTTGTTGTGTCAATCCTCTGAAATCTGGAGGTTAATTTGCAGCGTAACTATGCTTAATACAGCCACGAACACAGCTGAAGCAGTGTGTGAAGGTCTTAAACACCATTGAAATCTACAGGCTTAAAGGAGATCATCCAAATGGTGTGGCTTTCTCTAAAATAAAAAAGTAAGTTTGGGAGAGGGATGAAGTGTGTAAATAGGCTGCATGCTTGCAGGAGATTGGAATTTAACAAACATGGTTGCCGAACAAAGAATCTGCAGCACAGACCCCTCTTCCAGAGTGATTTGAAGGGTTCAGCAGCAAGGCACAGTAAGGTTCTAGACATTTAGGAGATATTCCTTCTTTGGTCCCTCTTCTGTAATCCTCCTATATATGCTGAGGGGCTGTGGCCCTGACTTCTTCCTTAGTATGAATAGATAAATACCTGGGAAATATTTTTAAATCTTCCTTTTCTTGTTTATCCTTCACTGGAGATTTGAAGTTTTTTAGAATATAAAGCAAAGTCAAACAGGAGTTAAACTTTTGCCACAAATTTGGCTTAAGTCACTTTAATCCACATGGATCTTTACACAAATCCACAAACTATTAAAGTAAAAGCCATCAGGTTTTGAGTTGCCTTAGGAATGAATTATTATTATTTGTTTTATCCTCAGTATATAGCTCAGACCCTAATATAAAAGCTCAATAAACATTTACTTAATGGATGAACAAATCAATGACTAAAAGAATAAGACTATAGACAAAAAGTAAGTGATAGTATCTTTTCTTTGTATTGTTACACATTTTTATTTTTAAATAAATGTGCAAGAATTTATCTAGGTAAATGAGTGTTCTCCCTTAAAGTAATCACCTACAGGTAGGCAGTTGACAAAAACATTTCAACAATGCTACTGTTGTTCATATGCCCTTTTCAGAGTCAGCCACACATTTTTTTAGAGAGTAGCAAATCTTAATCCGTTTAGAAAGAATTTAATTTTTTTGAAACTGCTAAAAGTTATGCAGACCCACCTTTTGTATGTAAGGTGGATGATCAAAGTGGGTAATATAATATATATGTGTGTATTTTATATGTATGTATATATGCATAAATATATACATACACATACATACACAGTTAATACAAGGTGTGATTACAAAGTAACAAGATAACTTTTTTTCCTTTTCCCAGTGACACTCAAATATGCTTGGAAGAATCAGATTTGAAAGTATGGCAATTCCACAAGTATTCTGAGCAATACCAGCCTGGAAACATGAGCATATAGCTTCCCCAAGTGATTACTCTGAAGGAAAACAACCTGTTGAATGTTAGTTTGGGGGTTGTTTGTTGAGTAAGTGGTACTGTACAGTGCCTGGCACTGGTAAGCATTCAATAAAAATTAGCTGAATGGAATGAAAGTATCATTTCCTTATAATAACACTTCAGCTTTCTCTGTCTCGCTCCCTTCCTCCCTCCTTCCCTCCTTTCTTCCTTCTCTCTGAACCCTGTCCACAGCTCATGGCACACTCCCATTATTGATCTATGGAAGATCCTACTTTTAAAAATTATTATTTTAACATTTTCACATTATTTCTGATCCTCAGTACCCTTTTTTCCCCCCTTTTTCCTGTCTGGCCCATTTTCAAATACATTTGCACATGTTTTTGCATATATATGTGTGTGTGTGTATGTCTATGAAAATGAGTAGTGTTATTTGGAGAGAGAGATTTTTTTTTCTATTTTCACCCAACACTATGTTTTAATGTATTTTCATTTTGCTGGGCATGCCCCCAGGGGATTGCTTTTAACTGTCACATGGCATGCCCTTGCATCTAGTGATGGATACCCAGGTGCCCTCACCTCCCTGCTACAATTAATACCTCTGTCGTGTTCCCATATGGAACTATGGATGACTTTGTCTCTGGAAAGTGTACCAACAAATGAGCTTGAAGATTTATTTCCACTATATTGTCAGATTTCTCTTCAAAAAAGCTATACTAGAATGCAACTAACAAGTAGTGCCTAAGAGTCCCTGTTCCTTTTCCCCTGTTCTACAGCTTCATTTGGTATCATCCAATTTTCTCATTTTCAACAACCTAGTGAATGCAAGTAGTTTCTATTATTATTTTAAGTTTCATTATGCATACTACTGGTGGTCTGGAGCATCCCTTCACATGCTTTGGCCCATTTGGGGATCCCCTTCTGAATGTTGTCTATTTCTATTTTTGCCTCTTTTCCTCCCACTTGGTTCCATGCCTGTTATCTTCTTGATTTGTTGGAGTTCCTTATACATTTAAAATTTTTTTCTAATAATCTGGATCTATGTTTATTCTTTTCTAAGTGATTAATATTCTGAGGCCTTCTGTACTTTTGTAGACTACTCATCTTGTTTGAGATAAATGATACTAATTAACAATACATCAGAAGAGTTTGAATGAATCAGAGCCAAACACTCATCTTCCTTAATATTTGCTCTTCATAAGGCTATTTCATAGGGAGCTTCTAACATTGACCCAGGCTTTTTTCCAATCTAGCCCTCACTGTCTTCTGTTTTCTGAGTAAGGATCTCATCAAAGCTACCAACAAACTTAGGACTGGTGACGAGGTGAATCCTACAATCTTAAAGACTGAAGGTTAAAACACTAAATAAACAACAATATCTAAAGCAGACAATCACAATGTTCTTTAACTTTAGGGATTATTCCATCTGTTCACATATTTTTTTTTCTTAGCACCATATATATACAAAAAACTTTGCATCTTATTTTAAAGTAAGATTAGATCTAAGGAGACAGGTAGTACAAAAGGAAATTTCTCCAAGAGTTCATTGTCCTTAGCTATTGGATAGATTGAGAATTAAAGATTAACCTGATAATAACAAAACACCTAGAACATCTTCAGATGAGTAATCATGAGACTCTGAGACTACTTCATGAAAAATAAGCACCAGCTTAGCTGCAAATCCCTATACTGATATGTTTTTTAAGCTGCCCAGATGCCACTCCTTCATCATGTTATCTGACATCCATCACTAGATGTGACTCCCCTTTTCTGTTAAATCCCATGGCATTTAAAACATGCCTTTCACATGACACTTAAATGGATCTATTTCCTGGAATTCTGCTTATATTTACATTTTTCATAGACTAGAGTTTAAACTCCACAAGGGCAGAGCATGGGTCTTTTAATCTCTGTCCCCAACAATGCTCAGCAGAGAGCCTTTCAGACAATAGGTGTTTAATATAAGTAATAATTGTTGATATTAAGTGACTGTCCAGGAAATCAATGAACTGTTAAAAATACTCAGAGGATGAGGAAGAATCACCTCATATTCACAATGGACCAAGGATGAGTGGCAGTAAAACTACCAAAACCTGGAAAGCCGAGACCAGTGTCCTCAGGTCCCATCCCTGCTCCATCAGTCGGAACTTTACTGTCCTTGACCAGCTAGTTCAACCACTTTAACCCTAATTTCCTCATCTGTGTAATAGTGATGACAATATCACCCACCAAACATGGTCTCATTTGGGATGAAAAAGATAATTTGTGTCAGAGAGTTTTGCTAAGTGTGTGTCCATGTATGTTAGGGTTAGGGTGAGAATTACTTTTATCGGGGTCTTAATATGGGTTTTAATTAAAATGATGTTGGTTGTAAATGACATTTTACCTGCCTAAATGGTAGTCAGAGATGAGAAATACGTAATGAAAAATAGTGGAAGGTAAAATGAAAACTTGATCAATGTAATTTGAGAGATTCTTTGTTATATGTATCTGAGTTCAAGAATAAAATTAAGAAATTCTTCTTACATCATAGCCATTCCTTTGCATATTACTGTTGAATTGAGCAATAAGAGGTCTCTTAATGACCAAACCGACTCTTTAGATTTGGTTGGCATTCTAGGCTTGGAAATAAAATAGGGAAAACTTTTCAATTTCATCTCAATTTTCTAGGCCGTGCTCTTTTATAATTTTATCATAAGTTAAATATCAGCTCAAGCAAACATGGAGTGCCCTGTCAAAAGCAAATGAATTCTACTGGGTGTCACTGCTGTGATCAGTGAACACATTCCCAGATTTATTTTCCAGTTTTCTGCCAAATGTGTAACGGGAGAAGAAAGGAAAGAGAAAGATGATTTTATTTCCCACCTGCAGTTCAACGTGGGAGCCTGGAGGAATGGGCTCAGCATATGAGCAGCAGAGCCAGGCAGGTGGTCAGTTATTCACTGTATGTATCTTTCTGGCTTTAAGAAGTTTCCTTCATCTACAACATGGCAGTGCTATTAGCTACCATATGAATCTGTTATCTTGGTGGCCTGTGATCTGTGCCAAGGAGTCACTACACTTGGTATTCATATCCCCAAATTTCCTTGATAATTTAAAGTTTTGAGCTCAGGAATGCATCAGAGTACATCCAGACACGGAATTTGAGGGAACGATACACATCTTTGCATTCCAGCTGCCAGGCACGAGGCCTGAACCCAGTGGGTGAGTGTTAAATGTAATCAGGTGAAAAGATGCACTTCATTTGTGTTCTGTAGATATAGAATGAATTCCCTATCATCTTTCATGCTCTGTATGTGTAGTCACCTCTTATCAATTCTTATTTGGGGTGAGATGGCATCTGACAAGAACCCGAGATCCAGGAATCTTCCAATAACTGGCTAACTCCTCCATCAATTGAAGAAAGCATTATAACAGGGATATTCTAGGAAAAATCATTTGTTTATTTTCAGAGACTTTCTGCCAAATCCCAATTGAATCTTCTTATCATACAATGCCGTGAGAAAGCCTTTAGCATGGGCTGTAGTCAGCAGGACAGCTGCTCTCCTTGGCCTCAGTTCTCTAGGTCTATACCCTAATCTCTGTTTTCCATCTTAATACAGTGATGATGAGTAAAACAGATCCCAAAGAAAAGAAAGAAGAGCAATTATCTATTTATTCTTCTTGTACTAATAATTCAGAAATATAGCCTGAGTTGTTCTTGGACTTGATCCCCCACAAAGCAACAGATCTCTTTTGTGGGGTTGACGTGTAAAGATGAGCCCTGAATCCTGAACACCATTTCCTCCCTATTGTCCTCGTGAATTGATTTTACACCAGCCCCATTTCATTTTCTCTTTTCCAATTAATTATATTTAGGTCTTCAGTTTTGCAGCTTAGCCCTTGCTAATTTTATCATCTTGAAGCAGTTATTTATTATCCCTGAGTATCAATTTCTTTAGTTGGGAATGGAGATATCTCACTTTAGTGTGCTTCAGAGAGGAAATAAAAGATTATAGAAGAAATTTCTGGAACTTGGCTGGTACTGAAAAGTGTTAATTTTTTAATAAAGGTTTTTTTCAGATTCATTTGCTTTTTGGATCCATCAGTCCCCTTGAACATAAGACACATCTGATACACACAAGTATTAGGGGGTTAGTAGGGAAAATAAGAAAACCAAAAGATCAAAAGATAATATGCCAGGTGGATATGAACAGTCGTGGCCTTGTCTGCCCAGTCATTCTTTCCTCCGCCTTCTCGAATTCTTTCTCCATACTCATTTCTTTCTTCTAGGAAATGGTGTTTCCCGCATCACAGCTATCCATTTTAAATGGGAGCTGTCACTTCTTGTAAGTTCCAGCCACATTTAATGACCTGAGTGAGTAAACAAGTCCAGAGTAATACTGCTCACAACCTGACTTGAGCTGATGGGTCTAGGAATGAGCTCTTCACTCAGTTAGACAAAGTACAGATTTTTCTCCCTCATTTTTTAATTTGGGGAAAGAGACAGCAGAAGTCAGTCATTTTCTAGTGATGACTCTGCCAGATTGAAAATGGAGTTGCTGCCAGATTCTGTGTTTCCTGCTGGTGGGAAAACTTTTCCTAAGGAAATGGAGCCAACATGTGGCTGGAAGATGTACAGTATAGTCTGGAGATATTGGCGTTTCTATCCCCGGTTGGCCTCTGGGCCATATTTGCTCTTTTTGTGGTGACAAGTCTTCCACTAAATTTCCATGTTTTGGCTCAACTAGTTTTTTGTTGGCTTGCTGTCATTTTCAACTAGAAATAAATCTGACTTAGGAAATCCTTTAAAAAAAAAAATCTGACTCCATATACCCTCACTTCAGGGCCAGTGGAGATCCTAGGATTTGCCCAGCTAAGAGAGCCTGAACTTGGAGCTGACTGAGGAGTGGATGTTGCCTCTGCCTGGCTCTAAGCAGAACTAAATTGTAAGGGATTCAAAATAGGGCCGAAGGAGAAGTTGGGAGCTGAAAGGCCATCCAAATGAATGTTCTAACATTTATGAACGCAATCACAGAGTAAACAACAAAAATAGCAAGCATGCAATCAAACAAAGGGAGGCAAAACCCAGAGTCTCTAATTGGACGTCATCAAATGGAGCAAACAGGCTGGGATGGGTAGTCAAGAGCCAGCTTCTCTCATACAGATGCTGGTGTTCAGGTAATGATACAGAGGCCAGTACCCCATTTTAAGGGTAACTCTCCTTGCAGAAGGGAGGGGATACTGTTAAATGGATGGTAGGCATATGGACAGAATGTTGCCTGGAATGGGACAGAATCCCACCAAAGACGATAATTTCAATAAGAAACTATTCAAATGACAGTATTTTAATTCTTCATTATTGTCTCTTGGTCCAATGTAGACACTTCTTCTGTCTCATGAGTGAGGCTTCCAAGTCAAGAAAAATCTTAATCCTAATGAAGTATATTCCCACTTTTAGAATACTAGGCACATAAAAATCTAAATTTACCAGACCGTTATTTTTCTACACTGAAGGATTCGTTATTCTACAAAAGATTTACCACAGCATTTATTTGGTCTAAATAATCACCCCTTTTCAGTTTGAGTCACTTTGTTCTGAAATGTGTGTAACACTTTAGGATATATCTCTTACATGAAGAAAAACAAACAACCTCTAAGCACAATAATTTGTCCAATGTATTTAATCTTGCAAGGTTTAGCACACGATCTCTTAGATGAGTCGTCCTTTAGAACAGAAAGCACTTTCACATTTGTTGTCTTGTAAGAGCCTTATTGCAATCTTTTGAAGCAGGCATTATTGTCTTTTAAAAGATGTTAAGTTGAGATCGAAACATTAAATGAGTTGCCGAAGATTATACATAGAAGTAGTACATGGGAGAACCAGGATCCATATCCATTCCTTGTGACTGCCTTACTTTCCGGTACAATACAGCTGCTTCACAACAAAATACCTTACCTGCCCTGCAATGAGCTTTCTGAAATACCTTACAAATGATAGTAACAATTCCCTCTTAAGGTAGTTTCCTGTTTTCCAAGCATGATATTGCGTAATGGGCCCAAGAGTGAACTTGAAAATTGTTCAGAAATCAAAGCCCAAAATACAGTCAAGCAATTTCTCAAATACTTGGCGCTAAACTTCTCTTGGATATGATTCTCCTGTCAGATAACTGATAGACATACCCCTATTTCTGCCTGGTAAATTAGCTCCTGCTATTTGTCTGTGTTAAACTGATTTAGCAAAATATGTTTATTCTACAACCAGCATAAGTGTATACTGAAGTAGAGTCAAACTTTTGATCATTAATTTTACATAAATAAGTTGGAGAGGAATTTTTAAAATTTGAATCTTTTAAAACATTTGGATGCCTTATTACATTTTTAGAGGTTTTATTACATTTCTAGAGGCCTATATATTCACCATGAATATTTATTTTTCTGAGTCTGAGAAATATGTTTTCATCATTTTTATAACAGTGTCTTTGTTGAGCAAATCCTAGGATAAAATTCATTAGAAGCTAAGGATAATCACATAGGACAATGAAATTTCTTTGTTTTAGTGGTGGATAGACTTGGGAAAGAACAAAATTTACAGTCTTACCAGAAATCAAATACTTTTCTGTATTACTCCAAAGCATTAGGGAAAGTTAGAAAGTGCTTGTAATTTCAGGCAAGAAAAAAATTGAAAAACAGAACAATAGTTGATTAACTCAGTGGCTAAATCAATAATTAGAAAAATAAAAATGAACCTTCTCTAGTCAACCAGTTCCACCATATTACTTCTCTTCCCCAAATGGGAAGTTTTAATTATATATTAAAGCTTTATTTGTATCAGGGAAGGAATATCATTAGGTTAATGCTTTCTCATTATAGTTGTATATACACATTTCCAAGTAAGAGAAAAATAAAAGGAGGAACTTAGTCATTTCACACTAGAGAATTTTGAGGGGGCAGAGCATTAAGTAGCCATTTTTCATCTTTAAAACTATGATAACTCAATCATATTAATGTTGGTGACATTCAGAGAGTCCCTTAGTGGATATGTTCAATTTTCACCTTATTTGAATCTGGGAAAAGATAAAGGTTTGTCTGAATAATCCTGTTAGTTGCTTCCATCTTAAAATCATTATCTGGTAAGGTTATCTGCTGAGGCCTTTTTTCTTTAGTCAAAGTATGTATGCGCAAGACATTTGATTTATTACTTCATTTAAATGTTATTTACTGGACAAATCTTACAGCAAAGATTTCATGCTTGGAAAAGTCCTCTTAAAATAACTGTTTTGCTTAATTTACAGTGTTGCAATATGCAGTAAGTTTTTAAAGTAAATGCCATATGACGAGAATAATTATTTACATATGGACTTCATCTTACAGTAGGAAAATCTAAACCTTCCACATATTGTATCAGACACTCTGTGTCACATAATTATGTCAAAAAAACATACCTCTGCATGACTGAAATATAGGTAGTAATACAGATTTTGTTTAGAAACGTTTGGTCTATATTCATGGTTGTAGGGAAAGTGTCTCTCAAGGGAAACCAACAATTTTGGCATTTTATCTTGTCTTGGAGTGAGATATTTGCGAGTTGGACTCCACATGTTATTATATTGGCCGAGCTACCACATTTCAGTAGAAGGAGAAACTGAGAATTTTGACTGGCTCTGTAGTTAGATACCACGGCCTTTCTTGACAGTTGGGTGGGTGGGGGTTTTCTATTTTCACTTACCGTATCTCCTTTGAGTAAGAATGAATGTGAGGGTGAATAGTCATCCATTGCTCCTGATTCATATCAAGTTTCAGTAGCTTTCAGGTCTTTTGAGCTCAGGGGGAGAATTCAAAAGTCAGTGAACACATAGTTTTGGGCCCTGATTATGCACCGGGATTTGATACAGGGAACAAATCTGAGTGATTGGGGACAGCGAGGGAAAACTTCCCTGGGGAGGAGATGAGCAGTCTGGGTCAGGAATAGTGTTGGCAGAGGGAAGAGCCAGAGCCTTGTAGGCAGAAGCACCTGTCTGTGTGATGACTCAAGGAAAAGAGCACTGAGTCTACAAGGGTCTCGGGAAAATGAGTAGGGCTGAAAAAAAGGCAGTTGTATGAGAGAGGCAAGGAGCAGATCTGGGATGATTTTTGCAAGGTCTTAAAATAATTATTAAGGAGTTTGGGCTTTATCTGAAAGACAATAAGAAATTATTAGAGGGCCTTAGCAGAGGTGCTTGATGATTACAATTATGGTTTTAAAGAGATCCAATGGCTACTCTGAGGAGAATGGATCAGTACAACACAAGAATGACAACATAATATGTAGGAGACTGGTTACAAAGCTACTATTTGTGTACTGTGTTATTCCAGACAGCAGATGATGGAGACATCTACCCCAGCAGTGCCAACAGAGATGGAGCGGAGGAAATGGATTCAGGAACATTTAGAGGTAGAATTGCAAGGACTGGATAACAATGGGAAGTGATAAAAGGAAGGTCAGGATCAAGGATGAGCACATAGTCTCATGAATGCCCATGAGAAACAGGAGGAGCAGGAATTCTTTGGGAAAGCAGAGTTCTAGGTGTTTGTGAGAAATCCAAATGGAAAAGCTGAGTGGACAGTTGGATCCATCCACAGGCTCAGACATCAATTTGGGCAGGAGATACATAGAGAAACTGAAGTTTTGAAAATGTTAGGCATTGCCTAGGACAGTGGCACTGGATAGAGCCCCAAGGAACCCCAGTATCCTATTGATGCCTGCAGAAATGTGCCCCAATAATGGAGACTAGTGTAGCAACAGACGTAGAAGAAAACAATCAAAAGCATAAGTAAGCATCAGGGAAGCCAAATTAAATGATTGTTTCAAGAAAAAATCTCTGTTGAATAAGGCTAAGAGAAAAGATGAAATGAGGACTGGACAGTATATTTTAGTAATGTTCACTTTTAAATGCACAATTTTTAGTAGTTTAAATTATTAGTGAGCTGGCAAGAACAATTTTAATGGAATGGTAGAAGGAGGAGAAGGTGAAGAGGAGAATGAAAACTGAGAAATGGTAGAGAGGGACTATAGACAACTGTGTGAAATTCTGTTTTGGAAAGGAGAAGAGTTGGGATAGAAACTGGAAGGGTAGTTAGTCTTAAGGGAGAATACATATATACATACATGCATGTAAAGAACAGGTGCACACATTTGATGAAGGAGAGGAGAGATAAGTGTGCTAGGTTCATAAGAAGGTCATCAAAATGATAGAAAAATTTGGAAGTAGATTTTGGTATTTTTATAGATTTCAAGACTGGAAGTTGAGGTAAACTTCATATGATGGTTTCTATTTTTCTGAGAATTTGGAGATTACTTGGGGTCATCTGAGAAGGAGTGGGAAGAAGGAGACATAAAATGTTTAAGAACTGTAGAAAAAGAATTATTGTAAGGAAGCAATGTGCATGATGACTCTAACAACAGGGTAATCCCTTTGATCCATACTCAGCTGAGAATGCTGAACACATATTCACAGCGATGTCAGCTTTTCCCTACGGGCCTTTCCCTGGCAGTACTCATCAACCCAGTCACAGAAGAGACGGAGAGCCGGATTCCTGACTACTGGTTGGCTATTTGCCATGGAAGAGCGATGAAAGGAGCAAAAAACTAAGGGAGCTTAGGGTATTAGCATGGCACACTATGGAATCAAAGTGAATAGGAACAGAACTAGAAGAAAGAAGATAACACTGGGAAAGGTAGAATATTGTATTTATTTCCCATCAGAAAATACACACAAACACTTATACACCTTTATCTTATTCATCTTCCCTTAATATGTACTTTGTGTGATATGAAATGTTAACATAATTTTCCTGTTCCTTTTATATTTCATATTTCACCTCCACCTATTGAAACATAATATTCTTTTTGCAGGGGATTTAAAATTTTTATATGCATGTGTACTCTCTTTGGTCCCTTTTTTCCTAGGCCAAACAATCTGTGAGATGCTAATGGATTCACATTAACTATAAAAAACAGATTTTCTTGGTTGCCCCATTCCCTTTTCAGGACCTGAAGCTCTTCCAGTTATTTCTGGGCATCCCTGAGAGTATGCTGTACATCCCCTCAGTCCCTTTGGCTGCTGGTGCCATCCCACCAGGAAAAGAGTGCAAATTCCAAGTGTGCTACTTCCAGGCTCTCCAAGTAATATAATGCTTCCTCTTTCCCTTGATCCTATCTCCTGCAGATTTTAGAGCTTTTGGTTGTGAATACTCGACATGCTCTTCTCCAGGTACCAAGCTAGCAATTCCACATAGGCAATGGAATCCTAAGTGTGACAAAGCTTTCTGGGATTTTCTTTGTCTCCAATGGGCAAATTCACTCTGTGTTCCATGCTGAGAAAGCCTCCTCTCTGGAGATAAACTAGGTATAGCACTATGTGCTTTTCATGTGATGCTATTCTCTTTTCCACTTAGAATAACTTGTCTCCTAGCAGGTTGTTTCTTGTACAAATACATTCCAGATGGTGGCATCTACATTGTAGATCTATGGATGAGTCAGTTCACCATGAATAAAATTCCATAATAAAATTCTAGGATTTCCCTACACATCTTTCTTCCTATCAACCTATCCAGAAAGGGTATGAAGGAGAGAATGGACATTTGGGTGGTAAGTGAGTGAGTCACTTTTGGTATTTTGGCAAGTTTTACCTTATGGAGATTCTACCAATGGTTGCTAAAATCACCTTAAACCCATCACTCCTAAGACTTAACAAGAAAATGGTTGACATTTCAATAAGATATCTTTATAGGGGTATTTCTAATAACTATAATTTGTTCTAATAGAAAATGCATAATCTCTCTGTTACTGAGCTTGTGAGAAGATTATAAAGGCTCTATTGCCCAGTCAAGAGGAAGAGTCTGACCAATAATGGCAGGGAGGGAAAACAGGAAGAAGTACTACTTTTCCCCCTGTTCCTTCCAGAATAGTTTTCATTAAGTCTATTCAAATTTACTATCTGGGTTTTGGAATCCATGTTATTTAGTAATTTCAGTTATTCACAATGAGATGTATTTGAAACCTATGGGGCACAAAGCCCCTTTTGAAAGAGAAGAATTCCAGCTTTTATTAAAAGGACTGGTAAAATGAGAGAAATCACAATATTGTAATTCTGATCAAGCAGAAGAAGGGCTTTTAGGACTCACATTTGATTTGTCCCAGCTCCTCAGAGCATATAGTCCTGCAGACTCTCAAGGCCATTAAAAACCTTGCAGTAGAGCAGACTGATATGGTTTGATTCTGTTTTCACCACTTCCTTCCTGCAGGACCATACAGGGAATTTACACAGAAAGTTTAAGGTTCAGTTTTCTTATCTGTAAAATGGGGCTGTTTATAGTATCTCTCTCACTAAGGATGAAATGGTATGATATAAAGTGTTTAGCTTTCTTTAACAAAATGTCACTAAGTACCTACTTTGCAACAGACACTAATTTAACACTCATTTTGTTAAGACATTGCTGGAGTGCTAGAAATAGAAAGTGGACAAGGCACCCAGCCTCGAGCTCCATAGAGCTTACATTTTCTTATGATTGGAAGACACCAAACACAATGCAGAGGCAAATAAGCAAATGATTGTAAGTCATCATAAATGCAGGTGGAAAGTAAGTATCTCATTCTGGGTAGAGTGGTCAGGGGAGGCGTCTCCGAGGAGGTGCCATTCAAACAATGCAAAAAGAGAGAGAAATTGGTGGAAGAGGGAAGGTGTATGGGAAGACCATCTGCTATAGAGGGAATGTTTGTGTCCCCTTCCTCCAAATTGGTGTGTTGAAACCTGCTCCTCAGAGTGATGGTCTTAGGAGGTGGGGGCTTTGGGAGGTGATTAGGTCATCAGGATGTATCCCTCTTGAATGGGATTGCGCCCTTTTAAAGGAAACCCCAGAGAGCTCACTTGCCCCTTCTGCTATGTGAGGACACAGTAAAAAGATGGCTGTCTGTGAACCAGCAAGTGGGTCCTTACCAGGCTTGGAATCTGCTGGGGTCTTGATCTTGGACTTCCCAGCCTCCAGAATTATGAGAAATAAAATTTTGTTGTTTATATGCTACCCAGCTTATGGTGTTTTTGTTCTAGCAGCCCCAAGGGACTAAGAGTCTATGGAGATACAGCTAGCAGTGTGTCAAAAAGCAGGAAATGAGTCTGAAATGATAGGCGCAGCTGATCCCTTCAGGGTACTATAGGCCAGGGTTAGAAATTTGGATTTTGTTCTAATAGGGAACCATTGCAGGACTTTGAAAAAATTAGTTATGTGACTCCAAAGTACATTTTAAGCATACTTTTAATGTATGGACTTAGAGTGGGCAAGAGTAGAGAATGCTAGAATGGCATCAATGAAAAGGAAATCCTAGAGTAAAACTTCAGAAAAGAGTTATTAGACTTTTATTTGAGCCCAGGTTTGGGTCAGCTGCCTGAGAAACACAGTCCTTCCAAAGAAGAGAAGTGCTGTAGCCAGGAGAACTTTCTTACAAGGTTATATATGTGTTCCAATAAAAGATACAAGCCATGATGTCATTAGTTACATTTTACAGAATAATACGTACAAAAATAGACAGTTTAGGGTATTTCTTTTGATCATTACCAAGGCACAAGGTAATTTCATGAAACTATTCAGACACAAAGCAGATGGACAATGCTTGCCCTGCAGTCCACAAATCAAGTCTTTGTTTTTGATAATCCAAGTGTTAAGGCCAGGCACTTCTCAGAAACATGTATTCTTAGCATTTTTCTTTTTTTTCTGACAAAGGTTAGGCGCTGTTGCAGTGATCCAGGAGAGAAGCAGAGGTGTCCTGGTGTCAGGTGGTGGGAGTGAAGATGGAGGGAAGGACATGGATTCCAGATGTAGTTACGACAGAATAAAGTAGACTTGCTGGCAGCTGGCATGAGGGAATGGAGAGGAAAGCGTGGGAATCATGACTGCAGCCCAGGCCTCTGGCTCATTCACTGAAGGGAGCAGTTATGCTATTTATAGAACTGAGAGAGGACAGGTGGAGGAAGATGGGCTGATCTGGGAAATAATAACCAAATCAAATCAGCAGTTCTTTTTAGCACATGTTAAATTTGAGATGTCTTGTGAGACAATCAAGTATAGACACTCTATCCCACTGTGGGAATGAGTAAGCATCATTTTTTATATTAATAACAACTTTGATATCTTTAGTGAATGAAATTGTTTTGCTTGCAGTGTTTCCTTAGCAATTCTTTATTGAGAACCGCAGGTTATCATAAATGACTATTTCAAAGATTTGGGGATTCTATTTTGGCTAAATATAGTTTTATCACGATTAAATTTAGAGTACCAAAGGATGTCAAAGTTGGTTAAATTTTGAAAATCATGATTTAAAAAGAAAAATGTTCAAATAGGAAAAAACATGAATAGGAATTCCTGTATATAATCTTTCATTAGAACATGTATAATCATCCAGCTCTTAACCTTTGTCAAAAAAAAAATACTAAGAATACCTCACTTCATTCAATCAATAAAATCAGTCAATATAATTGTACAATTTTGAAAGCCAAATATAGCTCACCAATTTTCATCTTAGTTACAAGAAAGGAAAATATACCATTCTTGTATTGAGTTAATGTGTTTGTTTTAGGTTCCAAATTACCTTAATATCATTTTTGAGAAAGCAAATGGTATACTTTTCCCTCATGTCCTGGAACATTTAATCCAAATCAGTGTAAAAATATATTTATTCACACTGTCACTTAAAAATACAGATACAAGGCCCCAAAGTGAAATAATTCAAAGTTATTGTTCTCTCAGCAATTATAAATTGCTGTGTTCAGCTGACATTTCTTGTGCAATTAGGCGAGAACCTGATCTTCCAAAATCAAATTGACCCCTGGGGGGAATTGCATCTGAGAGCTGGATGAATTGAAGGTTTGCATTTCCTTATTATTTGAAAAGTATAGGGCATAGAATTTTCTGGTTGCTTTTTCAAATAGCGACATATTAAAACACATTGTTAAATGGTATGTGTCACCTTGTCAAAAGAGCCAGCTCTTGGTTTGAACAATAATTCGTTCATATACTGTTTCTAGCAGAGGGCTAGGTAAGCATGAGAAAACCAATGAGTATTTTAAAAATGAAACCAAGTTCAATCTGATCATGTATAAGTCGGGAGACCACCTGTCCTAGCTTGCCCACGATTGAGGGGGTTTTCAGCTTATAGTTTTTAGTTTTGAAACTGGGACTTTCTTGGGCAAACCTGGACAAGTTGTTCACCCATTAATGAATCTGGTTAATCATGACCCTTGAGTGGGAGAAATGTTGTCTTTACATAGGTGTATTTTTTAAATTTGTAAGCTCCTCCCCAAAAATCATTGAAAATTGAGTCTGTTGATTTTGAGATTAAAAAAAAAAGTCCTTAAAAATATCAAATAAATTTTATTTGTCCTTTTTTAAGGCATGTTACTAGCTGGGACTATGTCATATCCTCTCTATATGCTTGGCATTTCAGAATATTGTCCACAGTAGGCACTTTATATGTATTGATTGAATGGGATGGTGATTTGTTAAGAAAATAAAAAGGGAGAGTGATACCACAATATAAGAGCTTTTCATCTTTCAGGCCCCTGACTCAGGTTTACATGAAAATGGAAAATTTTTGTAATCTGTGCTTTATACAGTTTATCCTGGGCAGGAAAAAGGGGGAGAAACATTTATTCCAAGGTGGATACAGGAAATTTTATGAACCAGAATTCAGCTTGATAATAAAAGTATTTTCTTAATCAGAACTAGCATTTACTGTGTTGCTGTAACAAAGCCAAATTTTAAGCCCACATTTCCCTTTTTTTCCTCTTTATAAAAAGCACCTATTCTTTAGTGGATCTTTCAATTTTTGTGAAAGCATTAGATATGTAGGCTTTAATGAAACAACAGTAAAGAAAACATTTGCTTTCTGTTCCTTTTCATTAAATAAAAAAAAATAAAACTAATCAAACCAGTCAGTCTACATTCTTGGTAAAGCATTACCTGTTTCTTGACACAAGGAAGTAAAAATACATAATATATATAAAGAAGTGTTGGATCAAGGCCATGTACTTTACTGCTTATGTTGTCATTTGAGACCAAAGCTCAGAAACCTACTTTAATCCTACATGTTCCTTTTCAGCCCATGTGACCAATTCAGTGACGATGCTAATTCCACCTATGAACACAGGTGAAGTTTTAGTGTGACTGGGAGAAGGGGTAATGCAGAGAGGTTAGTGGTTTTAAAAGTGGACGTAGATTAAAGCTGTTGTACCAGAGAATTAGGTGTGGGATGCCAAAGGAACTAGGTGTGGTGGTTATTGCCAGGGAAAGGGAGGCTTCTGGTGCTCCTAACACTTGCCTGAAGAGCCGGGGAATAGAATGGTTTTCTCACCATGTCAATTATATCCTAAGTTTTACAAAGTTGAGCAAGTTTCATAATGGCAGATATTCTCAGAGTATTGGAAACATGTATAAATGTTCTTGCTACTGTAACAAATTAAATGCACTGGCATGAAACAATGTAAGTTTATTATCTTAAGAGTTCTTAAAGCCAGAAGTAGTGAAAACCTGTGTCAGCTGAATTTGTGAAAACATGGTCAGAGAAGTTTCTTCACAATACATCCAAACTGAAAACACCCCAAATATCTACCAGCAGGTGAATGTATAAACAAATTGTAACTACTTGCAGTATGGATGACTGACACATGTAACTACATGGATGAATCTCCAAAACATTATGCTTGCTGATGAAAAGGAGCAAGACAGAAGTGTACATTCTGTACACTTGTCTTGCAAACGAGTTTCAGCCCCAGGTGAGTTCGCTATAGATTCACTGTAACCAAAGAAATTTACAACAAAGGATTCTTGGGGTGAAAAGGTTATACCCAACTTTATTTCCAGGTGGCAGGTCAGTCACTAAAATCCCGTTCACTCAGAGCGAGTCTGTGTTATCACTGCTGCTGCGGATGCAGCAAGCTGGTCTCTGCCTCTGGGCCCCTCTGTCTGCACAGCCGTCCTCTGGGCCTCTGTCCTCGGCGCTGCCACCACTCCAGCCTCCGCTCCGCTCTCCTACAGCCTTGCAGCCCCACCACCCCATTGCGCGCAGAGCACTGGGCAGAACTCTTTATATTAACACAGTAATGGCTTATTGCCTAAAGGTGTGGAAGCGGTAGCATAGCAACAGGCCAGTTACATCATCAGGTGGTTTAAGTTCAGTGAGGATCCTGGCCATAGGAACCCCACTTTACCCACAACACTCATTTAAATAAGTTCTGGAAAAGACAAAACTAACCCATGGGTATAGAAATCAAAACAGGGTTTTCCCTGGTTGGAGGTATTGATTGGAAAGGAATATAAGGAATGTTTCCGGGGTAACGGAACTTCCTGTATCTTCATGAGGGTGTTGGGTGTATGGGTATCCACATTTGCCAAAACTCATTGAGCTGCGTTTCTAAAATGTGTGGGTTTTAGTACATACTAAATTTAACTTAATAACCAAATAAAAATAACCCAAACTAAATATACAGCATTGTTCTAATTTTATTTTAAATAATTTAAGTATATTTATGTTTTTCACAAATTGCTAGAAGTAAATAAATTGATTTATGAACAAACGTTATCTTCAAGTGGTAAAATCACTGATATTTTTGTTTCTTTACAGTTTCAATAGTTCATACAATTCATATTTTATAATAAAGTCACTTAATGAATAGTACAATCACACAAATGGCAGGTTTATGATAAAAGTATCTAATTTTTGATATCCCATTTTATATTTATTTAATTTGTATGTTATATACTGATAGTATTTATTATATTATTTTTTTATATCATTTTATTATAAATTTATAGGTTTGTAATATTTTATTTATTTTTATATTAATTTTTTGTTTATGTTATTTTGTTGAATTATTTTTTATTCTAGTTATTACATTACTGCATCCAAATACTGTCTATTGGAATCCATACATAATTTATTAGTATAAACACTGTTTAATGATCAGGACCAAATAGTAGAGATTGTCTTAAAGAAATCAAGCCTTGATCTTGGGAAGTGTGGTAGAGATCTTTAATGATGGTTACATCCAAGGGTCGTCTCCATGGTTCCCTGCCTTTTTGTACACGCTGTGCACACTTTTGAGTGACCTTAACCACATTCAATACTGCCTCACCTCCAAGCTAACAACTTCCATTATCTTCTTCTATGGGGCTAATCTCTCTCCTGAGTTTCACTTCTACATATTTATCTGCCTGCTAAATATCTCGGAATGAATGGCAGTTACATCAAATACAATGATTTCTTGCTGGAAATAACAGAACTTTCGTAAATCTTCATGCATTTTTGGGGTACACACTTGCTTATCATGTAACCAGAAACCTAAAGATTCCCTTTGTGTCCTCCTTTACCTCCATTTATGAGCTCAGTGGGTGCTACATTCTGGCCATTCAATATTCTTAACAGCTCTGAGGTCTGCCTTTTCTTTTTCCTCCCCCCCATGACACAGCCACAGTTGGACATCTTAATTAGCTCAAGTCTGACCAACATCAAAAAGTAACCTGCTGCCTTATTTCTCTGCTTTCACCTCAACTTTACAGTAATTGCATTTGGGCCAGCTGCCAGTGTGCCCTTATCAAATGCAAGTTGGCTTTCAAAATGGAGAGAGAGCAGTAAAATAGTGTGGGCACTAGAGTCAGCCCACCTATGTTCAGATGAAGCTCTACTACTTACTAAGTGTAACCTTGGATAGATGATTAACTTCTACTTCCTCATCTACACAGGGAGGAAATAATAACACACCATTCAAGTGCAGTCAGGAGTCTTAAATGAGATGATTGATGATGTTTCACATGGTGCCTGGCTTATTTGAAGATATCAATAAATTATATATATATAATATATAAATATAAATTTATGCTATATTATATATAAACATACATTTGAATACATTTATAAGTTATATTTATTACCTGAATGTCACTCCTCCAGCATACAAAGCTGTTGCTGATAGACTTGAACCACTGACTAAACCTCTTCCGCTTATGTATTAGTCACTTTCAGGACTCAATTTCCATTTTACATCAAGCAAAACAGCTTTCACTTCATAAAGGGCAATGGACAGTTTCACCTTGTTTTATTTTTCCTGTGATAGGGTCTTTGGTTTCTCACCTATTGTTCCTAAATTTAGGTTGATTCTGTGGAATTCTTTAGCATATCTGAAATCTTGGAATAATTTATTATAATTTGCCACTTTCTGTTTACTAAGTCGTTTCTGTCCACTCTATAAAATATAAAAGAGAAGACTGAAGTTAAAAAGAATCAGTGATCAAAAGGAATCCCAGGACAAAATACCTCTAAAACCGAAATCAGTCAAAGAGAGAAAAAGTTTAAAACCCATTTGAGGCTTACAAACTGCAGTCCGGGCGGTTTCTCTTTCCTGTTCCAGCAGAAGCCAACCAGCCCTCCCCTTAATCTCTCAGGTTCAGATAAGCCCTCAGGTTGCCCAGGTAATTACCCACTGATATGGAGATGAACCTTTCTCCACCCCTGAAGAATGCCTATTAATATGCAGATGCAGTAAAGCCATACTTCTCTCCACCCCGAGGATGCATTAAAGCCAGGAGAGATATTCTGGAAATATTACAATTTTACCCACAGATGTACTGAAGTTTATACCACAAATCCACACCCAATTAAAATGCCTTTTCTTCCTACAACAGGTGGCACAGCCTGATTTCTACCTGAGTGGTCTATACTGTTGTGTATTTAACAAGTTCTGGCCAGGAATTTCCCTTCCATCCATCCTTAATTCCTTCCTTCCTTCCTTCCTTTTCTCTCCTTTCTTTCTTCCCTTTCTTCCTTCCTCCCTTCCTCTCTCCCCCTCTCTTAGTCTCTTTGTTTCTTCTTTCTTTCTTTGTTTCTTTCTCTCTCTCTCTTTCTCCCTTCCTTCCTTTTTCTTTCTTTCTTCCTTCCTTCCTTCCTTCCTTCCTTCCTTCCTTCCTTCCTTCCTCCCTCCCTCCCTCCCTCCCTTCCTTCCTTCCTTTCTTTCTTTTTCTTACATGAGAAGCTTGTCAAACAGTAAAGGCAGCATTGTTTTCCATTTATTTTATAGTACCTGTAGAATTAAGCTGTTTTTTTGTTCCTCTGTAGAGATAATCCAATAAAGGTTAACATCCAGAATATATAAAAAACTCATGCAACTCAATGTCAAAAAATAAATAAACAAACCAATCTGATTGAAAAATGGACAGAGGACCTGAATGGATATTTTTCTAAAGAAAACATACAGATGGATTACAGGCACATGAAAAGATGTTCAACATCACTAACTATAAGAGAAACTAGTGTAGTTGGGGTGAGCATCCAATACAGTTATACTTGAATAAAAAATAAAAAAAACCCACAGTGAGATGTGACCTCACACCTATCAGAATGGCTATTATCAAAAATACAATAAATAATAAGTGTTGGAGAGGATGTGGAGAAAAAGGAGCCCTCGTGCACTGTTGATGGGAATGTAAATTGGTGCAGCCACTATAGAAAACAATATGGAAGTTCCTTAAAAAATTAAAAACAGAACTACCATATGATCCAGCAATTCCACTTCTGGATATTTATCCAAAGAAAATGAAAGCATTAATTTGAAAGACATATGCATCTCTTATGTTCATCGCAGCATTATTTACACTAGACAAGATATGGAGAAAACCTAAGCATCCATTGATAGATGAATGGATAAAGATGTGGTATGTACGTATGATGGAATATAACTCAGCCATAAAAAGAATGAAATCTTGCCATTTGCAACAATGGATGGATGGACCTAGATGGTATAATGCTAAGTGAAGTAAGTTATACAGAGAGAGATAATACTGCATGATTTCACTTATATGTGGAATCTAAAAAGCAAAACAGTTGGACAAACAAAACAGGACTTATAAATACAGAGAACAAACTGGTGGTTGCAGAGGGGATGGGGAGGGGGGATGGATGAACTAGGTGAAGACAATAAAGAGGTACAATTTTCCAGTTATGAAATAAATAAGACACAGAGATGTAATGTATAGCATAGGGAAACAGTCAATAATCTTATAACAACTTTGTATGGTGGCAGATGGTAACTAGACTCATTGTGGTGATCATTTTAAAATGTATATATATACCTAGTCAGTATGCTGTACACCTGAAACTAATATAGTATTGTATGTCAATTATTCAATAAAAAATTAGGCATAAAATTCTACTTACCTAGTAGGGCAGTTGTGAGCAATAAATGAGTGAATACATGTAAAGCATATAGTTCCTGGCACATAGTAAGGACTATATCAATGTTTACATATATTATTATTGCTATTATTATTACTGCATTCATACCATCAAGCTCTGTGGTAATCTACAGATAGCATCAAATGGACACATGCACACACATATTTATATCTATATGTGTATATATACATACATAATACATATATAAAACATAGCAAGGATTTGAGTTAATTTCCTTTGATATGGTTTTAATTTCCCTTGCATGTAGTAATTTCTCATAATGTTTTCAATATATGACTTACAGGACTTCTACACTGCTTAGCCTATTCAATTTTGTTCCATTCAGCTGATATTTATTGGGTTGACTATTATGCCAGACACTTTTGTGTGGTAATGGGTACCAAGTGGCAAATGGTACTAATATGCCTGCTCTTGTGGGGTTTAGAGTCTTAACAGTGAATTAAAATATTAAACAAGAGATTATAGATTTGATTAATGTTATGTTTAGGGAAATGTATGGTACTAAGGGAAGGTACACTGTAATTCATTGGTTTATTAGTTCCTAAGTATTTTATGAAGTGAGTTACTTCATTCATTTGATAATAGTTTCTCAGACTCTATATCCCACACCAGTAAACTTTTGCACTTCTTGCTTGTGTTATTTTAAAAACAGAACTTTTGAGCAGTGGACTTATTCTGATAATCAGACATTTAATAGCTTAAAATAAAAGAATCAATGTTTTGAAACAAGTTATGCAGTTAATTAAAGAAATTTAGGCACAAATTCTTCATTGCTAAATAATACCCTGGAGAGCTTATTGCACTTAATGAATGAATCAATGAATCCAGTAAGTAGACTAGAAGCTTAATTATGAGTGTCCAATCCTGAAAAACATTCTTTAATTTTCAATTTACCACAGATTGACTTTATAACCTTTGGCAAGTCATATTTTGTCTCCTTTACTAAGATTTTGCTCTTTTAAAACAGAAAATAATTAGAAGTAAAATTACGTACTTTAAGTTTTACAAATCACACCAACTGTTTTGAATGAAATAGGTAATAAATGTGAGAAATGTTATAAGATTTTATAATTTTCAGTTTTATTTGACATTTAAAATAGCTATGTTGCCAATATTGCAGAAAAAAATAAGCCTTAAGTATCATAATGTATTCTTAGGTATTATAATTGTATTTTACAAAGGAACTATAATCCTCTTCAAGCCAGACTGTCAAAATGATCCAATTAAAGGCAATAAATGCCTTTGAAAGGCACCAAGTGATTTTATTTATAATTGATTGAAAACCAATGAAGGGTTTTTTTCTCCAGTACATTTATCTATATATCTATGCATATGTTCCTCTTTATAGACAGGCAGCCAGCTACGTGTTTTGAATTTTTGCAAGGTTGACAGGCATTCTTTCCAGAAGCCTTTTTGAGCGTCTGCAATGTGCAGTGTAAAGCTGGGTTGGGGGCGAGACCAGGACGAACACGACTGGTGGTGCCTGGTTTCAAACGGTTTATGACTGTTATGTAAAGATCATGCCCCAGATTCGTAAATTATCTCAAGTCATTTGTTTGCTCAAAGGCACTACATTTTCACAGCTGAAACCTCTGAGTTCATGTAATTTGGAAGTGCCATAGAATATAATGTGGGCTACATATTTCTTCAAGTAATTTTCAATCTTCACAGTGAAGTTCTTTTATACCTGAAATCTCATAACTTGAATTTTAGTACAGCCATCAGTCTAAAATTTCTTCAGTCGAAAATTCCGTCTTGATTTCTTTCATACTCACTTTGCTATACCTTCAAGTGCATGTAATTATAATTTTCTATTATTAAATCATAAACTAACAACCGTATCCCTTCTTTAAACTGTCTGCTTTATGCTATATACCTCGAAAAACTGGCCCAGTGCTTGGGTCACATGCCCATTCTTGAACCAATCACAGTGATTGGGGAAAGAAGTTTGTCTGATTGGCCAGCCTAGAGCATGTCCCCACCCATGGAGGCAGAGAGGCAGGTTAATGTTTGTCAGCCCCTTAACAACCACATGGAAGAAGCATTGAGCAAATTACCAATGCCCATTACAGGGAATGTTCCAGGGCACTATTTTAGTTAGACCTGACTTCATTTGTATATTAAACACATACATTCTACATTAAAGAAGTGCTATCTTGTGTCAAATACCCATCATTTAGGCCTGTAACTTTGTAGTAAATGTCTTTCTTTTCTAAATGGAACATGGTAAATTGTCACCCTGAATGTAGATGGGCTTTTTAAAAACTCTGTTATAGTGCCTAACAATGATAAGTAACAACACATAAATAAGGAACATGAAAATCAAGATCACGTAAGAGCAGAATCATGTTTACAGTAGTGAAATCTATTTTAAACCCATTAGAAAAGCTTCAGTAGGTACGAGTAAGGAGTTTTAAAGCACCTAGACAAGAAACGCCAAACAAGCTTCTAGTTCACCATATAGGATTCATTAATCATTTATGTTGCCTGCAAAACTGGTCTGTTAAAGTGGACCAAGCACCCAGCTGAGGAGATGCTGGTCAATGAAATTTTCTGGCATGAGGACAGCTCAGATGTTAACTACCAGTGCAAACTTTTGTAAGAAACTGAAGATTGGTGATACTATAAGGATGAAGAGATTAGGAAAAACAACTTCATATATTCTAGCTAGACAAATATTTCTCATTTAAGGTACCAAGCAGAATGGTTAGCTGCTCAGCATAGAACTTCACTAGGGGCTCTCTTCTCTGCCCTTTAAATCTCATTTGATGGTTTCACTCATGTCCTTCATCACTTGGTAAATCTTAGTGACCCATCTTACTGGCCAGTGCACTGCAGAGACCAGCACCGTGTTCTGACTGCATGCTTCAGCTATTACCCATTGATACATGTGCTTACTAAGAGTCAAATGTGTTTGTTCCCAAACTTGTTTTTGCTACTTTATTAATTACGCTATCAAAATAACTAAAAACTAATAAACTGATGTAATATTTATTGTAAAAGAGTTGTTTCAGTGAAAATTCAGTTAAATCGACTCTAAAATCTTGGCTACTGTAAATTTTTAAGTGCTATGTAATTAGGTGAGTGCACTATTTTTAAAGTGCTTGTGAGGCTATTTTGTTTGCCGCCTCAGACTCATTCTCCTCCATTTTTTACCTTGGATATTTTCTGATGCCCCCTTCAAATTCATTCTTCTTTCTTCTTTTCCCGCTTCAGGGGGCAGAGCTCTAAGGAGCTCACGAGTTCTTATTCATGAATGATCTCCCTTGCTGTCTGGCTTCCACTTGTGCTGGCCAATGAGAATGATGGCAGGAGATCAAAGGGAAGGAAGTTTGTGCATTTATTGCCATAGTTCCTTCCCTGTGGGATCAGGATTAGACTGGCTATACTCCTGGACCAAAATTCTCATTTTCTGACAAGTAGCCTTCACCCTCTAGCTTCTGGTAACCATTCTTCTCCTCCTTTCAGACCTCCAGGTGGGAACTGGGCTCGATTTTTACCAGTCGTAGTGTACTACATTATCTCTTGTGTTTCCTTATACTTTGCCCACATTTTTTTTCATATTCCCCTTGTAGAACTCACCTTGACTTACCCATTCTGAGTGTACCAGCTGTTCCCTGCCAGCATCTTGACTAACAAGCTGGAGTGGCAGAAAGACTTTGGGTGCTGGCACAAGACAGTCCTGGATACAAATCTTGACTCTACTATCATTTACTCTGTTAAATGGAAAAAGTAGAGTTTCAATGGTACCCTTTCAAACTCCAAATTCTTATTTATAAAAATGTGAGAAATACTAAGTTCTACTTCACAGACACTTCTATTGCCTTGGGGACAATCAATTACAACTTTTCCGTTTAACTCGGTGTCTGGCACATACTAAATGCTTATTAAGTCCTCGTAACTTAATAAGTTATTTTATGAGTGAAAGACAATATTTTCTTATACAGACTTACTTCCTGGTAAATTTGGTAGTCATTAGTCAGATAATTAATTCCTCAGCAATCTTTAGGAATAATACTCCTTGTGTGAGGGCCATCTGACTAACTTTCACTAATGTCTCATTGCTTTGGTTTAGCACACGATCTAAAAGAAATCATGCTAAACTGAAATGAGCTAAAATGAAAGGACACAAAGTGAGACATGAAGGTACTCATTATTTTGGCCTTAATCCATGTGCTCTAGAATTTTGAAATATCCAACTTCCTAGTCAAATAGACTTTCTATAAAATGGTATGTTTGCTACTCATCCTCATGTGCTCTGTACTGACATAAACAATTTACAATGTAATGTTTACGTACCTTATAACACTTACCATGTGCCAGGCTTATTCTAATTACTTTGTATTTATAAGCCTATGGCCCTCTGATGTAGTTATCCCTTTATTGCCCCCATTTTACAGAGAAGGAAAATGTGGCACACACAGGCTCAGGAACTTGTTTAATGGCCTGTTGCCAAAATATGGTGAAATCAGAACCTGTGCCCTTAACAACTAGTTTGTAGTTGACTGTAGCAGAGAAAATGGTAAATGTTTACTACAATATTCCCTCTTCCAGATCACACAGAAAGGCTACATTTTTGCAACTAGATAGGGCCCAGCTGCTGAGTTCTGGCCAGAGGAATGGAGGCAATAATGGTGTAACCTCCTTCCAGGCTTGGCTTTCAAAATCACCCCATGCAGTGCTACAGCTCTCTCTTTCTCTTCTGTGGCAACCAAGGAAGCCAGGGGTTCCCTGTGGGATCATTATGAGATGGAGAAGGGCTGCTCAACCAGTTTTCCATATGACATGATTAAGAAATAGACTTTACTGCATTCAACCACTATGATTTGAAGTTTCATTTATTTAGACATAGCTTAGTGTATGCTGACTAGTAAAGAAATTGGTATTTTACGTCATATTTCTTCAAAATAAAACAATAATAGATGGCATTGGCTTCATTGTTAGACAACAAGAGGGTCAATATCAGAGACTGGGGGGACAGAACAGGTGTCTTTAGCTTGTAGTTTTAGAAGAAATGGATGAATAGAACGGGAGCACTAGGGTTGGCTATTGTTGGCTGCCTTTGGCAAGGTTATTGCAAAAACATCAGGAGAGAACTGGCTATTTATAAGTAGAATTGAAAGACAATAGAGTCCAGAAGTTGGGGGTCTTGCTATGTTAGAAGATGCCAAATTGTTAAAGAAGATATGTCAGAAGCCATTCAAGAAGAGCATCCAATAAAACTTCTTGGTTGAATAAAGTGATCTATGGCAAAGATCAGACGAGGAATGTAGACTTTGAGTCTACAGTTCCGGATGGCCTCAACAAGATGGCCATTGACTTGACAGAGGGAAAGGGACAGTCACAGATTAAGAAACAGGAATACATCAAGTTTCAGAATTCTTCCTATCAAAGAACTCAGTGTGTGGCTACTGGCACATAGAACTGAAAGCAAGATCAGAAACCTATGGATTTTTGAAGAGATTTCATTGGTAGAGAAACCACAGCTCTGGTGTAAAAAGCCCTTTGACTGTATGAGACCTAAAACAATCTTTAGGTCCCAAACTTTTGAGGAAAAGAGTCAGGCTTCAAAGGCTTCAAACAGCCCCAAAGGAAAGCATGGTCTCTCACGCCCACATCAGATGTGGCCAAAGAGAATAATGAACAAGGAGAGACTTCCCTGCAGATAGAATGAAAGAGGTGGGTCAGCAGAATAAAAGATTACCCACACACTTATTCCCCAGCCTGGATAATTTTATGTTCTTAGATGGGCTAATGGCCTTGTTGAATTGCCAGATATAAAATGTGTCAATTTACAGAAGTATGTTGCTTTAAATCATTAAGAAAAGCCCTTTTTCACATCAAAGATGTACACTTGATAAAAAAAAGTAGACAATAAGATCACTGTGGACATTACAGCAACTTGTGGCAGTTGCTTTTTGGAAAACTATAATTGCTAGTTCCTCATATGGGAAATTTCTAGTAATTATTAAAACACTCAGGGAAACTGAAACTTCAGTGCCTATGAAGGTGATACAGACACATCAGGGTTGATTTCTAGCTGGCAGTTACATCCCCACGGTCTTACCCAAGCTTGATTTCTGCAGGAGGCAGTAAGCACAGCCTTGCTTACTGGACTGAGGCGTTCAGAGCAGCGTGCCAAGGAGCTGCGATGAGTGCAAAGGAGAAATTTGGCTTGTATTTTTCTATCACCACTTTTACTTAATTGCCTGGTAGACACATTGCCTGATATTAAAATCAACACATTCTATTGCAGATTAGATGGTGACATTTAGATGAAATTTTGAGATAAGATATGGAACTGCAAATAAATCTATTTTTGCAACACTGACATACTTCAGCTTCCCTGGGCTGAATCACTTGGCAGAGATTAGTTTGTGTGTCTAAATTAACTGAGAAACTGGATGGTGAGAGAGAACAGAAGGAAAGAAGGGTTGTAGGAGGCATTTTAAAATTTGTAAGATGGGTATTGGTACCTTCTGATATTTGTATCTAAAAACCCACTTGGATTGAAGAACAAAATTCAGACCTATGATTTTTAAGGATGAATATTCCAAATAATTATGATGTGTGACATCTCCTGGGCAGAATGAAGGTGGAGTGAAGGCACACTTATGCCCTTTATCCCTTTTCATTTCTTTTCCTTCCTCCCCTTGAGCCCTTCAGTTCAATTCAGTTTGACATAATTGAAAACACAATTACTCCATATAAAGATATATCTATTTCTAAATGGACAGATGAATGGACAGAGAGATAAAGAGAAAGAAAAAGATCCCTGAGTTAGTGGAATCATTGCTTCCCCTCTCCCTCCATCTCATCCATTCTCCTGCCACAGGGTGGGCATAAGGCCAAGACCCAACTGCTTGGGGACAACAGGACGTTGCACCACAAGCAGCAGGGCACCCTGCATTTTCCCAGCAGTTGGTAAAGTGGAAGAATGAGAATCTGGGCTTAGTGACTCTCGCCTGTCATGGGATGAGTGTCTGTAGAAAGGAGCCCAACAAAGAGAAAGAGAATCCAGAGAAGGCAAAGCTTTTCAGGCTGCCCTGTATCCAGAAGACCCTGTGTTTCCCAGTTTCCTCCCCTGCTTTAGTAGTCTGAGTTGAGTTACTCTTTCTTACCTCTCTAAGATTCTGGGCTGAAGCAATACAAAAGGAGAGTCCAGAGTGAGTGGTGCAGAGGGAAGGGAGAGATACATTTCTAGGGCAACCCTTACTTCTACAAATGAACTTTTTCTTGATTGGTCTGATTGTGATTGAGAATAAAATTTTGAGTCATATTCTATGTGTTGAGATTTGACTAGAATTTAAACAGACTCACAAAAACCAACTTACTGGTAATTTTTTTGAATAATATAAGAATGTAATTACATAATTATCATGTATAATTAGCTTTTATATTTAACATATAACTAATATGTAATTATATAATAATATATTATTGATCAATTAATAGATAATAGTAATACTTTATTATATTATTATACATCATTATATATATCACTTTTGAAACATATGCCTATGGTGTCAGGGTCTTGTGGAAATATTCCAAAAATGTTTCTTAAGGATTGAGGATCACAGGAAAGTTTTCTAAGTCCTGAAATGCCAGAATATGCCAATGGGTAGACAGCACTCTTGAATTGCCCTAGCAATTTAGAAAGCTCCTGAAGTTAGGAATTGTATCTTGTCCTCTGTATCTGTCAAACCCAGCTCTGTACAATTAGTAGTTCCTTCTTCACCTATGAATATATCTGTAGCTCTTTTGTAAAAAATCTGTAGCTATTTTGTAAACACAGCTCTCTTGTTTTAGAGAATTTCTTCTGGCCGTACCTTTTAGTTTTCTGTTAAGACTCTCCTGTTCAATCCTGGGTTCACATCCCATTGCCTCACACCTGGTATCTGCTGTTCTGCCTATCTCTTTTTGCTGATGCCCTTTTAGGACTGGTTGTTGACTGTTTGCTACCTTTCTAATTTTGAAGCTCTTCCAACTTCCTTATCTTATGCTGGTTCCCAGAATCTATAATAGGCCTTCATTAGTCTCTGCTTATTGAAGAAGAGAGTTTGGACTACGCTCTCTGTGCTGGATTTTTTTGTTTGAGCTCCAGTTCCATCTCTACCTGGCTCCACCAAGGTCAGAGCCTCAGGAGGCTGAATTTTAGAGCAACAGCTGGATACTTTACCCCCTGGCTTCTGGTTGGGATTGGCCAATGGGAAGCACTTATGTGGGAACAGAGAGCAGTGAGGGACCCGAGTTCGGCTAATGATCCTTCCATACTCCTCCCTGCCTCTTACTGCTGAGGCCATAGCCCCTGCCAGGTCTGGTAACCTGGCCCTCACATGGGCCCTTCAGGCCCCACTGTTGCTTCCCTGCATGTTTCATTATCCCTGGATGGTTTCCCTTAACTTTGACTACACCTCTGTAGAAGGTTTCCCTTTTTACTCCTCAGTTACTTCATTTGCATGCGCCATCTCTTTCCTGTAAGGAGCTTGGTTAAAGCACCCTTAGTTCCTAAAATGCTGCCTTGAACATAACAGGACCAGAGGCCACCTGGGCATTTCGAATTCTATTCTTGGATTCACCGTTTATAAGGGAGTTACTGAGCAAACACGTATTGATAACTTATTCTATCCTGGACATTTTGCCTTGGGCTGCAAAGATCAATATGGTATAATCCCTGTTCTTAACAGAAAATGCCATGACAGGAATACGTAGAGCTGTACTGAGAGACAGCAGTTGGAAAAAAGCCCTGAGGGCTTTTAGGAAGCTGAGATGTGTGAGCTGCATTCCACTGGTGGAGTGAAAGATCTCTAAGCAGACAGCAGGGAACTGCACACAAAAGCAACAAACACAAGTCACAGAGAGGAACCTGTTGTGGAAACTTCTAGTACATGTGTAGATTTGGGGTGTGTACCCAGAAGAGGGTAGTAAATGGAGGAGCTGGTATGTAGGCAGCAGCCATATGACAAAAAGTGCCTATTCATTCATCAAATACCTAAGTTCCATAATATTTATATCATGAGTATAATTCATTTATTATATTTATTCTATAGTAGTGCAAGAGCAAGTTAGAGGATTGGAGGCAAGACTTCTGTGGCTTTATAATTGCTAAAGTTAGAAAATTATTGCCATCATGGAATAAATGAAGTTTTATTTTTAAGATTAAATAAAAGCAACATATCCTGTTACATGTATCAGTAATAAGACAGGAAGATAGGAGTTGTTTAAAATGGCTGGAGAACAGTTTTTCCAGTCTAGGATACTGTTTCTATGGCAAAGACACTTAGATATTTCAGAATCCCAAGCAAAGGAGTTGAGGTCTTCACTGCATGGCCATGCTTCCCTCCGGTGGCACTCACAGTGCCCTTTAAGGAGATGCTGTGCTCTCCATCTTCCCATCACACTCCATCCCAGGATCACAATACTCCAGGCCAGGGGGCCCCAGTTGTGTCACTCATGTCATTTTTTCCCTTTTCTCATTCAGAGCAGTTGTCTCTCAAGGTCTTTTTAGAGATTTCATCACGTTTGACATTAAGTGTTTGCAACCAGATCCCCCTGGAACACTCTGTCTCTATTTGAATCATTTCCTTTACGTGAGGCTGTATTTTTCCTTGCCTTCTGAGGGACAGGAAAGAGAGTAGTCTTCAGAACTCTTCAAATATCCATTTATTCCTTTTGAGGAATGGATGAGATGTTCCTAAAGTTCAAACCTATTTATGACTTACGGAGGTGGTGTGAAACTAATCATTTTGTAGTTTTTCCTCTTGTCCGTACATCCATCAATGTCTGCATTGTATTACAGACAGCAATCTCAGAAAAGTTAAGTGAGTTGTAAGCAGTCATATAGATCACAAGTAGCAAAGCAATAGCAAGAACTCTGGGGCTTCCAAATATGCCCTTTTTCTTATGGCGAGACAGAATAGTGCAGTAGTTAATAATGTAAACATTGGATGGGATTGCCTGCATTGAAATCCCCGCATGGTGACCTTAGGGATGTTACTTAATCGCTGTGCCTCAATTTGCTTATTGATAAAATGGAGATAATAAGAGTGTGTGCCACATAGGGTTGATTTGTGGATTAAATTAAAACCACGTGTAAAATGCTTAGTGTAACACTCAAATTCTATCAGTTATTATTATTTTGAATGACAGTGCCTCAGCCTATTCTTGATCTGTTGCTTCAACTCTCCTTTACAGGCAAGCTTCCCGAGAACATTTTCTATATACACCATCTCTACCTCATTGCAGCCCCATTTCCCCATCAATCTAAATCGACTTTGTCTTTTGCCTCCCTCATACTACCGAGACTTCTTTGCTAAGTTCTCTTGTGACTTCATGTTGACAAATCCAATATACTTTTTAATCATTGTTTTTTTACTTGAACCCTCACAGTCAGTAAAGTTTACTGCTCCCTTTTCCTGAAACATTTCTGATTTTATTACTCGTCTTTTCACCACTCTCTATCAGTGTTCCTCAAGAAACCATACCCTCTCCTTCTCCCCAACCTTTAAATGGTAGAATAATTCAGATCTCAGGCCATGGATATCTGCTCTTCTCACTCAGCAATCTTTAAGCAACCTCACCGGTGCATTTTTGTACTTTCAAATCCCATCTCTATGCCCGCGACTGCTGTGCAAAGTGCCTAAGAGAACATAAATGGGAAGTGGCTACGTCTTGTGATGCAGGCTCAGATGAAGCAAAATTGTAAAGTTAGCTGGCAGAGAAGAATTTCAAGTCCTGGAACCTGGTCTTTAGGTATATGTGACCATATACATAACTTGCTGAGTTGCAGAATTACTGTCTTATATAGCAGCATATGTCATTTCTGACAAGACCTTTTGAAAAGGAAGAAAGTTGATTGCTCAGAACTTCTCAGACATATTATATTTCTCACCTCATGTGGAGCGGCTGAATGTTGCTACTATTTTGAGTGAATTCTAGTGAGCAATAGGCAGGAAACTGGCTCAGATGTATAATTTGGTAGATTTCACTCTTAATAATTAGTAAAGTATTGATGAGTTTTGTTTCTTCAGTCCTTGGATTCATCCCTGATTTCTTTGAGCTAAGTCTTAGATGTTTTAGCATCATGGGCTGGATGGTAAAATAGATGTAACAGCTTATGTGGAAGGAGAAGAAACAAGGATGATGCAGCACTCCCCTCATGTCAGAGTGGGCTAGTGCTATAGTGCTACATGGTACATAGTGGAAAAAGAATCAAAGACTTATCGGGAACATTCCACTAATGAGAAATGAAAGAGAAATTTATGATGATGGATTTAAAAGGAGGTGGATTAGAGATTACTCTTCATTTTCCTGGAATAGTTGGAAGATCAGGTTTAGTAGAGAAGCAGGATGCTGAGAAAGTGAACACAGAACTAGAAAGCAGAAGCCCACATCTCCCTGGAGTGCACAGTAAATTGAAGGGCAGTGCATGGGACTGCTGATCACACAGATGATGAGGTCATGGGCAGAGGCCCAGTGCCCACCAAGCACCTTTAAGGGACGATGTAGTTGGTTGAACATGAGATTTCTGAGAAAGTCCCTGGAAGACCAGGGATACAGAAAATGATCAAATGTTACAAAGTCTCAAAGGTTTAATCCCCTGAGACTTCCAAAGTCCAGTGGGTGTCCCAGGGTCTGCCTGTCTGGGACTGAATATTCTCCACATTATCCTTTACCCAAGCTCCGGTTTCAGCCAAGGACTTCCAGTAGGAGTATGATAAAAAGTGTTTGAGACTGAAGCTGGACAATATACCTGTAAAAATGGATATCTGTCAGGACAAATATTTCTAGGAGCTGGGATGCCAGTTAGGGTATTAGCTTGTGTGGTTTTGTTGAGTTGAAGTGGACATTAACGAACTTGATGGGAAGGAGATTCACTAGAACAAAGGCTTAACCAAAGATCCCCTGTGGGCATTGAATACATAAACCTACATGAGGGTGGGTTTACTTCCAATGATATTTGTACAAAATAAGATGAATCTGTCTTCTGCTCTTCATCATTGGGTGTCAATGGGAGAAGCCATGGTAAGAGTAAAGGAACTAAGGATCTATAACCCCCATAGCTATTGGTAATCATTCTTTGACACAGGGTGAGGATATTTTCCAACAACTATGACAAGGAATTCCCAGGAAATAATAGGCCATAAGGATCAAGTTAAGTGCAAGGATATTTCAGAATCCCAAGCAGCAAATTATTTTAGAGTATTGCAGGCAATTTGACAATACAGATTTCCACTATAAGGAGCTTGCATACCGGGGCCCCGATATCATGTAATTTCTGTCCATACGGAACTGAGGGTTTATCTGGGTTTCACTGGATGTCAGGTGTAGGTCACCAGGAAAAAATAAGACAAGGGAACACATCCTTTGCTCATGTATAATTTCATCCTGCAAATATTACCTTGATAATTCATAAAGGCATGAACTGGAGAGGCCAGAACATTAATGCTTAGGGAGCTCCTGATTTTTTTGAAAATGTAAGGGAAATTTATAACACAACTTTTTAAAAGAGAAGCAGAGGGTAATCCCATCCCCAATGAGATAGATTATCTGAGGAAAGAGGAGTTTAGGTATTTTTTCTCTTGCACCTTCAAAGATGGAGACACAAACATACTTACCCTCTGCCTTACTCTTTTTTAAATAAAATCTATGTAGGAGTGTTTCGTATCAGGAAACCTGGGAGAAATATTTCCTAACTCCTTAAAAGACTGTGCTTTTTGATACTTCATTCCAGTGTCTCAAAATGTATTTTTTGATACATCAAAATATCTCCCTTTCCTCAAGTGTAGTGAACAAAATTGGAACTAACTGTTTGCATTTGTTCACTCTATTCTTTAAGCCCTAAGATCAGTTAGGGCAAAGATAATATACCTATTCTGTGGAAAAGAGAATTGTGGTGCTTGTCAGTACCAGTATAAAAATCCTTCATCCATCCTGGATGTTGAGTCCCTGGAAAGTGCCAGGGTCAGCAAAGTCAAAGACAGTCATACAAAACAATGGATTTGGGGAAAATATTTTTATACATAAACATTTCCATAAAGCATCCTAAAACACATTTGCTTCTCCTGGTAAGCTTCTCCAGAATCACTTTCTGTAGTTGATTTAGGAAATATCATGAATAAATGTGATCTAGTAGGGAAGAGTCTCCCATAATTCTATATTATGTTGACTATCCTTAGTGAAAATATTCATCTAGACTTAATTGGATTGAAATTGAATATGTTTGGCAATTATGTCTCCCCTTACCTCATTTTCCAAGACTTGGAAAATGTTTCTGTGCCTTTCTGAGCTTTTCAACATCATTACAGAGATTATGAGACTTTCTTCCCTGACATTCTATCAGTATATTGAAGGGTGGACTGTAGACAGGTCTCACCTCCATCCCCTCTCTCAAAGGCCCACCAACCAGGTTCATACAAAGAATAAGGTTTACCTATTGATAAATTCTTCTGTTTAAGGGTTCTAAGGTGAAAAACACATATGCCAAAGGGTTAAACAGCTTTAAAATTGTGTGGATGCACATTAATCTGCATTAGCTCCCAACTGCAGACACCAATGTGGTGGTTAATTTTGGGGTTTCTGTACTTGCATTTTAATAAATTGTGAAATGTCTGAAACACTTCTCCTCCCTTCTCCCTGACTGTCCCTATTTTATTATGAAACTGATGATGCATGGCAAATCTGGGTGTCACCGAATTTCAGGTGTAGGTCACCAGGAAAAAATAAGACAAGGGAACATTGACCAGGTGTCAATGTTCGCTTACGCACAACCACAAGGATACATTCTATCTTGGGAGGAAATGGTGTGGGTGCGTATGCATATTCATATGAGAACTTTTTGTTTTTGACTCACATCAAAGTGAGTCAGCCAAAACGGATGTGTAAATGTATTTGTAAAGATATTGTCAGTATTGATATTCAAGAAAGGGTAATGTGGTACTTTTACAAAAAATCCCCTTGTCCAACTTATTTTAGTATATCTTTGAAGAGATGTTAGGTTGAAGAGAAAGCTGGTGTAAAAACAGGATAAGTTTATATATTCCATCCCTGACAATGGAATAAATTTGGGCTTCAGTGTTTAGGGCTGGTGTTCAATGGGCCTGAGGGGAGGTAGTTCTGCCCAAGAGGCTTGAAACCTGATCTGTCTTCTTTTCCATTGTGTCTCCAGCCCTTATCATGGTGCCACTAAACACATGTTAAATGCTCCATAAAATACCTTTGATGAACTAATGAGTTGATGAACTCCAGCATCCACTTAAGTCATTGTTCATCCAGGAGGCTTCATGTGCCTGGACTCAGCTTTGACCTCCTTTCCCCACTGGCACTGGTCACCTGCTCTGACCCCTTGCCCTGGGGCCTTACAAAATCATCTACCTCTTAACAGCTTCCTACCTGTTGGGTTGACCCTGTCTGCCATGTACTCCCTCCTAATAAATAGGTTATTTGTGATTGAGATGCCCCCCATGACTTTGAATACCACTCCTACCCTGCATCCATCCTGCTCATGCCTCACCAACATAGTCTGAATTCACTGGAAGTGCTGCATGCCATCTAGCTTTAGAGAAATCTATAAAACTGGAAACCCACCTTCATGATTATTACCATGGTGAGGACAGTTCTCTCTGCCCCATTTGTACTTTTTCATTCAGAGCCTGTCCCAGCTTATGTCAGGACCAGGCCCCTCAGTGTTATAAGCAGCACAAGGCAGCACAAGGACAATGGCAAATTAGAGAGAAGTGTATTTTAGTTCACTATAAGGAAAAACTTTCTAATGGGGTTAGCAAATTACTAAAAACTTTCAAATATGGACTGTGTGATCATCAGGATAGAGTAAAAGAAAGTCCTGTATTCCTGAAGATATTTATAAGCAAATAGTTTTTTTCCTTTAAATCTCCATTCAAAAGGACATGACCTTTGTCCCTTCAAATTTTACGGGACTTAGCTAGATTATGAGGGCCTTACAATCTCCAGGAAATACAAGTCAGTGACTTCATTTTTAAGTTAAAAAAAGTATTTACTATTTATTTGATTAACATAGGTTTAGATGAACTGTATCTTAGAAAAAGTATAGATGATTTAAGAATCAATTATATCCATTTATGACTGTCAGCTCTATTTCTAATCAGCATTGCATCTTTTGACAGACATGAATAACCATTACCTTGAAGATGAAAATTTTATCTGGAAATGAGGATAAAAAAGTTACCTTTCTGTGTATACATACACACAGACACAAATACACATGTGGAGCATATATATTTATATATATGTGTGTATATATACATGTATAGACATATATAGTATATATGCTGTATACATTTATTTTGTCACTTAAGTAATTTTTTATATACAGGTACCCCTCACTTTTCAAAAGTTTGCATTATGCCACTTCACTTTTACAAAAGACCTCCATTAATACCTGTTTTTGCTAATCCAAAAATATTTAATAGGATTTCCACTTTTTTGAAAATGGAAAATAGTGTTCAGCATCTGTTTTGCAGCAAGCTGCTAGAGCGGCAGCGCACACTCCGAGCTGCAGGAGCGGCCCCCAAGCTCCACCCCTGGACCTACACTCAGCATCTCAAGAGTCAAGCCACCATATGTTTGAACTGTGTGTGAGCATCTGTGGTTTGTGTGATTTATTTTATGCATTGGTCAGCAAGATGTGTCTTAAGGTATCAGAAAAGCCTAAGACAGGTTTTTTCTGGATTTGAGAATACTCAAAAACTTTTGTGTATAAATTAATGGCAATTGTTTCATCACTTAACATGATTTCAGCTTACAAAAGGTTTCATAGGAACACTTTATTTTCAGATAGTGCGGGAAGCCTGTATCTTCAGATATGGTTTGTTTCTTTTCAACATGTGGCTGGTAGTAATGGCTAAGTTTTATTGTACCCATATAACATGGTCTGGCTGACACCCTGCTGCTTACCTCATTATTCATCACCTCCTTTATCTGTCCTGCCACTCTGTGAGGGGGAGTGTGCCTCCGGGGGTGCGGGTAGGGGGGAATCCTGGGGCAAAATACCTTTGAAACCGAAATCAGTCAAAGGTAGAAATAAAGTGGGAGAAACCCGTTTATTTCTTACAAGCAGTCATCCACTTCTGCTCTCCCTTGTCTCTTGCCACCAGGCTGCAGAGGGAACCCCACCCCACCCCCACCCCACCCCACCCAACCTCTCCATCTAGATACGCCCTGCTCATCCATTTAATTACCTATTGATATGGAGATGGCCTACTTCTCTCCACCTCTTGGAAACACCTATTGATATGGACATGCACTGAAGCCAGGCGAGATATTCTGGAAATATTGCAGTTTTACCCACACTTGGGTTTTAGTATTCTCATTGGGAAAATAGCAGTAAAAATGTCTGCCTTTCCTACTTCACAGAGTTTATCAGGATCAAATGAAAAATGACATGTGGAGGCTTTTATTTTGTAAAGCACAAAATGCTTCACAAAATCTAACTTTTATAGTAAATCTCAGTGTGTGGTGTCTTTGAAAACTCTTCCCGGTAAGGTTGCAGGATGAATCCTAGTCTTTAAAACTGTCTCTCTTGGAAGCATTGGCAGCAAAGATGAGTCAATGAGAGAAATGTTATTATTATAATGATCATAATAGAAATGATAATAGCACTTACAGCATACACAATAAATACTCATACTTTGGGCACTTAGAACAAATCAGAATATGGATTCCCCATTTGAGCTGCCCCTAGGCAATGTTTGCTGTCCATTACCTTTCTCTTCAATTCTGATCCCTTTCTTCTCCTCCAAATCTTTTTAGGTTCATATTCCTCATAGGATCTTGGCTAGCATCCTACCAAAGGATACTGGCTTTAATACGGTGTCCTGCTTTGTAATTTTTATTAAATTGCCCTGCCTTCAAAATATCATATGCACATTCTCAAAATTCTGAATAAGTAACTAGTTTATTAACCTGATGAATGGCAAACGTTGAATAAACTCCTGTAATTGAGCTGAACTGATTAATGTATTAATGGGAGACCTTGATTTTGGGCATTCAACATGGAGAGAACCTTCAGAGCTTACCCCGAGTGTGAGAAGTGCAAAGGTCATGAATTTGGCTAGCGGTCTGTTTTGTATGACTTAAAATTTGAATTAGAAATTGACGACTGCCAACATTGCAAGAGATGAAGCTATCTTATAAACTTCCGGTTTCCTGACTTCTCTTGAAATAGCCGAACATGTAGGAACACTGGGTCTTCCATTGCAAAAACAGCAATGCCTGAGGAGCAGGTGGTTCCTTTAGAAGGGCAAGCTGTGTCCAGTCCTAGGATCCCCACCTGTTCAATTATTTATGTCATCTGTATAGTCCCTGTTGGACCTGAGTTTGTGACCCTTGATAAACCCACAGAGACAGCCTAATTTAATCCTCTCTCATAACCAGTTAGTCATGAGTGAAATCACAGACAGATGGTTTAGGGAGAACATATGTTGTTGATCTGTTTCTCTTATTTCATTAAACATTTTGCCAGCATTTTAAGCAGTCTAATCATATGTCACAAACTATAACTGGAGCAGCAGTTTAGAAGCTGGGGATAATCTTAAGTTCTGTTGAACTACTCATTTTAAAATTTCAAATGAAAGCTGCTTTGAGTTCTGATCTGCAGTTCCAGGTGGAATTTTACCAGCTTGGTGTATGTGAATCCTAGGTAGGTTCCAAACTTCGTGCCTGACATATTCCTGTGATGTCAGAGTACTGGACACAGCATCTCTTACAATATACATTTATAGAGAGTAAAGGGCCTTCCACAAAATGTCACCATGAGTGATTTATTAGATGCAAGGAGGAGGGGACTTAGAAACTTTATGTTGCTAGCACCTTGAAGCTTCAGGAGTTTTCTGAAGGCTTCACAAACCCTTTCCTTCATTCCCCATACCTAAGGGGAAAAACGTTCATATGGATAAACATGAGACAAGAGAAAATGGAGCTATATTAATAGCAGGGGGCATTTAGCAGTAGGATTATAAATAATATTATTTGGGAACAAACCCTTTCTTTTTAAAAAATTTCAATTTCGTAAGTTCTCTTTTCCTCATATCAGAGAGTTACTATCTGTGATTAAGTTGTGGGCCTACAGAAAGGGGGCCAAGGCAACTGCTTGGTGTACCTTAGTATAAAGACTGTCTATCAGAAGCACAAAAGCTGTCTGTATGATTCCATATGGTCTGAACAGGTCCCTGGGCTAGAAGTTCCTCCTATGGAGGCTTGCGGTTGAAGTATTTCTGTGTCTGTGCAAACAGGGGGACCTTGTGAGTGTGGCTATGGTCATGGCGGATACTGGTCAAAGAATAGGGGATCTTGGGCTCAAAGACAGGTAATATCTTGGCATTCCTGGCAGCAGCCTTCCCATATGCCTGGCTTTGAACAAGGGCAGGTTAGCAGGTTAGCCTAATCACCAACCAACTGTCTGATTATCCATGAGCTTAAGAAGCTGGTTTAGGGCTTAAAGGAGTGGTGGCAGAGCAAATGCCAAGAGAACATTTCATTTGAGCCACAGCCAATCACTTCCTGCACCATAAGAAACTCAAACTCTCTTTTGGGATCCATATAACCTGGGGAGCTATTGGCTCCGGAACATGCCTTGTACGAAATGTTCAAAATCATCACAGAAGAGCATGGCGATGGAGATTCCAAACCTCAGTTTAGACTTCCTGCTGGAGTTGGAACGCATGTAAGAGATGTAATTAGGAAGAAAAGATGGATAAAAATAACTGCAGTGGAGTCACAGGGAAACAACACATGGGTAGCGTGAAAGAAGTTACTTTTTCTTCTTGACAAACTCACAGACAAAGTACATGGTAAGATGGCACTCTGTGTCATTCCACCTGCCAGAGCTCAGCATTTCCACACAGTCCTCGTGGCCAAAGGGGTCGCTGGGCTCCCCCTCCTTCCAGTTGCTGTAGTTCTGCAGTGGAGTGTTGTCTGTGAACACGTACTGCCCCTCCTTCTCCAGATCATTCACCCCGATGAACACCCGGAAGAAGCCACTCTTGGCCACATAGTCAGCGATGAGTGTGTTGGCAGCCTCATCCTTTGGCATGGCTAACATGCCCCCCCGGGTCCGGCAGTGGGTCAGGGATTCCCGGTAGTTCTTCTCCTCCTGCACGATGTAGTAGAATTTCTCTTCAGTTTCCCTAATCCCTGCTATGACTTTGCAGAGAGGAAAAGAGGGCTATGATGACATAACTCAAAAAGAGAAAAGGCACGTGAATACTATGGCTGATATAAGTTCATTTATTCAACATTCAACAGTTATTTTTCATGGCCCTATTATGAGGTAGGTTTAATATCTTCTCCACCTTCCCAGCTATCAAATGGAGACCAGCCCCCTATCATTTGTCCTCCCTACTCTTCCTCCTTAACTCCCCATGCAACTGGGAAGCAGAGAGCTATGCTGACAAAGACTTATTATGTGAACTGCCATCCAGTTATCTCAGACTACTTTTCCCATACCAGTTTATGCTTTTGCCACGAGCATGCCCTTCTCTCTTCCACTTCCATGCCTGGAAAGCCTTCTTTCTGCCTTAGCTGGCAGACTCCTGCTCATCATCTAGATCTCAGTGGGAGTTTCTTCTCCTACAAGAGCCTTTCCAGTGCCCCTGGACAGACACGGGCACTCTTGTATCCTTTTCTTGTGTTTCCATTGTCCCTTCCAGTTCCTCCTTTATAGCACTCAACATATTCTAGTCTGATCGTTTGTGTGTCCCTGGCACTGAACTGGAATGTCTTGAGAACCACAGCCGGGCCCTTGCTACTCTGTAGCCTACAACAGCAATGGCACAATAAAAGATTATTGAACAGATACGGGAATAACAAAAGTTTGGCCACTCTGGGCCAAGATCCTGGGGTTGAACATGTTCACAGATTGAGATTGTCTACACTTCAGTCCAGATGTATGAAGCAGATTGAGGTACTGAGTAACCTTGAGACCAGAGCTGGAGACTCAGAACCATCCTGAGTCCATAATATGCTACATATGTGGTATCTATGTATATTTTTTTAGGGCCCATAAATGAAAATTCACACAGAAATCTGTCACCATTCAAATGTTACAAACTACTGCTGAATGTTGAACCTCTGAGGTCTGGTTTATTCATGACAGTCCAAGGCATGTCAGAGGTAGGATGTTAGTATGGGTTATAACCGGAGCTGTAATTAAGGTGGCTGGTTCACATCAAGCATTTCAGTGCCTCTGATATGACAAGATGAAGATGAACACAAGATGGCATATGCGTGCTTTCAATCACATACAACAAATATAGCTGGATTACAATAAATGAATGGACAATAAGATGAAGACAATTGCAACTGTAACTGCAAAAATTCTCATTCATATTGTCTCAGAAGAGAACACATAAGCCCTACTTTAAGGAGAAATGGACAAGGAATAATGAAAAATGACTGATAAGGCAAGTGGCAAAAATTTAGAGAAAGCCATAAGTTTCCTATTGATTTGTAGTGAGGGTTGAGAAATCAGTGAAACCTGTGTTTAAATCCCTGATCCACTGTTTATTAGCTCTATATCTATGGGTAAGGCAATCTCTCTAAGCTTCAGTTAAATCTTAGTACCTACATCATAGTTATTATTATTATTATTATTATTTTGCTTCATTATTTTTTTATTTTTATTTTTTAATAATTTATTTTGGTATCATTAAACTACAATTACATGTGCAATATTATGGTTATTAAACTACCCCCTTCATCAGGTCCCCCTCACCAACCCCATTACAGTCACTGTCCATCAGCGTAGTGAGATGCTACAGAATCACTACTTGTCTTCTCTGGGTTGTACGGCCCTCCCCATGCCCCCCCAACATTACATCTGCTAATCGTAATGCCCCTTTTTCCCTCTTATCCCTCCCTTCCCACCCATCTTCCCCAGTCCCTTTCCCTCTGGTAACTATTAGTCCATTCTTGGGTTGTGAGTCTGCTGCTGTTTTGTTCCTTCAGTTTTTTTCTTTGTTCTTATACTCCACATATGAGTGAAATCATATGATACTTGTCTTTTTCGGCTTGGCTTATTTCACTGAGCATAATACCCTCTGGCTCCATCCATGTTGTTGGAAATGGTAGGATTTGTTTTCTTCTTATGGCTGAATAATATTCCATTGTGTATATGTACCACCTCTTCTTTATCCATTCATCTACTGATGGACACTTAGGTTGCTTCCATTTCTTGGCTATTGTAAATAGTGCTGCGATAAACATAGGGATGCACCTGTCTTTTTCAAACTGGGCTGCTGCAGTCTTAGGGTAAATTCCTAGGAGTGGAATTCCTGGGTCAAATGGTATTTCTATTTTGAGTTTTTGAGGAACCTCCATACTGCTTTCCACAATGGTTGAACTAATTTGCATTCCCACCAGCAGTGTAGGAGGGTTCCCTTTTCTCCACATCCTCGCCAACATTTATTGTTGTTTGTGTTTTGGATGTTGGCCATCCTCACTGGTGTGAGGTGATATCTCATTGTGGTTTTAATCTGCATTTCTCTGATGATTAGCGATGTGGAGCATCTTTTCATGTTCCTGTTGGCCATCTGAATTTCTTCTTTAGAGAAGTGTCTATTCATGTCCTCTGCCCATTTCTTAATTGGATTATTTGCTTTTTGTTTGTTAAGGTGCGTGAGTTCTTTATATATTTTGGATGCCAACCCCTTATCGGATATGTCATTTATGAATATATTCTCCCATACTGTAGGATGTCTTTTTGTTCTACTGATGGTGTCCTTTCCTGTACAGAAGCTTTTCAGCTTGATATAGTCCTACTTGTTCATTTTTGCTTTTGTTTCCCTTGCCCAGGGACATATGTTCATGAAGAGGTCACTCATGTTTATATCCAAGAGATTTCTGCCTATGTTTTTTTCTGAGTTTTATGGTTTCATGACTTACACTCAGGTCTTTGATCCACCTTGAGTTTACCTATGTGTATGGGGCTAGACAGTAGTCCAGTTTCATTCTCTTACATGTAGCTGTCCAGTTTTGCCAACACCAGCTGCTGAAGAGGCTTTCATCTCCATTTTATATCCAAGGCTCCTTTATCATATATTAATTGACTGTATATGTTTGGGTTAATGTTTGGATTTTCTATTCTGTTCCACTGGTCTGTGGGTCTGTTCTTGTGCCAATACCAAATTGTCTTGATTACTGTGGCTTTGTAGTAGAGCTTGAAGTCTGGGAGCATAATTCCCCCTGTTTTATTCTCCTTCTCAGGATTGCTTTGGCTATTCGGGGTCTTTTGTGGTTCCATATGAATTTTAGAATTATTTGTTCCAGTTCATTGAAGAAAGCTGTTGGTAGTTTGATAGGGATTGCATTGAATCTGTAGATTGCTTTAGGTAGTATAGCCATTTTGACAATATTTATTCTTCCTAGCCAAGAGCATGGGATGCATTTCCATTTGTTGGTGTCCTCTTTAATTTCTCTTAGGAGTGTCTTGTAGTTTTCAGAGTACAGGTCTTTCACTTCCTTCGTTAGGTTTATTCCTAGGTATTTTATTCTTTTTGATGCAATTGTGAATGGAATTGTTTTTCTGATTTCTCTTTCTGTTAGTTCATCATTAGTGTATAGGAAAGCAACAGATTTCTGTGTGTTAATTTTGTATCCTGCAACTTTGCTGAATTCAGATATTAGTTCTAGTAGTTTTGGAGTGGGCTCTTTAGGGTTTTTTATGTACAGTATCATGTCATCTGCAAATAGTGACAATTTGACTTCTTCTTTACAAGTGTGGATGCCTTGTATGTCTTTGTTTTGTCTGATTGCCATGGCTAGGACCTCCAGTACTATGTTGAATAACAGTGGAGAGAGTGGGCATCCCTGTCTTGTTCCCGATCTTAGATGAAAAACTTTCAGCTTCTCGCTGTTAAGTGTGATGTTAGCTGTGTGTTTGTCATATATGGCCTTTATGATGTTGAGGTACTTGCTGTCTATACCCATTTTGTTGAGAGTTTTAATCAGGAATGGATGCTGAATTTTGTCAAATGCTTTTTCAGCATCTATGGAGATGATCATGTGGTTTTTGTTCTTCTTTTTGTTGACGTGGTGGATGATGTTGATGGATTTTCGAATGTTGTACCATCCTTGCATCCCTGAGATGAATCCCACTTGATCATGGTGTATGATCCTCTTGATGTATTTTTGAATTTGGTTTGCTAATATTTTGTTGAGTATTTTTGCATCTACGTTCATCAGGGATATTGGTCTGTAATTTTCTTTTTTGGTAAGGTTTTTGCCCAGTTTTGGTATTAGAGTGATGCTGGCTTCATAGAATGAGTTTGGAAGTGTTCCCTCCTCTTCTATGTTTTGGAAAACTTTAGGGAGAATGGGTGTTATTTCTTCTCTATATGTCTGGTAGAATTCAGAGGTGAATCCATCAGGTCCGGGTTTTTGTTCTTGGGTAGTTTTTTGATTACCGCTTCAATTTCGTTGCTGGTGATAGATCTGTTTATTTTTTCACTTTCTTGCGTGATCAGTCTTTGGAGGTTGTATTTTTCTAAGAAGTTGTCCATTTCTTCTATGTTTTCCAGCTTGTTAGCATATAGATTCTCATAATATTCTCTTATAATTCTTTGTATGTCTTTGGGGTCCGTTGTGATTTTTCCTTTCTCATTTCTGATTCTGTTTATGTGTGTAGATTCTCTTTTTCTCTTAATGAGTCTGGCTAGGGGTTTATCTATTTTGTTTATTTTTTCAAAGAACCAGCTCATGGTTTCATTGATTTTTTCCATTCTTTTATTCTTCTCAATTTTATTTATTTCTTCTCTGATCTTTATTATGTCCCTCCTTCTGGTGACTTTGGGCCTCATTTGTTCTTCTTTTTCCAATTTCAGTAATTGTGTCTTTAGACTATTCATTTGGGAATGTTCTTCCTTCTTTAAATAGGCCTGGATTGCAATATACTTTCCTCATAGAACTGCCTTTTCTGCATCCCACAGAAGTTGTGGCTTTGTGTTGTTGTTGTCATTAGTCTCCATATATATTCTTTGATTTCTGTTTTGATTTGGTCGTTAACCCATTGATTAATTAGGAGACTGTTGTTAAGTCCCCATGTATTTGTGAGCCTTTTTGATTTCTTTCTAAAATTTATTTCTAGTTTTATACTTTTGTGATCTGAGAAGTTGGTTGGTAGGATTTCAATATTTTTGAATTTACTGAGGTTCTGTTTGTGGCCTAGTATGTGGTCTATTCTGGAAAATGTTCCATGTGCACTTGAGAAGAATGTGTATCCTGCTGCTTTTGGGTGCAGAGTTCTGTAGATGTCTGTTAGGTCCATCTGTTCTAGTGTGTTGTTCAGTGCCTCTGTGTCTTTACTTATTCTCTGTCTGGTTGATCTGTCTTTTGGAGTGAGTGGTTTGTTGAAGTCTCCTAAAATGAATGCATTGCTGTCTATTTCCTCCTTTAATTCTGTTAGTATTTGTCTCACATATGCTGGCACTCCTGTGTTGGGTGCATATATATTTATAAGGGTTATATCTTCTTGTTGGACTGACCCCTTTATCATTATGTAATGTCCTTCTTTATCTCTTGCTACTTTCTTCGTTTTGAAGTCTATTTTGTCTGATACAAGTACTGCAACACCTGCTTCTTTTTCTTTGTTGTTTGCATGAAATATCTTTTTCCATCCCTTCACTTTTATTCTGTGTATATCTTTGGGTTTGAAGTGAGTCTCTTTTAAGCAGCATATAGATGGGTCTTGCTTTTTTATCCATTCTGTTACTCTGTGTCTTTTGATTGGTGCATTCAGTCCATTTACATTTAGGGTGATTATCGATAGATATGTACTTATTGCCATTGCTGGCTTTAGATTCGTGGTTACCAAAGGTTCAAGGGCTGCTTCTTTACTATCTAACCATCTAACTTAACTTTCTTGTTAAGTTATTGTAAACATTGTCTGATGTTTCTTTATTTCTCTCCCTTCTTATTCTTCCTCCTCTATTCTTTATATACTAGGTGTTTTATTCTTTGCCTTTAGTTAGTATTTGGATGGTCTGCTTTCTTTGCTATGATTTTATTTTCTCTGGTGACATCTTTTTAGCCTTAAGGGTGCTTCCCTCTAGAGCACTCCTGTAGTGATATCCTGTAGTGGTGGTTATGAGAGGCAAACTCTCTCAACTTTCGCTGGTCTGGAAATTGTTAAATCCCTCCATCATATTTAAATGATAATCGTGCTGGATACAATATTCTTGGTTCGAGGCCCTTCTGTTTCATTACGTTAAATATATCATGCCATTCTCTTCTGGCCTGTAAGTTTCTGGTGAGAAGTCTGATGATAGTATGATGGATTTTCCTTTGTAGATGATCTTTTTTCTCTCTCTAGCTGCCTTTAATACTCTGTCTTTATCTTTGATCTTTCCCATTTTAATTATTATGTGTCTTCGTGTTGTCTTCCTTGGGTCCCTTATATTGGGAGATCTGCAGGCTTCCGTGGACTGAGAGACTATTTCCTTCCCCAACATGGGGAAATTTTCAGTAATTATTTCTTCAAAGACACTTTCTACCTCTTTTTCTCTCTCTTCTTCCTCTGGTACTCCTATAATGCGAATATTGTTCCATTTGGATTGGTCACACTGTTCTCTTAATATTCTTTCATTCCTAGAGATCCTTTTATCTCTCTCTGCCTCAGGTGCTCTGTATTCCTGTTCTCTGATTTCTATTCCATTCACTGTCTCTTGCATCTCATCCAGTCTGCTGTTAAGCCCGTCGATCGCTTGTCTGATATCTGCATTGTCTTTCCTCACTTCCCTCACTTCCTCCCTCAGCTTGTGCACATTTCTCTGTAGATCCATCAGCATGGTTATGACTTTTAGTCTGAATTCTTTTTCAGGAAGATTGTGCATTTCTGTCCCTTCAGTCTCCCTCTTTAGGGTTGTCTGGTTGATCTTAGTCTGGACCATATTCCTCTTTCTTTTCATGGCTATAGAAGTGGTCGCTGGTAGGTGCCACCTATGTCATCTGGGCTCTTTATAAGACTTTAAAAGAAAAAAAAAAGAAAGAAAGAAAGAAAGAAAGAAAAAAAAGAAAGAAAAGAAAAGAAAAAAGAAGGAAAAGAAAAAAACAAAAAGCAAAACAAAACAGAACAACAAAACCAAAAAAAATACTCCCACCGGGAGTAGATTGTGTGGGGATGCTGTAGGTGGCGCTGTTGGTCCATTATTCCGCAGCTGTGGCCGCGCCGCTCCACAGGGCCCTTTATAGCTCCGCCTCGTGGGGTGCCGAGTCCTTTCAGGTGTTGCTGCAGGCTATGGGCTGTCCTATATCTTCTGGTCTCTTTTTTAGGAATAGTTGTACTTGTTGTATTTTCATAAATACATATGGTTTTGGGAGGGGATTTCCACCGCCCTGCTCATGCCGCCATCTTCCTGGAAGTCTTCCATAGTAAATATTATTTTTCCACATATTAAAGAAAGTAGCTATTGCTTTTATTATGCCTTCTGTTTTTTGAGATGCTAGCTTTGTTTGACTCTTGCTGTCCCATTTTATTCTTAAGGTATGACTTGCCAAACTCTGCACTTTTCTCCATTCCTCTCTCTTCCAAAAATACCTTTTCAACCCATAGAAATACAGCAGTATTCCACAGAAATGGCCATGTGAATGACTATGTGTGGTGGACCTAAAGTGTTCTGGAGTCTGAGTGGATAACTGGCATTCTGAGAGACCTTTAAGCTGCTGGCGCTGCTCAACCCAAGATATTTCCTGCTGGGAATATTGGAATTGCAGTGTTGCAAGAGACTAGATTGAGAGGCAGCACAAAGCTAGAGAGAATATACGTACCATTCTTGACGAACTTCATAGATGTCTTAAGCCGAGCAACACTAATGTCCAGTTGTCCCACGACTTTCCGGTATCTTCCACAATCACATACAGTACCTTTTAAATTTCAAAAACCGTGAAGTCATGTTGAAGCACATGCAGATTGGTTGAAGAGCAATCACTCTCTTCCCAATATTTACTGTGTTTTCTAATCTAGCTGTCTCTCTGCAAATAGCTTTATTTTTCATCTTTTATTTAAAACAAGGTTTCCAATTTACATTGCCTTAGGAATTCCCAAAATATCTTTTTAAATGTTTTGAGTGAGTTAAGACAGTTCTAAACCAGATTTTAAAAAAGATGAGTAGATTTGACAAACCACTGCACACATATTGTGGACCATTTGGCATTTTTTTGGAACACAGAACATGCCTGTCCAATCTCAGAATAAGATCTTTACAATTTTCTTAAAACATATTTTTATCCAGTCCTGTCTTCTATTACTTCATTGTTCACTGGCTCACACAATTCTCCCAAGACAGGAGAAACTTTCATGATGAAATCAAATGTCCATTCTGATTATCCATTTGGATTATAGCTTAAATGTTTCAAGGACTAAATTTAAATCTTGTGAATGGAGTCAATTTACCATTTCAAGAGCCAGTTGTCCATTTGTGGATTAACTATTATTTTAATGTCTGCCATTCATTCCCCTTTTTCTTTTACCTTTTCAACTATTTATCTACTGATATGTGACAGAGGAGGGATTGTAAGGAAAATGATGTGATATTCAAATGATTCTCTTTTTTTATTTAACAGCTGCTTCCTGTAATCATTTCCTTTTGCTTTTTTCTTTGGGAGTTGGAAAGCAAAATCAATTTTATTAGCCAAAGGGGAAAAAAAATCTGTGGCTTTACTCATACATGTTCGTAATTAAATGTAAGGAAATTAAAATAACTCTTAGAATTAGTCCTTACAACCTTTCTGTGGATAGAACCAATTAAAGCCCTCCAGAACATCTACTTTCTTTCCCTGCACACAGCCTTGGAAGGAAGCCCCCAGTACTCGGGGAGACCCCCCTGGCCATTGGGGGCATGTGCTGTAGCCATGGGGTCTTTCCAGATCTGGCCAGTTGGCTGCTGGCAAACTGCTGGCCGTATTTGGTTGAGATGTGATGGAATGTAAGGCATGTTAATGCTGTCCTATTGCTGAGGTCGCTGTGGATTTTCCTCTAGGTCTAGGAGAGTGAGGGCTGCTTTCTGATATGCTGGTCAACTTCCTCGCAGTATTCATGCCTGGGATGGAATGTGCCATCATCTCCTAGCCCAGGGCTTGGAAAGTCACCGGCAGACAGAGAGGAAAGTTCCCTTCCCTTTCCTGTAGCTTGAGTAAAAGCTGTAGCAAGGTTAAGCATGTTGAAAAACTTGTTTATTTCACAGATGAAATTTTTGAGATGAATACATTTGGAATGATGCTAGAAATTCAAGAGAAAAATGAGCATTTCATACCTGCTTTGCCTTTTCCTCCAGCTATCCCAGGCAAACCCTTTTCCCCTTTGTTACCTGGATAAAAACAATAGCCATAAGAAGAAAAATGAACTAAAATGGTGAATTATTTCAGGCAGGCAATATCTCTTACACCTAAAATCACAGGAACAGTTTTCAATTTCACTTATAATAGCTCTAACTAATACTTCTTGGTTTTACATAAATAATTTGATTTTCGGCTGGTTGCACAGGTACAACTAATCAAACAAGCCATAATTTATTTAGATGGAATGTAGAATTCCAGTAGGATGTGTAAGAAACATTTGAATTCATGTCACCTAGCCTACTAACATGTTTTTATAATGTGGTCTTCTAAGCAAGGCTAATACAATTCTCTGCATGTTTTTAATTTTTAAATGACCATTATTTTGGATCAACTGATTAGCACATTGCAGTGTCTGTGTGTTTATTATGCCCTCAAGTTCTTCCATGTGGCTTTGCCCTTGGATTTTAAAGAACATGTATTGTGCTTTTTCAATTTAATTCAACAAATATTTACTGTTTACTTACTCTATGCAAGACCAAAAGTTTGGTACTTTGAGAAGATCCAGAGAGAGAAGACTAAACTTCTGACTTGAAGAAATTTACCCTTTTTAGAAAAGATATGATATATACAAATATCTGTAATATAAAGATAGGTCAAATATATTATGCTGAAATATCAACCTTGGTAATTTTCCCTTCTGCTCTTGTTTGTGTGTAACCATTTCTTCTTCAGCCAGAAGCATCCACAAAATAATTCTCAGAGCATCAGGATTATTAAAGCAGAGATGAAAAAAAATGTTGACTTTTTTCTGACTTCAAAATAAGCTCTTGAAGTGCACATCAGACACAATAAGTGAAAGCAAAAGCTTTTGATTTATAAGAGGAAATGTTTGGCTGAAGTTTTCGAGAATAAAAAGAGAAGACACTGATAGAAGTAAAAAAAAGAGTTTATGCTTCAATAGTGATCTGGAAAAACAAAAAGAAAGAATTCAGGAGGGATAAATATAGGAATGAAGGTTATCAGGCTAAAAATAAGGATGGGGTTTACCCCGGTAAAGAGTTTGGAGCGGTGAGGGAACTGGTTATAGACCTGAGGGGGCAATGTGAGGGAGAAAGGACTCAGCATTGAGGTTTTGCCTAACCCCATCCTTTAGCAGCTGAAGGGAAGAAATGGGAGGCACTCTAAACCCTGTGTTGCCTGCGCATTAGCTATGCTTGTCATCACTATCTGCTGAGTGCTTTTCACGAAGAGTCCTGTGCAAACTGGCTGTTGATTGTATAAGAAGGCATGCCTGCCAGGGCTCCAAGGGTTTGCTGGGCCTTACCGAATTAATGCTTGTGGGCAGTGATGCCTTTACAGTGTTGCCAGACATTTAGGAGCTCTCCAAACAGAAAGAGGGCATCCTTGAAACTCAGAATGCAATTTAAGTATTTAGGAGGAGGCCTCAAAACTTGTATTTGGATGAAATGAGACAAAGGTGACATCTATGACAATAGAATATAAGAAATATTGTAAGAGATGTTGAGCAGTGATATGATACTCTGAGAGGGAGCTAGCAGAGATAGTGCTTCAGCTTCTAAGGAGATAGTTTTGGAGGTTGGTTCTGAAGATGGGAGCAGGGTAGGGGACAACATACCACAGAGGTATAGCTGGGGAAAAAGTATGGAAATATGCAGACACTCTGGTGAGGAAGACTGATCTGCTCGCACCTATGTTGTGCCTGCAAATTCCTCATTTCCCTCGTATGTAAATTGGAAAAGATATGAATAGATTTTGGGAATATATTCATGGAAGAAAGGGAATGTATAATTTCTAAGTGTCAATCATTTGTTAAATACCATTTCAGATACTTTATAGATATTATCATATTAGTTATAGATATTATCATATTAAATCCTATGAGCCAGGTACTATCATTACCTTTATCCTACAACTGAAGAAATTGAGGGTCAGTGAGGCAAAATAACTTGCTCAAGGACTTAAGAGTAATTCAGTGGCAGTGCTGGTATTAAAACCCCACCATTTCTGGTTTGCCAGCTCATGGTGCGTCCCACACGAGTTAACCAAAGATTTAATGAAGGTAAGCAAAGTGTTCAAAAATGTTATCGAAAGTTGAAAAGGAACACCATATCCTTGTCACCACCAAAACCAATATAAACTTAAAAGATTGTACAAATATAGTTTGATACTTTATCTTTTTTAAATAATGTGCTTCTTTTCCATATAAATCTCTTTCAATCCAACATGGGCTGAAAGTAGTTCTGTTGTGATCCTAGTTCTCGGCTAAGCCCATGATGGACATGACAGAAGCATAAATAGAATATTTTCTTTGGAAAAATCATCAGTTTTTAAGGAAACAAGCATGTGAAAGAGGCCAAGGAGATGGGACACTATTACTACTACATACTAACAGAGTGAAATAAAGGAAATGCTGGCTAGGTATTTCGAGAAGGCAGAGAAGGCTGTGGATCGAAGTAGAGAAACTTCACTGACATGGTAAATAGTGTAGGAAGCAGATTCTTGAATTGATAGATGGCTTTTTTTTTCCTGACAAGATGGAAGCACTGTGATTACTTTCCAGTATTTTGACATGAATTCCTTTCCTTTTTTTAACCGAATGGAAGTCAAAGCAGTGTGGTGGAGTAAAAGACCATGGAAGCTGGAAAAATCAGGGTTTGAATCCTGGCTCTGTCACTGACTAGCTAAATGCAGACAGGTTACTTAATTTCTTGAAGCTTCATTTTTAAAGTGGGAATAATGGAAGCTAAAATCGTAAGGTCATTAAAGAGAATAAATTAGAGAATGTCATCTTAGCATGAGATTAGCTCTTTGCTTGACTCATAGAGGATGCTCAATCAGTGCTAGTTTCTGTCCCCTAAATCAGAGTTATGGTAAAAGAAAGCATGCCAACTCCTTAGCCTCACTGGAGGATGTGAGATTTCGGTGTCTATTTTCCCCAAATCAATTCTGGTTTAAAGACACACACAAAAACGTATTTTGGTTCATAAGTGGAAATATGTCTGCAGTAACTGTCTTAAGGTTGAAGTATTAGAGATTGCATTTAAACAAACAAACAAAGAAAATCATGGTGCTTTCACTGTAAAAGGACTACTGACCTTAAGTAAAAACATTTGGCTATTAGATGGAATTTACCTCTACGAAATCATTCTTATTCCCAAAATGAAATATTGACATCCAGAAAGCTACCTTATCCACACAGGTGACATTAAGGTCAGTCTAGAAAGTTGAGATCCATCTGACATCGGTGAAAAATTTGAAAGGGCTATTGATAAAAGGAGGACAATAAATTTCAAAGTACAGATTAAAAAAGAAATTAATCCAGGTGAACCAGAACACTGAACCTCCATTTAAAAAAAAATTCCAGCACATGTTCATAAATACTGATGGTATATCTCTGGAGGAGAAGGTAATCTTAGCCAGTGATGGAAACTGATGTTAAGGGACAGTGATACTTATGGAAATAAAGGAAGTAAAGAGGTAGTTATATATGTTATCATTGATTTTTTTTATCCTTAATGCAACAAGCATTTAGAAAGTTGGTACTATATAATAGGCATTAGGATAAAATGATTAAAAGTACAACCCCCACATAAAGCTTATATTTAGTTAAACAAATAGACCTAATAACTCTTTCATTTACTGGTTCCCTCTAGAAGTGCACATTCTATGGGGGGAATAGACATGACAATGCTCAGAGTGATGGAGGGAATGGGGAAATGGCCTGAAGAAGATAAGGTTAGTTAACCCAATTGTTTCTAAACTGTTGTTTTTTCAATATTTATGGAGTTTACTCACCGCAAGGCTCAGAAAAATCATACTAAAACTCTTGACCCTATTATGTCTCTGTCATCTACCACCTTCCCAAGTTACCTAGTCTTACTCTACCTATGAAAGGGTTAAGACCTGCCTCAAGGTCATTAACTTCAACTCTCCTGGTTGGAGTCTCAGCTAGATTCGACACATCAAATTCCAGGACAGTGCAGCATGTAGAGTAACTCACTGAAAAATGAGGTTTTTGAATTCTGAACATGTCCATGCCAGTGACTTATCCCTCGACCCCCACCTAATTTCTGTTCATCGCCAGGGCAATACTTGGGATCTTAACCTCAACCACCCTGGCTGCTTCTCAGAAATCTTGAAGTCCAACATCACACTTTCTGGCTGTACCATCATATTCCTTTAGCCAGTTGTTAAATGAAGCTAATATAGCTAGAATTGCATTTTATCCATCTTGCATTTTGTTTGAAGCTTATACAATTTGAGGAGCCCTCTTTAAGAGAAATAACACAAAATTCCAAATAGAAGAGTGGTTTAAAAATGAATACATAAGAAAAGAAATAAAAACAAATCACTAAATTTTAAAAGTACACAAATACCACATTGCAAAATTCACTAAAAAGTACATTTTAATTAATAAATGTTGAATCTTTATAATTCTTTTTTATTTCTTATACATCATGGGCTGAATATGTTTTTCTGCATTCATGAATATCCAGTGAACCTAGCGCTATTTACTGATAGGTGGATCATTTCCCATTGCACAGTAAGGCCAATTTGGCATAAATCCAGTTTGGGAGTCTCTTTCTGCCCACTCCATTCCTTTCCATGTCTGCTCTGCATTAAGTCAATACCGTTTTAATGGTTGTAGCTTCATGATAACTTTTAAACTCACTGTTCTAAGCCTCTGAGCTTTGTTTTTCATTTGCAAAATTGTCTTTGGTATTCTTGGTTCTTTTCATCTCCATGTACATTTTGAATTTGTTTCATAAAATTCCAAGATAATTAATTCTGGGCTGTTGATTGAGATAGCATTGGATTTACACATCAATTCAAGGATCATCTTCATATTCTCTTAACAATATCAAATCTTCCAGTGTATGAATGTAGTTTTACTTCCATTTTCTTAGCTATTCTTTAATGTCTCTCATTCTCATTATGTAGTGTGTGTTCGAGAGGGCTTATACATCTTTTGAAAGGTTTATTCCTAGATATTTGGTCATTTTGATGCTGTAATACATGGCATCTCCTTCATTTCATTTTTAAACGGTTCCCAATATGTAGAAACAAAATTAATTTTTGTACAATAAGCTGTCTAAAAAACTTAACAATACAAATAGATTATCTTCAGATTCTTTGTATTGTCTGGATATGCAGTCATGTCATGTGTAAATCATGACCTTTTTATTGCTTCATTTCCAAATATGATGATTCTTCTCTCTTGTTCTTGCATTTTTGCTCGGGTGGGATCCTCTTCTTTAAGGTTGATAAGAATGGATGTTGTGGGCTGTACTCATCTCATTCCCAGTATCAGGACAGAAGTGTTCAGTACTTCAAGATCAAGTATGATTTTAATAGGTTTTTAGCTGTTGATGTGCCTTTTCAAATTATGTATGTTTCCTTCTATTTCTAGTTTCCTAAGATTTCTTTAAACATGAATGGATGTATGTTTAATTAAATATTTTTCAGGATTTCTGGAGTTCTAATGGGAACTATTTATTTATTTATTATTATTTTTATTGTGGAATCGTTAATGTACAATCACTTGAACAACATTATGGTTACTAGACCCCCTATTATCAAGTCCCCCCAACATACCCCATTACAGTCACTGTCCAATAGCTTAGTAAGATGCTATAGAATCATTACTTATCTTCTCTATAAATACTGCTTTTCCTGTGTCCCCCACCACTGCATTACGTGTGCTAATCATAATGCCCCTTTTCCCCCTTATCCCACCCTTCCCACCCATCCTCCCCAGTCCCTTTCCCTTTGGTAACTGTTAGTCCATTCTTGGGTTCTGTGAGCCTGCTGCTGTTTTGTTCCTTCAGTTTTTCCTTTGTTCTTATACTCCACAGATGAGTGAAATCGTTTGATACTTAACTTTCTCCACCTGGCTTATTTCACTGAGCATAATACCCTCTAGCTCCATCCATGTTGTTGCAAATGGTAGTATTTGTGTTCTTCTTATGGCTGAATAATATTCCATTGTGTATATGTACCACCTCTTCTTTATCCATTCATCTACTGATGGACACTTAGGTTGCTTCCATTTCTTGGCTATTGTAAATAGTGCTGTGATAAACATAGGGGTGCATATGTCTTTTTGAAACTGGGCTGCTGCCTTCTTAGGGTAAATTCCTAGGAATAGAATTCCTGGGTCAAATGGTATTTCTATTTTGAGTTTTTTGAGGAACGTCCATACTGCTTTCCACAATGGTTGAACTAGTTTACATTCCCACCAGCAGTGTAGGAGGATTCCCCTTTCTCCACATCCTCGCCAACATTTGTTGTTGTTTGTGTTTTGGATGTTGGCCATCCCAGCTGGTGTGAGGTGATAGCTCATTGTGGTTTTAATTCACATTTCTCTGATGATTAGCGATGTGGAGCATCTCTTCATGTGCCTGTTGGCCATCTGAATTTCTCTTTGGAGAAGTGTCTATTCATGTCCTCTGCCCATTTTTTAATTGGCTTATTTGCTTTTTGTTTGTTGAGGTGCATGACCTCTTTATATATTCTGGATGTCAACCCCTTATCAGATATGTCATTTATGAATATATTCTCCCATACTGTAGGATGTCTTTTTGTTCTACTGATGGTGTCCTTTGCTGTACAGAAGCTTTTCAGCTTGATATAGTCCCACTTGTTCATTTTTGCTTTTGTTTCCCTTGCCTGGGGAGATATGTTCATGAAGAAGTTGCTCATGTTTATGTCCAAGAGATTTTTGCCTTTATTTTTTTCTAAGAGTTTTATGGTTTCATGACTTACATTCAGGTCTTTAATCCATTTTGAGTTTACTTTTGTGTATGGGGTTAGACAGTAATCCAGTTTCATTCTTTCACATGTAGCTGTCCAGTTTTGCCAACACCAGCTGTTGAAGAGGCTGTCATTTCACCATTGTATATCCATGGCTCCTTTATCGTATACTAATTGGCCATGTATGCTTGGGTTTATATCTTCTGTTACATTGGTCTATGGGTCTGTTCTTGTGCCAGTACCAAATTGTCTTGATTACTGTGGCTTTTTAGTAGAGCTTGAAGTCAGGGAGCCTCATTCCCCCTGCATTATTCTTCCTTCTCAGGATAGCTTTGGCTATTCGGGGTCTTTTGTGGTTCCATATGAATTTTAGAACTATTTGTTCTAGTTCATTGAAGAATGCTGTAGGTACTTTGATAGTGATTGCATTGAATCTGTAGATTGCTTTAGGTAGAAGAGCCATTTTGACAATATTGAATCTTCCTAGCCAAGAGCATTGGATGAATTTCCATTTATTAGTGTCCTCTTTAGGTCCTCTTAAGAATGTCTTGTAGTTTTGAGGGTATAGGTCTTTCACTTCCTTGGTTAGGTTTATTCCTAGGTATTTTATTCTTTTTGATGTGATTGTGAATGGAATTGTTTTCCTGATTTCTCTTTCTGCTAGTTCACTGTTAGTGTATAGGAATGCAACAGATTTCTGTGTATTTATTTGTATCCCACAACTTTGCTGAATTCAGATATTAGTTCTAGTAGTTTCGGGGTGGATTCTTTAGGGTTTTCTATGTACACTATCATGTCATCTGCAAACAGGGACAGTTTGAATTCTTCCTTACCAATCTGGATGCCTTTTGTTTCTTTGTGTTGTCTGATTGCCATGGCTAGGAACCTCCAGAACTATGTTGAATAAAAGTGGGGAGAGTGAGCATCCTGTCTTGTTCCCTATCTTAAAGGAAAAGCTTTCAGCTTCTCGCTGTTAAGTATAATGTTGGCTGTGCGTTTGTCATATATGGCTTTCATTATGTTGAGGTACATGCCCTCTATACCCATTTTGTTGAGAGTTTTTATCATGAATGGATGTTGAATTTTGTCAAATGCTTTTTCAGCATCTATGGAGATGATCATGTGGTTTTTGTCCTTTTTGTTATGTAGTGGATGATGTTGATGGATTTTCAAATGTTGTACCATCCTTGCATCCCTAGGATGAATCCCACTTGATCATGTTGTATGATCCTCTTGATGTATTTTTGAATTCGGTTTGCTAATATTTTGTTGAATATTTTTGCATCTACATTCATCAGGGATATTGGTCTGTAATTTTCTTTTTTTGTGGGGTCTTTGCCTGGCTTTGGTATTAGAGTGATGTTGGCCTTGTCGAATGAGTTTGGGAGTATTCCCTCCTCTTCTACCTTTTGGGAAACTTTAAAGAGGATGGGTATTAGGGCTTCACTAAATGTTTGATAAAATTCAGCAGTGAACCATCTGGTTCAGGGGTTTTGTTCTTAGGTAGTTTTTTGATTACCAATTCAATTTCTTTGCTGGTAATTGGTCTATTCAGGTTTTCTGTTTCTTCCTGGGTCAGCCTTGGAAGATTGTATTTTTGTAGAAAGTTGTCCATTTCTTCTAGGTTATCCAGTTTGTTACCATATAATTTTTCATAGTATTCTCTCATAATTCTTTGTATTTCTGTGGTGTCCATAGTGATTTTTCCTTTCTCATTTCTGATTCTGTTTATGTGTGTAGACTCTCTTTTTTTCTTGATAACTTTGGCTAAGGGCTTATCTATTTCATTTGCTTTCTTGAAGAACCAGCTCCTGCTTTCATTGATTCTTTCTCTTGTTTTATTCTTCTCAATTTTATTTATTTATATCTTTATTATGTCCCTCCTTCTAGTGGCTTTGGGCCTCATTTGTTCTTCCTTTTCTAGTTTCATTAATTGTGAGTTTAGACTGTTCATTTGGGATTCTTCTTTTTTCCTGAGGTAGGCCTGTATTGCAATATATTTCCCTCTTAGCACGGCCTTCGCTGCATCCACAGATTTTGCAGTGTTGAATTATTGTTGTCATTTGTCTCCATTTATTGCTTGATCTCTGTTTTTATTTGGTCATTGATCCATTAATTATTTAGGAGCATGTTATTAAGCCTCCATGTGTTTGTAGGCTTTTTTGTTTTCTTTGTGCAATTTATTTCTAGTTTCATACCTTTGTGATCTGAGAAGCTGGTTTGTACAATTCCAATCTTTTTGAATTTATTGAGGTTTTTTTTGTGGCCTAGTATATGATCTATTCTTGAAAATGTTCCATGTTCACCTGAGAAGAATGTGTATCCTGTTGCTTTTGGATGGAGTGTTCTGTAAATGTCCGTCAGGTCCATCTGTTCTAATATTCAGTGCCTCTGTCTCTTTATTTATTTTCTGTCTAGTTGATCTGTCTTTTGGAGTGGGTGGTGTGTTGAAGTCTCCTAAAATCAATGCATAGCATTCTATTTCCCCCTTTAATTCTGTTAGTATTTGTTTCACATATGTAGGTGATTCTGTGTTGGGTGCATAGATATTTATAATAGTTATATCCTCATGTTGGATTGACCATTTTATCATTATGTAATGTCGTTCTTTGTCTCTTGTGACTTTCTTTGTTTTGAAGTCTATTTTGTCTGATACAAGTACTGCAACTCCTGCTTTTTCTCACTATTAGTTGCATGAAGTATCTTTTTCCATTCCTTTACTTTCAGTCTGTGTATGTCTTTGGGTTTGAAGTGAGTCTCTTGTAGACAACATATAGATGGGTCTTGTTTTTTTATCCATTCAGTAATTCTGTGTCTTTTGATTGGTGCATTCAGACCATTTACATTTAGGGTGATTCTCGATAGGTATGTACTTATTGCCATTGCAGGCTTTAGATTCATGGTTACCAAAGGTTCAAGGGTAATTTCCTTACTATCTAAAGTCTAATTTAACTCACTTCGTATGCTACTACAAACACAACCTAAAGGTTCTTTTTTTTCCCTCCTTTTTCTTCCTCCTCCATTCTTAGTATGTTATGAATTGTATTCTGTACTCTTTGTCTATCCATTGGGTGACATCTATTTAGCCTTAGGAATACTTCCATCTATAGGAGTCCCTCCAAAATGCACTGTAGGAGGTAAATTCTCTCAGCTTTTGCTTATTTGAAAATTGTTTAATCCCTCCTTCAAATTTAAATGATAACCTTGCCAGGTAGAGTATTCTTGGTTCAAGGCCCTTCTGCTTCATTGCATTAAATATATCATGCCACTCCCTTCTGGCCTGTAACGTTTCTGTTGAGAAGTCTGATGATAGCCTGATGAATTTTCCTTTGTATGTGATCTTTTTTCTCTCTCTAGCTTCTTTTAAAAGTCTGTCTTTGTCCTTGCTCTTTGCCATTTTAATTATTATATGTCTTGATGTTGTCTTCCTTGGGTCCCTTGTGTTGGGAGATCTGTGCACCCCCATGGCCTGAGAGACTATCTCCTTCCCCAGATTGGGAAAGTTTTCAGCAATTACCTCCCCAATGACCCTTTCTATCCCTTTTTCTCTCTTCTTCTTCTTCTGGTACCCCTATAATGCAAATATTGTTCCGTCTGGATTGGTCACACAGTTCTCTCAATATTCTTTCATTCTTAGAGATTCTTTTTTCTCTCTGTGCCTCAGCTTCTTTGTATTCTTCTTCTCTAGTTTCTATTCCACTTACCATCTCTTCTACTACATCTAATCTGCTTTTAAATCCCTCTATTGTATTTTGCATTTCAGATAATGGAATTTCTTAGAATCTCTGACTTAAATTCATTCCTGAGTTCTTGAATATTTTTCTGTACCTCCATGAGCATGTTCATAATTTTTATTTTGAACTCTCTTTCAGGAAGATTGGTGAGTTCAGTTTCATTTGGCCCTTTTTTGGGGGTTTGTGAGATTTTGGTCTGAACCATGTTCTTTTGTCGTTTCATATTTCTGTGTGGTGCCCACTAGTGCACAGAAACTCCAGTTTCTGGAGCTGCTCAGCCCCTAGAGTGAGGTTGGGGTCGTAGGGGAATGGAGCTGGTGCCTGGGGGGAGGACAGATCTGTTTTCTGATTCCCGTCTGCAGTGCCTGTCTCCAGTGTCAGAGCCAGTGGTTCAATAAGCCTCTATGCTTTGCATCTCTAGCTGTTGTAGGCAGGGTCTCCCTCTGGCTGCCCTGACACCAGCGCAGTGACTGCCGGTTTGTGAGCAGGTGCTGACAGGCCAGGAGGAAGGCTCGGCAGGCTGTGTGTCACAGTGGGGGGCCTTGGAGCTGAGTAGGCAGCCAGGGGGATAGGGGGATGGAGCACCTGAAGCTCCTCAAAGTTCCCAACCAGCTGGGCATAGCGCCCCCAGGCAACCTTATCCAGCTCTCCCTTCTCCCGTGCAGCAAGCTCTGTGCAATCCCCGCTCCTTCAGCAGCCCTCTGCTGCTAGGAAGCTTCTTAGACTGCCCGCCCTTCCTCTGACACAGAGTGGCCGGGTGTGGCTCCCCTCCTCTACAAACGGCCCAAATGTCAGTTTCTCAAGCCCTCCGTCCGTCTGAGCTCCCCAACTTCCAGAGCACCACACACTATAGGCTTCCATTCACAAAGCAGACCTCCAGGGCTATGTGTTCAGTTGTCCCAGGCTTCCACTCCCTCTCTGCTCCATTTCTCTTCCTCCTGCCAGTGAGCTGGGGTGGCAGAAGGGCTTGGGTCCCACTGGATTAAGGCTTTCGTATGTTACCCTTTTCGTGAAGTCTGCTCTGTTTTTGATGTCTGTATACAGTCTGGTTCAGCCTTCTTTCTTCTTACTGTTTTAGGGTTAGTTGTATTAATTAACTGTATTTTTGTACTATTTGTGGTTTTGGGAGGAGTTCTCCATGTCACCTCTCATGCTGCCATTCTGAGTCTCGAACTATTTATTTTTGAAATGAAAAAGGAGTGGCATTTTCCTCTACCATGCTTCTTTGGGAGGCCTTGAATACTAATTCAGTTTGAGCACCTTTCTGCTCAAGCCTCTTAGTCTTGGAGTGCTGCCTGGCTTATGAATTGGTGAATGACTTGAAAGGAAAAATAGTCCAGAACGTATAGCTTACCTTAGTGTGAGTCCTTTCTGCTCCAGATCATGGCTCCTAAAGTCCTATTCAATTTGGCAGCTCTCTCATGCCTTCAAGTATGTCTCTTCAATATTTTTTTTGGCTCACTTAGTCATTTTTATCAGAAGGATTAATGCAGATGAATGTCTTATGCCTGTAGCCAAATCTGAATTTTGTTTTTATTATTGATTGTGTAAGAAGTTTCTTTCACCTTTACAGGTTGTAATTGATGATGAATGTAAATTAAGAATGTTGTCAAGTTGGAGAATACCTCTGCAAAGTCTTTTTCATATATGATCTATTAGATTTGGAAAAATTTCCCGAAGACTAGCTCTGGCCCTGTACTTTTCAAACCTTGTTTTTTTCCACAATTCACTCATTTCTTGTGCTGGATGCCCCAGGACACATTCATATGATGATCCGATCTTTGCTTCTATACTTTTCTCATTAAGATTTTGGATAGATCTACACAGTAAGTGGTAGAAGTGTTCTTGGAAGCTCTACCCACATTGGAATTGTTAGCATTACCTTAACTATACAGGGACGGAACTGCAAACCTCATAAATATATTCCATTCAGTCCAAACTAAATGTTTCCCAACTCAAATCCCTCTTAGCTAGCTCCCCAAATAGTGTGTCCACTCCAAAAACCATCTGATACAAAAATATGATTGAGCAAAGCTGGAGCAGGAGGAAGACAGTGGTCTTAACCCATGTGTTCTTCCTGGGAATGATATCACCTCAAGTATGTAAAAGTCAGTTCTTGGAGGGGTGAAAAATATTAATCTTTTTTATATACAAAGCACAATATATACATAGTACATAACAGATATATAGTCCATGGATGGTATTAAAATTTCATGGGAGAGGCAATTAGGAAAACTATTTCTAAAAAGGTTTGTTGAGGAGAAATAGTTTTAAAAAATGTTTAGAGGTACTATTTTAGCCAGTGAGGTTAAAATGCCTTACTTTGCAAATCTTGCCAAGACATATGGCCATGGCATCCATTTGCCAAGGCTCCGGTCAGGGTCTTGGAAAGGATCCCAGAAAATGAGGGACTCTGAAGCCAAAGCTTTATTGGCTTCACGGTAAAACCACCACAGACTCATGCTATAGCAGGACTCATGACCTTTGAGGAGTCCCTGTAGCTATTCCCTAGCTCTGAGGATTTCAGCCACAGGTGAACATGCACTATAAGCTACCAGATAAAAAATAACAATCGCAATTTCTTTTAGAGGCACTACCTTCTATCTTGCCCTCAAATGCAGGCTAAAGGAACTTACTCAAAGGAATGAGTTGGAAAGAAATGGGGAGAGAGGAAGCACAGAGTCTCAGGATGGGAGAGGGGCCATAGCCTCAGCTCACATTGCATCTATCAACTTACCTGCAAGAGCACGCTGCTGGCCATTGGGAGGCGCAGGGTTAATGATGTGCTGCTCAAGCATATATGGAAGGGAAGGCTGGAAGGTAGTTCTCTATTACCTGTGGCACTGAGATTCCTCTGATCTCTTGCACAAGGATCTCTTGCATCTCCTTCAAATGCGTTTTCTCCATTTCCGTAAACATGTTACTATTCTTCAAGACCTAGACCATTATTCTTCTTATCAGATTTGCCTTACTCTCCCACATGGTTCAGACAGTAGTCATATAGTTATTCAGTTATTATAAATCATTCTGAGAAAGTTTTATCTTCCTAAATAGTCTCTGAGTTCCTTGCCATAAAATTTTGGTTTTCATTCTGCTTTGTATTTTCAGACCAAGTGGAATAATGCCAGTATGAACTGCTGCATATCAGAAGCAATTAAAACCTGCTACCATTGTGGGCTTTATGAGAAGATGATAGGGAAGGAGTGCTTAGATAACAAAGAGGAGGCTACCTCACTGCATAATACTGAAGCTGTGAGTATGTACATAATCTGAACAGGACTGAAAACAAAAGGGTGTGTGTCTATACTTCAAGTTCCTAACCTGTTAATAGATCCTAGATGCAGTATTGTTATTATAATTATATAACTCAAATTAAGAAAGAAAATTATACAATTCTCAGCTGTCTTGAGTTTTAGGAATAACTGGTTTCTACAGCTGAACATACTTCCTTGCCATGATACTTATTTTAATTATATCAAGGGTTACAACCAGTAAATCCCAGGTGAGATATATAGAGACTACCCGAACTTTGTATTTGATCGTATTTGATTTTGTCCCTGAACTTCTGCTTAAGTTTGCTCAAGGCCTTTTATTTTGTTTAGACACATTGCTTATGTATGGAAGAAACAGCCAAGATATGAAGAAAGAGAAAACTCTTATTACAAAGAAAGAAAAGCAATCATTTTCATGATACAGAACCTTTCAAAATATGTCAAGGGTATTCTCAATTTGCTTTAAACTGCTACTTAGAATAAAATGCAGCTTACCTTTCTTGCCAATAGGCCCGGTCTTCCCAATATTGCCCTGGTCTCCTATATCACCTAGATCTCCTTTAATTCCTGAAAAGCAAAGCATAACATTCTTATATCCTGAGGTCTTATTCCACTTAAGGATATGGCTAATACAGGATATCCACTTGAAGTAAATACCAAAAAGCGTATCCTTCTATCTGTGGCATATAACATATATTCTGCACTATATTGTCTATTTTAATAGCATTAAAATGCATGCATAAAAAATTAAAATGTAGGTGAATATGACAATTGGGGACATGATGATATTAAAATACTTACTGATACAATATTTCTAAAAGGTCTGTAACAGGATGTTTAATCTGAAGGTTAGAAAAGGGGATGAGTGGAAGAATTCTTGCATTTTATTCTTATTCTGTTCCTCTCTAGATCCATTTTGGCTCCACTTTAGGATTCTATTTCTTCTCTATTTTAAAACAATATTTGACTATATTAGCCATTTTAAAAAAGAATAGGGAATATACAATTATAAAACCTAGTGATCAAAGGGATGTCAGAGATTGTCCCACCAAGAATATGATCAGGAATAGGTGAGTTCCTCCAAAATTGTTATTAATTTTATTTTTCAATAATGATCTAAACATATTTACTGGTTATAAAGCTATATTCATTTTGTGATAATAATTTTGCAGTTGATTGTACATATTTACAGAATATTGTACATATTTATATTATTCTGTAATAATATGTAAATATCTGTATAAATATGTAAATAACACTCAAATATTTAAATAGTCAAAGAGTTAAAATCAGCCCTTCTCCAACTAAGGTCTCAAAGGCCTGTGAGTCTTTTCTGCCCCCTAATTTACTGAAGATTTAAAAATGAACGGTTGAAGGCTACCACCTAATAGCAGTTGGCAGGGAATATTTCTAGTGCTTGGAAGACGAACACTTACACACATCACAATCCTATGTTTTGGTGAGGCTTACTCTTGGCATTGTGAGTAAAAACATTCCCTAATAGCCTTTGAGTTATTCCATCCTCTTTGCTTCTGCTTCTCCCCCACCGCACCCTTTGCCAAGAGATCTTGGAGAAAGGTGAGTAAATCAAGCATCAGAAAATCCTTTCTGTTTCTTCTTCCTGCTTACACTCTAGGCTGGCCAAAGAGCATTGCTTAGCAGTGGCTTCTGAGGGGACACACAGCTATGGACACAGCTGTGTTTCTAAAACTCATAGTTCTTTAGATATTCTTGGAGACTGTTATTCCCTAGGGCTCCCAGAGCAACCACTCCCGCCAGCCCTAAGGATGCGGCTTGAGAAATGTTTCTGAGTCTGGTTGATGAGTAATCTCATAGGAGTTCTCTTGCGGTGTAAGTTCATTATCTGAAATACATTTCATACATTTGGAGCAGAGGGTGTTATGAAAGTTGCTAATTTCCAGGGTAAGGCCAGGAGAGAGAGGAAAGCAATTCTAATACTACGGTGTCATTGACCTACCTTTTGGCCCCATGCGCCCCACTTTGCCATGCTTTCCCTCCTCTCCTGGATCTCCCTTTTCACCATCATCTCCTTGAAATAGAAAATGAATGAGTGGAGCTGCTCAGACAGTAACATAAGTACATACTCCCCAGGAAAAGGTGAACATGGTTGGAATCCATCCCTCAGCTCTGATGTGAGTACGTATGTAGGCCCACATGGGCTGACACTCAGGGAAAGAGTGTCTCCACATTGTTGGAGGGGGTCATCAAGAGGACATGACTGCCGGTTGACCCATGAAATGGACCCAGGCAATTGGAGGTTCCTCATCCCCTCCCCTGTCCTTGGAATGTGCATTCCCTTCCGCCCACCATTCCCATAGCCTGAGCCATTGCAAGGACAAAGCCTTGAGAGGGTGAGGTGTTGCTGAGACCATATGGCTCGTATTTTTCTCTGAACCCATTAAGGTCTCTATGTAAACTTTTAAGATTCTGGCTGCGTGTACAGAGATCTACTTGACTTGCAGCTGCCCAGGCCAAGCCTCATAAGTAAGTCCCCTTCCTTATTAACACATCGACCTACCCCTGTGGAGTGGGCTGCCTCTGTCTTTGGTCTCTACTTACCTTCCACGTATGGGGGCCAGTTTCAGATTTTACCCAGGAAATTCCTGGCTTTGTGAACCAATACACATCCAACTTGTTTGAAGAAACATCCTTGCCAGTGAATCCTGAGATTTTTTATTGACAAATGTCTATTCTTGCTGGAGAATTTGGCAAATTCTGGAAGCATGTACATGTATATACATCCATATACATGTATCTCAATGTACTGTATATATGAATATATAAATACATATATAATTATGTAAATATATGTATGATAAATATTATATACATATAATTTATTATTCTCTGACTACATGTTTGACCAAAACTGTAGGCACAGACCAGGAAGCTAAGAACAGAAGAATAGCAAGGAATGGGGAAGAAGAGCAAAGCAGTTCTTGGTGAGTAGTGACCCTCTTAGGCACTGGGGATCTACTTCTAGCACCTCACCCAGTCAAGAAGGACTGAGTGTAGTTTAATGCAGTGTCCCAGTGGATCAGCGTCCTGGATTTTGATGTCATGTTGGTTGCTGATGGGTTCAGCAGTTCTTCAAATGTCAGTGATTGAGTCTCTTGGCTTTGGAGTAAGACAGATCTGGACTTTCTCAGCTCTACTGCTCACTATCTGGAGAAAGTTGCCTTTTCTGAGTCTCCTTTTCATCTCCTGCAAACTGAACTAATAACACCTACTAAAGAAAGCTCATAAGAAGTTCGATAGTTGTTTAGGGGAAGATGGCGGTGTGAGCAGGGCGGAAGAAATCTCCTCCCAACACTATATTTATCTATGAAAACACAGCAAATACATCTATTCCTAAAAGAGAGACAAGAATACACAGGAAAGCGCACAGCGTGCAGCTACACCCGAGAGGACTCGGCACCCCAAGAGGCGGGTAAGATACGGAGCCGCAACCCGGCGGGACCCGAGCCCTCCCCCACCCCAGCGCACCGGCGGGAGGAGAGGATTCAGAGCCGGAGGGAGTGGAAGTACACCCCGCGAAGTAGCCAGCCCCGGTGATCTGCGCGGGGAGCGCTGACCCACATTGCGCAGTGCAGCGGAGATTGGAGAGACAGAGGGGCAGGATCTGAGCGGGGAACGCGCCAGGGTGCTTGCAGCCGGCTGCCGGGAAGGAAAAAAAAAAAAGCGTGCGCTTTCTTCAGCGGTCTTAAAGAGACAGGAGCCCAGCGGAGGAGCCGGATCGCCCCAGCACACTCAGCCCAGCAGGCCGGGAGTCCTGGGGAGTTTCAGACGCCTTAGCTGGCGACTGAGGAAGCGTAGCCATACTTAACACTTCTCACTGAGATCAACAGCCTCCTATTCGTTCCCACCCCTGCCAGAGCGATAAAGGGCCCTGCGGAGCGGCACAGTCACAGCTGTGGAATAGTGGGGTAATAGCGCCACCTAGAGCATTCCCACAGAATCTACGTCCGGTGGGCATTTTTTTTGTTTTTTTTGTTTTGTTTTGCTTTTTGTTTTGTTTTTGTTTTTTCTTTTCTTTCTTTTTTTCGTTTTTTTCTTCCTTTCTTTCTTTCTTCTTTTTTTTCTCTCTCTTTTTTTCTTCTCTTTTTAAAGTCTTAAAGAGCCCAGCTGACATACGTGGCAACTATCAGTGACCAATTCTATAGCCATGAAAAGACAGAGGAATATGGTTCAGACCAAAATCAACCAGACAACCCCAGAGAGGGAGTCTGAAGGGATGGAAATGCACAGCCTCCCTGAAAAAGAATTCAGAATAAAGTCATAACCATGCTGATGGACCTACAGAGAAATGTGCAAGAGATGAGGGAGGAAGTGAGGGAACTGAGGAAAGACAATACAGAAATCAGACAAGCGATCGAAGGGCTTAACAGCAGAATGGATGAGATGCGAGAGACTGTTAATGAAATAGAAAACAGAGAACAGGAGTACAGAGCAGCTGAGGCAGAGAGAGATAAAAGGATTTCTAGGAATGAAAGAATATTAAGAGAACTGTGTGACCAATCCAAACGGAACAATATTCTTATTATAGGAGTACCAGAGGAAGAAGAGAGAGAAAAAGGGATAGAAAGTGTCTTTGAAGAAATAATTGCTGAAAACTTTCCCTCGCTGGGGAAGGAAGTAGTCTCGCAGTCCACCGAAGCTCATAGATCTCCCAACACAAGGGACCCAAGGAAGACAACACCAAGACACATAATAACTAAGATGGCAAAGAACAAAGATAAAGACAGGGTATTAAAGGCAGCTAGAGAGAAAAAGATCACCTACAAAGGAAAACCCATCAGACTATCATCAGACTTCTCAACAGAAACCTTACAGGCCAGAAGAGAATGGCATGATATATTTAACGTAATGAAACAGAAGGGCCTCGAACCAAGAATATTGTATCCAGCACGATTATCATTTAAACAGTGGAGGGATTAAACAATTTCCAGATAAACGAAAGTTAAAGAGAGAATTTGCGTCTCATAAACCACCACTACAAGAATATCTTAAATGGACTGCTCTAGATGGGCTTACACCTAAGGCTAAAAGATGTCACCAGAGGGAAAAAAAATCATAGCAAAGAAAGCAGACCATCAATACCAACTAAAGGCAAAAAATAAAACACCTATTATAGAAAGAATGGAGGAGGAGGAATAAGAAGGGAGAGAAAGAAAGAAACATCAGACTGTGTTTACAATAACTTAACAAGAAAGTTAAGTTAGATTGGTAGATAGTAAAGAAGCAACCCTTGAACCCTTGGTAACCACGAATCTAAAGCCAGCAATGGCAATAAGTACATATCTATCAATAATCACCCTAATGTAAATGGACTGAATGCACCAATCAAAAGACACAGAGTAACAGAATGGATAAAAAAGCAAGACCCATCTATATGCTGCCTACAAGAAACTCACCTCAAATCCAAAGATATACACAGACTAAAAGTGAAGGATGGAAAAAGATATTTCATGCAAACAACAAAGAGAAAAAAGCAGGTGTTGCAGTACTTGTATCAGACAAAATAGACTTCAAAAACGAAGAAAGTAGCAAGAGATAAAGAAGGACATTACATAATGATAAAGGGGTCAATCCAACAAGAAGATATAACCATTATAAATATATATGCACCCAACACGGGAAGCAGCATATGTGAGACAAATACTAACAGAATTAAAGGAGGAAATAGACAGCAATGCATTCATCTTAGAGACTTCCAACACACCACTCACTCCAGAGGACAGATCAACCAGACAGAAAATAAGTAAAGACACAGAGGCACTGAACAACACACTAGAACAGATGGACCTAACAGACATCTACAGAACTCTACACCCAAAAGCAACAGGTTACACATTCTTCTCAAGTGGGCATCGGAACCATTTTTCCAGAATAGACCACATACTAGGCCACAAAAAGAACCTTGCAATAATTTCAAAAATATTGAAATCCTACCAACCAACTTCTCAGATCACCAGGTATAAAACTAGAAAGAAATTTTAGAAAGAAATCAAAAAGGCTCACAAATACATGGAGACTTAACAACACTCTCCTAATTAATCAGTGGGTTAACGACCAAATCAAAACAGAAATCAAAGAATATATGGAGACTAATGACAACAACAACACAAAGCCACAACTTCTGTGGGACGCAGCAAAGGCAGTTCTAAGAGGAAAGTATATTGCAATCCAGGCCTATTTAAAGAAGGAAGAACATTCCCAAATGAATAGTCTAAAGACACAATTACTGAAATTGGAAAAAGAAGAACAAATGAGGCCCAAAGTCACCAGAAGGAGGGACATAATAAAGATTAGAGAAGAAATAAATAAAATTGAGAAGAATAAAACAATAGAAAAAATCAATAAAACCAAGAGCTGGTTCTTTGAAAAAATAAACAAAATAGATAAACCCCTAGCCAGACTCATTAAGAGAAAAGAGAATCTACACACATAAACACAATCAGAAATGAGAAAGGAAAAATCACGACAGACCCCACAGAAATACAAAGAATCATAAGAGAATATTATGAGAATCTATATGCTAACAAGCTGGAAAACATAGAAGAAATGGACAACTTCTTAGAAAATACAACCTTCCAAGACTGACCAAGCAAGAAACAGAAAAACTAAACAGACCAATCACCAGTGACGAAATCGAATTGGTAATCAAAAAACTACCCAAGAACAAAACCCCTGGGCCAGATGGATTCACCTCTGAATTCTACCAGACATATAGAGAAGAAATAACACCCATTCTCCTTAAAGTTTTCCAAAAAATAGAAGAGGAGGGAATACTTCCAAACTCATTCTATGAAGCCAGCATCACTCTAATACCAAAACCGGGCAAAGACCTCACCAAAAAAGAAAATTACAGACCAATATCCCTGATGAACGTAGATGCAAAAATACTCAACAAAATATTAGCAAACCGAATTCAAAAATACATCAAGAGGATCATACACCATGATCAAGTGGGATTCATCCCAGGGATGCAAGGATGGTACAACATTCGAAAATCCATCAACATCATCCACCACATCAACAAAAGAAGAACAAAAACCACATGATCATCTCCATAGATGCTGAAAAAGCATTTGACAAAATTCAGCATCCATTCCTGATTAAAACTCTCAACAAAATGGGTATAGAGGGCAAGTACCTCAACATCATAAAGGCCATATATGACAAACCCACAGCTAACATCATACTTAACGGCGAGACGCTGAAAGCTTTTCATCTAAGATCGGGAACAAGACAAGGATGCCCACTCTCTCCACTGTTATTCAACATAGTACTGGAGGTCCTAGCCACAGCAATCAGACAAAACAAAGACATACAAGGCATCCAGATTGGTAAAGAAGAAGTCAAATTGTCACTATTTGCAGATGACATGATACTGTACATAAAAAACCCTAAAGATTCCATTCCAAAACTACTAGAACTAATATCTGAATTCAGCAAAGTTGCAGGATACAAAATTAACACACAGAAATCTGTTGCTTTCCTATACACTAATGATGAACTAACAGAAAGAGAAATCAGAAAAACAATTCCATTCACAATTGCATCAAAAAGAATAAAATACCTAGGAATAAACCTAACGAAGGAAGTGAAAGACCTGTACTCTGAAAACTACAAGACACTCCTAAGAGAAATTAAAGAGGACACTAACAAATGGAAATGCATCCCATGCTCTTGGCTAGGAAGAATAAATATTGTCAAAATGGCTATACTACCTAAAGCAATCTACAGATTCAATGCAATCCCTATCAAACTACCAACAGCTTTCTTCAATGAACTGGAACAAATAATTCTAAAATTCATATGGAACCACAAAAGACCCCGAATAGCCAAAGCAATCCTGAGAAGGAGGAATAAAACAGGGGGAATTACACTCCCTGACTTCAAGCTCTACTACAAAGCCACAGTAATCAAGACAATTTAGTATTGGCACAAAAACAGACCCACAGACCAGTGGAACAGAATAGAAAATCCAAACATTAACCCAAACATATACAGTCAATTAATATTTGATAAAAGTGCCTTGGATATACAATGGGGAGATGACAGCCTCTTCAGCAGCTGGTGTTGGAAAAACTGGACAGCTACATGTAAGAGAATGAAACTGGACTACTGTCTAGCCCCATACACAAAGGTAACCTCAAGGTGGATCAAAGACCTGAATGTAAGTCATGAAACCATAAAACTCTTAGAAAAAAACATAGGCAAAAATCTCTTGGACATAAACATGAGCAACTTCTTCATGAACATATCTCCCCGGGCAAGGGAAACAAAAGCAAAAATGAACAAGTGGGACTATATCAAGCTGAAAAGCTTCTGTACAGCAAAGGACACCATCAGTAGAACAAAAAGACATCCTACAGTATGGGAGAATATATTCATAAAAAACGTATCTGATAAAGGGTTGACATCCAAAATATATAAAGAACTCATGCACCTTAAGAAACAGAAAGCAAATAATCCAATTAAGAAATGGGCAGAGGACATGAATAGACACTTCTCTAAAGAAGAAATTCAGATGGCCAACAGGCACATGAAAAGATGCTCCACATCGCTAATCATCAGAGAAATGCAGATTAAAACCACAATGAGATATCACCTCACACCAGTGAGGATGGCCAACATCCAAAACACAAACAACAACAAATGTTGGCGAGGATGTGGAGAAAAGGGAACCCTCCTACACTGCTGGTGGGACTGCAAATTAGTTCAACCATTGTGGAAAGCAGTATGGAGGTTCCTCAAAAAACTCAAAATAGAAATACCATTTGACCCAGGAATTCCACTCCTAGGAATTTACCCTAAGAATGCAGCAGCCCAATTTGAAAAGGACAGATGCACCCCTATGTTTATTGCAGCACTATTTACAATAGCCAAGAAATGGAAGCAACCTAAGTGTCCATCAGTAGATGAATGGATAAAGAAGATGTGGTACATATACACAATGGAATATTATTCAGCCATAAGAAGAAAACAAATCCTACCATTTGCAACAACATGGATGGAGCTAGAGGGTATTATGCTCAGTGAAATAAGCCAAGCCGAAAAAGACAAGTATCAAATGATTTCACTCATATGTGGAGAATAAGAACAAAGAAAAAAACTGAAGGAACAAAACAGCAGCAGACTCACAGAACCCAAGAACGGACTAATAGTTACCAAAGGGAAAGGGACTGGGGAAAATGGGCGGGAAGGGAGGGATAAGAGGGAAAAAGGGGCATTAAGATTAGCAGATGTAATGTTGGGGGGGCACGGGGAGGGCAGTACAACTCAGAGAAGACAAGTAGTGATTCTATAGCATCTCACTACGCTGATGGACAGTGACTGTAATGGGGTTGGTGGGGGGGACCTGATGAAGGGGTAGTTTAATAATCGTAATATTGCACATGTAATTGTAAATTAATGATAATAAAATAAATTATATTAAAAAAAAAGAAAAAAAAATAAATGTTCATTTCAAAAGTTCTACACTGTCTATATAAAGTTAGAAAATAGATTTAAAAAACCTAAGAAAGTGATGATATATTCTGCCACCCAGAGGTGACCCTCTCAGCCCCAGTGAATGCCTCCAGATTTTTACAGTTTCACCAAAATAAGGTCATACTGTAAATAATATTTTTAAGCTAGTAAAGTACATCTTGCTATGTCAAAATTTTATCTTATGCAATATCCAATTTCCTCAATTATCTGAAAAATCTCCTTTACAGAAGCTTTGTCCAAACCAGGATCCAAACCCATGGCTATGCATGGAATTTGGTGAGGATGACTCTTACATCTCTTTTACTCTGGTAGAGCATACCTCCTTCCCCCTTTATTATGACACCAACTTATAGAAAAAAAATTACAAACTAGATATCCTGAGAATAATAATCCTCTGGATTTGTCTTGTTATGTCCTTGTAGTATTTCTTTAATACTCTAGCTCCTGTAGGTTCAGCAAACTGGCAGCTATATCTGAAAGTAAAACAGGACTGGGCAGCATTTATTCTTTGCGACATTTACGTCATATTGCATGTCAACAGGAGACAGGATGTCTGGTCTACCCGTGGTTAGTGTCAGGGAACCAACAGCTGAATGAGAGTGATGACAATACCGCCCTTTTCTATACAGTTAGTTCTTTTTTCCTCAGCTCCTTAAAACTAGTCTATAAGGGATTGTGTAATACTGCAAAAACCCAGTTCCCCATGAACAGTATGTGGTGCCATAGTGATGACTTGTCTAATTCTTTGACTTCTTTCATTCCTATAATTATTCGCTGCTTTTACTTCCTCATATAACAAAGAGCTCTTCATCACCTAGGGTCATTCATTCACCTCATCTCTGGTTCTACTAGAAAAGAAAACTAATTTTCAAAGCAATGGCATGAGTTTTAATTACTTTTTCTGGCACTTTTTTCTGAGTTCTATGAACCTGTGTATGTCATGATTAAATGTATTCCCATCTACTACAATAAGACGTCTGGGTCCTTTCATATGACCTCGTTAGTCTTTGAATGCTTTCTTGTTTTATGACACAAGATCCCAAGTTCACTTTGCTCCTTCCTGTGTTCCTTGTACCACCATTTCCCCAAGGACCCAGTGATTTATTCATCAATGACTGAAGGAGGTTAAAGTTAGACCTCCTAGAGCTTTGATCAGATGACAATTTTAATGCTAAATCAATAGAAAGTTAAAAGCCATTTCTGACCATTTCTATTGATTAAAGAGACCTCAAGTTTAAAAGGCTAAACTACTATTAGAATAAAGAGTACATCATTCAGAGTACTCTCTTCATATTCATACATGGATAATTCAGGACAAAAATCAATCAAATGAACTTTTAGGATTTTTTTTTTCAGAATTATAAAAATTGGCTTAAGGAAAATTCAGACATGCAGTCAGATCTGATTTAAGCTCAGATCCAGACTTCCTTTCACTGGGAAATTGAATCTAGACTCCCACAACTAAGTGTTCGAGCCCATCTGTTACTAACAACATTCCTATAATATTTCAATTGATTTCATGGGAGTCAACTGAGCAATGGTACCGCCAGCTGGACGTGGGACATACACGAGAGGAAGGGTATTCTCTGCAAGAAAGAATTGGCCATCAGGAGTGAATTAGATGAACAGTTCTGTCCCACGAACTCCCCAGTCCTGGCAGCAGATCCCATGCGGTATTTCGGACATACTTATATTAAGAAATGTGTTGTTTATCTGAAAGTCAAATTTAACTGGGCATCCTGTATTCCATCTGGCAACCTTAGTCTTAAAGCCATCCCTTATTGGCTCGGGGGTCGTCAACTCCCCTGCAGCTGCACCTCATCTGACCTGATGGGAGTTGCCTCCCTGCTGGTGCCTTTGCCTCCAGTTTCCTCACTTACCTTCTCCAGCCCCTCCTGGATCTCAGCTGAAGTGGGGGTCTTATATGATATTGGTCTCTACATACTGCTCTTCTTTCCCACCTTGAGTTGATTGCCAAGTTGCAGATCCCATGTCCCTAAATCCTTGACACAAACACAACCGAGTCTTTCTCTCATTGCTGTGTTCAGATAATGTATATTTTCATGACCCTCAGTTCTGCCCAGACTTTTTGGTTCTTGCATAATCGAATCCACACTTCTAATGCCCAAACCCATAGTCCAGTAGTTCAATTACCTTTACACATGAAAGTAATCCTACCCTGACATCAGGAGGGCTTTATTTTATGATAAGTTTGTTCTAAGAATGGTACCAGATCGTATTGTGAATACTTGTTGTGCCTGGTAACAAAGAACTGTCATTGTTGACTATGTTGCAAGGGTTTTTAAAGAAGCAGTAGGTTAGATTGTCTCTGTTCAGAGCTAACTAGGCTACATGGGTGTCAACATTTGTCCTATTAACATTTTATAATCACTCAGGGAGGTTATTTGGTGTTTCTTGTGTTTGTTTTGTTCCCACTCAAAGAAAATATGATTCATTTGGTCTGGGGTCTGACCCAAGCAATTGTATATTTTAGTTTCCCAGGTCATTCTAATGTGCATCACAATTGAGAACCAACAACTTAAAACAAAACACAAGTGGGATCAGAGTATCACAGCTAATACTATGTATTTGCTATTGGCCCACTGAGAGTGGAAGAAATTAATTCTGTGGGGGTGGGAATTCTTGGTGTTTTCAGATAGTAGTACTCTAAGAAAGAAGGGGATTCTAGGCAAATGAAAGAGCAAGCAAAGGACTAGAAGGAATGTGTAGCATGTCCTGGAAATGAAGAGTAGATTAGCATGCAGAGAAACACCCCTAGAAAAACAGACATAAGCATTTGAGAATGAAATTCTGGCTTACCAAGCTACTTCAGAGAGTTTATGGAATCAATACTGAAGTCAAAAATGGTACCCGAGAAGACCTGGATTAGGATATCATTGACAAGCATTCAGGAACCCACACCCATGGTTCTGGATGCATCATTGAAGGATGAGAAAGAGAACACTAGTCTGTGTGTGGGATTGTTTCCAATTGAATGTGCTCAGACTAGGCACAGCCAGTTCCAGCATTCTGGACACTGCAGGATAATGGACCTGCTCCCACACAGTTGTGCTTGTACGGATATAGACAATACATCTTCTCCATCTCATCCACACCTCCTCAAAGTATAGCCTCCATGGATCACTCCAGCTCTCTCTTACCTCTACCTGCAGAAGAATTTAAAGCGTTTCTCTCTGAATATTTTAAAGAAAACTAAAAGCATAGTGATAGAAATTAATATAATTTTTTTTCATGTTTAATAGAGGAAAACTAATCCTTCTGGCAATTTCTTCCCAGAGAGACATGACTTAAGGTGAATGTAGAGCTCTCCTCTCTGTATCGTCAGAATGCTGGTCATCATTAAGACTTTCAATGAACAAGGAAGAGGCTGATAGCTGCTGCCTTCTGGAAGTCCTAAATGAAGAGAAGTGCGCCTTCATTCTAGACACATGTGAATTTGGAAGCACCATGAAGCCACTCCTCATTCTTTCAATCCTGTGATAATGATTCTGGGTGACAAATAAGCACCACAGTGTTCTCTAGGGATGGGCCTGTGGAGGTAGATAGGGACGGTGAGTGTGGCTAAGTTGCTGAATTCAGAGAGAATCAGGTGTGGGCAAAATGGCAGAGATGCAACCACTCAGCTGGCCTCCTTCCCAGTGGGCTCACTTCCAAGGAGCTGGTGCTGCCACATCTTGTACCGGTTGCTGCCTTGTCCCCCTAGCACAGTGCCGACCCCATGTTCACTTAGGTGCCGAAACAAACATTTTGGTTTTAACAGTAACTTGAGGAGGGAATTTAACTGTACCTCACCTTAGAAAGCCAAGTAGTGGCTTTCTTCCTATATATTTTTTCCCTGATCTAATTTTAAGAATATATAATCCTGAATCATCCATAAGGACAGGAATGGATCTGTCTCATTTATGACTGTAACCTCCAGGCCAGTACCATGCCTACTCCAAAGCAAGTGCTCGATAAAATTTTGCCTAAACTTAGATGAATGAATGAATGAAACTGAAAAGGGAGACTGACTTTACAAGGAAAGAAACTGGAATTATTACCTAATGTAAAAGTTCATCAAAGCAATGGTTTAAATGTGAATTCTCCTGAATGGAAAATAAGCTGGCTAACAAATGGTTGCTTTACCGAAAAACTTAGGGAAGACCTTTTGACCCGAGGGACTTAGAATTCATCCATCTCATAGATGCAGAGACTAATAAAGCATTTAGTATGAAAGGAGAAAAACAAAGTCAACATCAACATCTTAGATGAATGTATTTGTTTCTCAGAAAAAAGACATAATAAATCCATCCTGTGAAAAGTAAGCACTCTTCACATAATCCATGACTATAACAAAGTGAGCTAATAATGAAAATTAATATATTGCTGGACTTTCTTTTCATTCCCATTTTGTTGAATAAATATGGTTCTTGCATTTTTTGAGAAAATCAAAATCATTCATGAAAAGTAGAAGTAGAATTGGTATGAGTTGAAACTCACTCTCTTTTCTTGCATTATGCATGAGCAATTTGCCAAATTGCCAACTAACTGTCCAGAGGCCAATTTTGTAATACATGGATGAGCTAATGCAGCCGTGCAGATGATAGTGAAAGGAGCTCACCTTGCATTAGCCTTGACTCATCACAATAAATTTAAAATGTTACCAGAAATAGTTGTCCTCTTTTTGTCAGTGACCTACATGCCATGATTTAAACATTTGCCTGTCCAAATGCCTTGATGGAGGGCATTCTCCTTCCCTAAAAAGGTCTGTCTCTGGAGGGAAGCACCCTCTATAAGGACCCAGCGGCAGAGTTGGAATGTGGTGATGTCATGAGGAGCAAGGCCCTTGAGAGTGATGCTCTTGTATTTCTGCCTGACCGAGAGACCCATTAACATGTGAAGTCAAACTATGAGGCAATTGGCATTAATGGGAATATTCTTTAAGATCATTTTCAACCAATGAGCTTCCTTCTTAAATCTTTCATGGTATTGCCTCCTGCCTTCTCCACGCTTTCCTTACTTGAAATATAGTTTGTGTCTATCTCATTCATTCAGGCATGATGATGGATCATGAGTGAATACATGATATGATCTTTAAAATGAGATATCCCTGAGTGAGAATCTTGGCTATATCACTTTATCATGGTGTTCATCTGGGCAAGTGTCTGACTTCCTAGACCCAGGTTTCCATATTGGTGATGTGGGGATAACAGGTCATACATCACAGGGCTGTGGTAGGGATAAGCGAAAAGATACATTTAAGTCTCTGTTGCAGCATTGGCAGCCTGTGACAAAAAGAATGTGGTCTAGAATGGTGAGACACAGAGGAATAAGCACTCTCCACCCTTCAAAGAGCTCAGATTCCTGTGGGAAAGTTATATGTGAAACAATATTTATAGTATGAACCATATATCCAAAAATGTTGTGTGGATATCTCTATGAGGTGCTCTATGAAAATCTCAGCTGTGTTAGTCATTTTCAAATATTTGTTTTATTTCTACCTCTTCTTGAAGGATCCTTGGTAGGGAAGGGTTTATGAATTCCTTGGGGGTTTATGAATATCTTTGGGGACTGAAGTTTTCATTAAGCACACCATAGAAAATCCTCTAAGACACTTAAACAATAATCAACAGGATGAAGTGTATAAGAACAATTCAGCTAAAAATTAAAGTTTTATGATATCAATGTCCAATGAATGTCACAGACCACTAAGTCTTACAGAAGTGAATATCTGATTCTAACATTTCGTATTTTAAGCTAGATTTCTAGGGATTTAGTACATGCATTGACAAGGTATGATGATAGTACAATGTATGAATGATGTATTAGTCAAGATGGGAGGTCATCCTGCCATCGCAAACAACTCAAAATCCAAATGGATTACAACAGTAAATACGTTATTGTCGCTTACAAGAGGACTCTGCTCATATCACAGGTGTTGCTTGGCCACTCAGGCTGAGTTCCACTGCTGCTTCAACCCAGACTTCAGGGAATGCTATGGTGGGAATACCATGGAAAATTGGTCACCAGTTCTTAACTACATCCACTTGGAAGGGATACGTTTGTTCAGCTCCAATTTCATTAAGTAAAATGAGCCACAAGGCCACCTCTAATATCAAGGGTTGGGGGATACCTGGGGAGAGGGGGAATCAGTGATGGATGGCACCTACTAATGTCTGCTATAGTTCATCCTTCTGCTTATTCTCCTTTCTGCAACTAGTTGACATTCATCCTCCCTCCAAAAAAGTACCCAAAGTCCCATTCAGTATATCAACAGGCTCTCAAGGGCACATCAGAGAATCTTCACTGGGCATGATACAGCCCTGTCTGATCCAGAGAACAGTGAACTAAGAAAATGTTTTCCTGCCCCACTGAGCTACCATACAATGGTGGATCAAGGACAGGATGTATGCAGCAAACAGTCCCCTTGGGGTGGGGGGGCAATGGGTACACAGTCGTGGTCCAGAGCAACTCTGGAACCTCACCGGGCAGAAAATGTGAGGATTCCTGAGCTGTGAAACGAGAGACTGTGTCTTGATTGCTCTCTCTGGAAGACTTGGAGTGTCTTCCTTTTGCACTTTCATCACGGATCACGTGTAAAGAAGGTGCTGTGGGATGAGCTCCCTCAGGAGAGAGGGAGTAGAAGGACGGCCCTGAGGGTTTCTATATTCTGGCCTGCCTAGATGGTGAGGTGCTTAAAGGTCATTTTACACCCAGAGCAATGTCAGCCTCCTGATTGACTTTTTAAAAATGTAGCCAGCTTCTTATCAGATTAGTTCCAGGGAGTGGTGCATGCCAGTAGTCATACCCACATTCTTTTTGAGATGGTCTCCAGAACTGCATACTTTTTTTGGTTTCCTGCCTCCAAGGAGAGTCTCATTCAATTCAGTGGCAGGGACCTTGAGCCTGTCTAGCTTGCGCTGGGAGGGCTACAATAGTTTCCTGATTTTAATCCAATTGAAAAATGTTCTGGGTGCCACACTCTACTTCTGATCTTTTCCTGAAGCATTTTAAATGGTTGAAAGGTTTTCTTCGGCATTGGAACCAGGAAGACTTTCTTGATCTTATCTTCCACTGTTTGAGGTCAAGAATATTATTGTCTACCTTGCCACGTTCTAGGTTTTTGGATGCTGTATATTCCTTTTTTCTTCTGCTTGCACACTGGTTGTCTTTCCTAAGTTCACCTTTATCTTGTAATACTTTACTACACAAAGCTGACAGCAGTCAACAGCACCGGTAATGTTATGTATATTAACTTCTAGAACTATAAATCCATTAGATACATGGATCTTTAATGGATCATCAGGTTCTCTGGGTACAACTTCCTCCCAAGTTGTCACAGGAGAGGATTTTAACAAAGGCTTTGCCACTGCACAAGGAGAGCCCTCTTTTGAAGCTCTCACATCATTATTCTCACTACCTGCTACATAATTATCATGCTAGTGCTGCATGACTATTTGTTCTTTACAGCTGTTCTTCCCTTCCATGTGTCAATCCCTGTATTTGTCAGAATAGATTAGATAGTGCTGCGTAACAAACAAGACCTAAATCTCAGTGGGTCTAAGCAATAAGAGTTTATTTCTTAATTATGCTTCATGTCCAAAAGAAGTTGTGAAGGCTATGGGGAGAGCTCTACTTATCCAGGGGCTGCATCTGATTATAATGTCAATACTAGGACTGTGGGTTTGCCATGGAGACACAGAGAGAGGACACTTGTGCCCTGGAACAAAAGTCCTTCCACCTGGAAGTTCCACACAATTTCTTGGCTTAAACAAGGCACATGGACAGCTCTAACTTCAAGTATCTATGGTTAGCAGGAAGACGATCTTGGAAACGTGATAATACGTCCCCCAAGCAACTAAAGAGGGAGAATATCTAAAGAGTGACCCAAGAGGTAGAGAACTTGATTTGTAATTGCTCTGTTCCACTTTGCTTTCAAACAAACCAGTCTATGGATTTACTTCTGAAGCACTGACCTGAAGCATCACATTGTTCAACCCTATGTGACATCATTGGCTCCCAGCAAGAGTCTTGTCAGAACTGGAATGTGGAGTGAGAAGCACTCAGCTCTTAAGACTGCCATGTCTGAGGCATCAGCGATGCGAGCAGTTTAGATGTCCTGACTGGTTCACCATGCTAAGCATATGGTTATTCTAATCACATCAGAACTATAAAACTGTGTGTGTGTGTGTGTGTGTGTGTGTGTGTGCATTTTGTTGTATGTTTACTTATTATTCATGTAGAAATGGCGGAGGGTGTTAGAAAAGGACACCGTTCTGCATTTACCATTTTCCCTTGGTTAGGACTCTTTATCCAAGTTCTTACAATTTTGTCTGCTCCCAAAATGTGACCCAAACCTCATTCTTGTGGGACATATCACACACACTTGAAATGGACTCCTTTCTACCAACACTTAGCCTTCAACCTTATGATGTCCATCAAGAGGCATATTTTACTTCTGGGAATCTAAAAACACATTCTTTGTTGATTCTTGAGTAATAATTTGTTGTTCCTCTAAAAGGTACATTCCAAGCAGGTGTCTTGATTTGAGGTTTTTTTTTTTTTTGATAATTCATGATGTCTTAAAATTTTTATCACAGAATCCATTTAACATTGCTAGGTCTGTGTGTTTTTCCCACAAAGCTGGGATATTACAGATAACAAAAAAATACATGTATGGTCCTTTATCTTCAAGTCATAAAAGACTGAATCTTTGTAAAACAAGACCATATGCCCACAAATTAGTCTCTCCTGTACATTGTTATTTTCTTACTAATGCTCTTTCAGAGATGAAGGAGTTGCATCATTGGAACCATCTGTCTGTCTTCATTCCCTGCCGGCACCAGTGTATCCCTGCAACAGAGAGAGGAGTCAGCTAGGAAGACCAGAGGCCTTGTGGTTTAAGAAAGAGACTGGTTTGATGAGCAGTCAGGCTGGGCTAACCATGTAAGGCGGCCTTAGTAAAGGCGGACACAGGATCCAAGGTCAGACAGAGATTTGAGTCGTGTCTGCATGAGCAGCAGAGAAAAGGGGGATGCAGGGTTGAGCTGAGGAAATTGTTCATCGAGTCAGTCAGTTAGCTAGTCAACAAATGTCTAGTGAGGAAACTGGGTTCTAGGCACCATCCCAGGCACTAAGAGAGACACACAAGGCTTTTCTTGCACAAAATTTACCTTTTAGCTGTGTGGGGAAGTGCAAGGGTGGGGGGTAAGATTAATAAGGAAATGAGCAACCTTAAGAAAGAGCTAAGATGGGTATTTAAAAAGTTGGGTGGTCATGTGACAAAGCTGTGAGTCCTCCTACCACCTACTGCCCCTTTTGCCAGGTGCATACCTGGCCCACTTCTCAATCTCCATGAGACAGGTGTGGCCATATGGCTGAGTTCTGCTCAATGGACGTGAGGGAGATGGTGGGTATACTATCCAGGCTGACTTAAAACCCTTTCCACCCACCATCTGCCATATTCTTCTCTTCCAGAGTCCTAGAGAGAGGCAGACCTCAAAATGAAAGGAATTTGAGCCTTTAAGGCAGACTGCAGAAGGTCTATCTGCTGGGGCCCATGGTGAATGAACTTTTGTCTGACACTCACAACTATTGTGGGTCCCAAGTGCAGAATGAAAACATGGGATACCTTGTTCAACTATCAGGATATAACCTTTCTCCTCTCTTCCACAGTCTCTCAACCTGTCATGGGATTTCTTTGATTTGCTATTTAGTGCTGTCCTCCTTTAGGTGCATGAGCATTCAGAGTGAGTGCAGACCCTCAGGGGTGCCGGGCTTCTTCACACACTTGCATTAAGGCCCCCACTAGAAGCAAAGGGCAGGTATTAGGCATCTCCAGAGAAACGGCCCCACTGTGATCAAGGATTATTGGCTGCAGCAGAAAACACCAGCCTGACAATGAAGCAAAACCAATCTGGCTTTATTTTTTTTAATTAAAATGAGTTGGAAATCAGCATTTTCATAGGGGATCAACCTAAAATACAGATGGTGAAGAAAATAGGGCAAGATTTTATGTTGATCACTGCTGTGGACTTAACTGTGTTCCCCCCAACCCCCATGTGACTGTATTTGGAGATGGGGCTGACAAGGAAGTAATTATGGTTAAGAAGGGTCATAAGAGGGGGCCCTGATATGACAGTATTAGTGCCGTTACAGAAAGACACCAAGAACTCTCCCTGTCTGTCATGTGAGCACACAGCATGAAGGAGCCTGTGGTAGCCAGGAAGAGGCCCTCACCGGGAACTGAGTCTGCCGGGACCTCCAGAACTGTGAGAAATAACGTCTGTCCCAGTGAACGGTACTTTGTTATGGCAGCCTGAGCTGCCTAAGACAATTACTTAAATGTACACAGTGTCCCTTCTATTCCCAAGGTTCTTTTCTCCCACTCTCTGATTCCCCAAAAAGGAGGGCTGGAAATGAAGCTTGGGCCTTTCTCATTCCTAGCTCAGCATTTTCCCACCGTGCCCTGAACACCAGCCCCGCTCACAGAGGACAAAGTTATATGGGACCAGAGGAGAGAGGAAGCGGGACTAGAGAAGCAGGGCAGCAGCTGGTGGCAGCAGGACTGAGGAAAACCCTTGATTTGAGGAAGCTGCCGCCTCACCCCCACCGCCCCTGCCTGCCCATTCCGGGGGCTGCTACCCGTGCACCTGAAGGGCTGCCCGCTGGCGCAGGTGGGAACTGTGGATGAACAGGTGAGGGTGGAGGCCACGCCCTGGTGAACAGGTGCTTGATTTCAAGACAAGGCAGACTAGAGTGTCTTGTGGGTCTCCATATTTTACCAGGATAAATCTCCAGTTTCTGGAGTCAGTCAGACTGTTAATGAGGGTCTTTCACCAGGTACGTGGGGACCTCTTAATTCCAAAGAGCCCACTAACTTGGCAGGGTGGCCCACGTGTGTGCCCCTCCTTTCGAGGCCCCGTCCGCTCTCATAGATGCGACAGCACTCAGGGGATCCTGCAGCTGGACCGCCCACTGGGCTCCCTGCTCCAGGTGAATGCACTTCCACTTACCCTCATCCCGTCAGCCAGAGGGCTGGCCTCTGAGTGCCCCAGTGTTCAGGAACTGTTAAGCCTATCTTTTTGTAACATGCACACTGTTATTTGAGATTAAAAGAAAAAGAGCCCCACAGATACATCAGCTAAAATGTCCTTCTTGAGTAGGATGCACTTATTTGAGAAATTAAAATACTTAGGATTCAAATGTAACTCCACTTAGGTTCAATTAAGACAATATAATATATGAATTGAAATACAAACTGAAATATTTTTATAACATTTCAAAACACAGAATATTTGTAGACCCTACTTCTAGTATGCCTGGTATTACAGAACCTTTTAAATGTTTCTCGCTTATATGATATCCATGAACATCAGAGGCTCTCGACCATTTAGCCATAGCACCAATTCTTCCATTTCAATTAATCACTGAATGAAATGTTCCCCCCCCACCCCACTGCCAAAATTTCAAAGTCGAGCAGCCATTGTAAAAACACAGATAAACAACCACCAAAACAAAGACAAAAACTACACTAAAACAGTGAAACAGCTCAATAGATAAGAGAAAAAAAAAAGAAAAAACATTGTTAAAGACATGCAGCTCACAACTTACAAAACAATGAGCCCTCTGATTTTGGCTCGCATTTTATATCTTTATACTTTCAGAGAGAAATTCCTCTCAGACAGACAGGGGCCTTGATCCGCCACTGGGGCCTTGCCTCTCAGATGTGGACCAGCAAAGTCACCTGCGAGCACACGAGAAATGCAGAGTTTCAGGCCCTCCCCAGGCCTGGATCAGAATCTGCATGTCAACAAGACCCCCAAGCATTTTCTGTCCATGCTGAAGTTTGAGAAATGCCTCACCAGAAGGCTGTAAAATTGTTTAAACCTTGTTAAACTAAAGAAAGCCTGTCTCACTGAAAGACTGCACAGCCGCCATAAAAACCTACGGGCAGGAAGAAATTGAAGAGTCTTTCTTCTGGTCAGTTTTAAAATCAGAGGATAGGCATAAACAAGTACTCCATTCTGGCTTCTATCTTCCAGGCCAGGTAAGCCAATGGATGACCTATTGGCTTCCCAGAAAACTGATCCGAGGAAGACAGTTGCATTTTCAAACATCAAGTCCACAAGACTGTATGGCCTGTGTGTTAAAGCCCCAGACTTGTGTCAGACTCTGACTTGGAGGGGCACATTCAGTGGCATAGGTAGGAGAGAATCCTGCAAACTGGGAGAGAAGAGACCCTGCCCTACAGACAGCGTCCTGCAGGAGAGATCCCAGGATGGGACATGGACCAGTAGAGGCTGCAGAGGAAGAGACGCTGCAACCCTCTGCGAGGACATGCCAGCTGGAGCAGGAATCACCAGTGTGTACCCTTCTTGTCTGTTTCAAACAGTTGTCAGATGCACCACTCCGCTGCTGCAAACCCTTCCCACTGAATACCACTCCACAGCTCTGCCATGGCCTACCAGACCTGCAGCACTGGCCCTGGCTGCCTCTCTGCCCCCTCGGACTCTCTCCCCATCACTCACTATGTTCCAGACACACTTGGGTGCCAAGCATGTGCCAGCCTCAGACCCTTTGCATTTATCATCACCTCTTTTTGGAAAGCTCTCTCTTTCAGACACTCAGGGAGTGAGCCCCTCCCTGCCTCGAGGTTTCCTTGTCTAATACCGTCCCTTGCTCTGTGAATGCCCAGTGGACATCAGCACCCCCTTCCTCACAGTCTGCTATTCTCTTTCCCTCTGTTAATCTTCACTGCACCTAACCTATTTATGATAACTTGTTTATTGGCCACTTGACTCCTGCCGGCAAAACATGGACGCTACCAGAGCAGGGGCTTGGTCTGCCTGCTGCAGTCACGCACAGCCAGCGTCCTGAGCAAGGAGCAGCGCCGAGAGAGGTGCTCAGTGAGTAGGGTGGACAGTGAAATCAGCCCGAGTCAGGGTGGCTGTGATGCTTCTGTAACTGCCAGGTGGAAGGGGTCTTTCCTCCCTGACAACCTGTCACCAGCCCCTAAGACCTCTGTCCACTCCCTTTCCCCAAACTTGAAAACTTTTGGTTTGTAAATGAATCCACCTTACACTGTTCATTTAGGAGGAGGACTGCAGGAGATAGGTGTCTGTTAAGTGTGTCCTTTATTTTTAGACAGAACTGGCTTGTGAAGTTTACCTTCTCCCTTAGAATGTTCAGTGTATACGTATATTGTTTCTGTTGGCTGCTGTAACAGATGACCACAAACTTGGTTTAAGACAATGGAAATGTATTATCTCGGGGTTCTGGAGGCCAGAAATACAAAATCAGTACCAATGGGCCAAAATCAAGGTGGTGGCAGGGGCATTCTCACTCCAGAGGCGCTGGGGGAGAACGATTCCTGTCTCTGCATGCTGCTGGGGACTGTCGCCCTTCCCTGGCTTCAGGCTGCAGCCCTGCAGGCTTCAGGGCCAGAATATTCTAATCTTTCTCTAGTCCAACTTCTTTTCACCTTCTGTGTGTGTGTGTCACTTTCCTTCCTCCCTTTCAAAAGGACACATGTGATTACCTTTAGGAACAATCCAGATAATCCAGGGTGATCTCCCCATCATCTGTAGACCCTTTTTTTTTCTTTTTTTCTTTTTTTCCATAACACTCAGAGCTTCCTGGGATCAGGAGATTAGGATGCGGATGTCTTTCACGGGGCCATTTTTCAGCCTATACATTATCGATTTTGTGATTTCTATTAAAAGGCAATTCACAAAATATTTTGTCAACTTTACACAGAGAAAGAAATTAAAAATCAAAGAATTAATTTTTAGTATTCAAACGTACAGTCATATTGTTTTTCTTCTCTCTTTTTACCCCCCAAACTGTACGTGCTTCTTAAAACCACTTTTGAGTTTGATATCATCCGACATGGAAGGATTATAAGTTATAGCTGCATCTGATTAAATAGAGCATTGGCCTTAAGAAATACCAACTGCAATTAAATTGTATTGTTGGAAAAATGGAATTTAATTATTTTTAAGGAGGAACGATGTTGGGTTGTTCTGATTTTACAGTAAATAATGTTTGCAAATAAAAGAAAAAATATATGTGTAGTTTTTGATAATACAAAGCCTTCCTTTTATCTTTTAAATGTAATATACAGAAACTACATTGTATTATGCAAGTGTAATATCTGAATAGTGATATAAATATATCTCTAGTCATTATGAATTTTATCTGTTTCACTTTCAAAAGAATACCATTTGCACGTATTCATGGATTATGAATGCATGAGAGACAGATTTTCTTCATTTAGTACTTTTATGTTGGTAGAGAACAGAATCCTGTCGTTATTAACAGATTTAGCTCTCTGGCAATCCTGTAAGAGGAAATTTAGAATGCCATGAATAAGGCTGACAACTCACATGTAAATCTAGAAAATCTTCAACCACCCTAGATTTTAAATGATTTTAGAATCTTTTCAAAACCTAGAACAATATGTGGTTATTTGAAATGCCATTATGTGTTATTGTGGCTAAAATGTGTTTATAATGAGAAAAGAAAAGGAAGTGGTACCCAAGTACATGTGTTGAGACCGTTCAATTGTCCTTCACCCTTGAAGTCTTCTGATCCTACTGTTTTCTTCAAACCTAGGCCTCTAAAACTCACATTCCACCTTTCCCCCAATTCTAGGATACATGTTTTTATTTTTATGTTTTAGCATTTCTGAAGTTGAGGAACATATCTGCTATAAAGGAAGAAATAAATAGTGACACCTTGGGACGAGTCTGTCTCTATCCAGTAAACAACCACTGAAGTAAGTTTTTTTCATTTGTTTATCATGTTTGCATTATCTTCACTGGTAGTTCCACAAGCAGTTAACCAGTAGAGTTTTATAACTCTTGTATGAAATGCCTTCCATGAGTTGACATTATAATTCTCCACTGACACAAAATCTGGGCGTGTGTACCGTTGCCAGCAGTGCAACCATAGATACAGACCTCCCAAGGCTCTTGGAAGAGACTGCAGAGATTTCAGTCAGATGAGGCTGGTTTCTCCAAGTATCGTCACCTGGCATTGAAAAGTTCTGCCAGCACACTGGGGTTCTACATAATAGTGGAAGACAGTTCTCCATCACTGCACTTGTGATACTCCCTGAGCCTAGAAGGCATTCAGCTCAGCTTCAGCTCCCTGGCCATAGTTGTTACAGACAATAGAATTGCCCCCTAGACTTACTCCTTCTAGGCTAAGGTGGAGACTGTGCCATTTTAACACATCCTGCTCTACCCAAGCTAATGTCTTTGTCAAGGGGAAACGTCAATACGGAAACTTATGAGAAGGCCAACTGGTTTTCTAAGGTATCCCTGATAAGTTATAGGATTTACTCAGCTCTTAACTCTGGGATCCTGGGCATGGCCGACATCAATACTGCAGGTTGGCCTCATCTCGTTACTTGGATCCTGTTGGCAGTAATCATAATTAAACACTATGTGAGACAAACTGAGCAGACTTGGTCCCAGGCTCTGTCAGTTCAGTTCATCTGAGTGGCTGACAGAATTATGTACTCATGGTAAAATTTGCCAAGAGTCATTATGGTCTGGAAATGATGGGTGCGTTTTGTTAAGTGACAGTTCTTTACAGGTCTCTTGTTTCTTCACATCTTGTGAGCAAGGCACTGACTGCCCTTTGCTCTGGATTGTCTGTCTTTAGAGCATGTTTCTTAGTGGGCGGCCTTAGAAGATAGATGGTCTCTCTCTCTCTCCCTCCATTCCTCCCTCTCTCTCTCTCTCTCTTGAACAAAGGGCAGGCATGCTTATTACCTACTGTAAATAATTTGGGTTTTTAAGATCAGGGTCCTTCTCCTGTAAGGCCACCTGTGGCTTTTGCAGGAGTCATCTGGCTCGTTGGCACTACCCTGTAGGATTGCAGCTCAAGGAACATCACAAAAATGGTGATACCCTGGCTACTGCTGCTGCTATGAGAAATAAAGCGCCCTGCATCTTTGCCCCAGGACTGTTGTGTCTTCTGCCAACATCCATAGAACACTGAAAGGCTGACATGTAAGCTGTGAGTAGGGTGAAACCACAGACCCTTCACAGCTCTTGACATATAAGAGAAGCTATTTAACTTTTAGCAGTATGTTCCTCAGTAAAAAGAAAAAAAAAAGGAACTGTGTTTAGACTGACAGAAATGTGTAATTTTCTCTGCTATCCCTTTGAAAATTATAAAACTTCAATCATAAAGGCAATAAAGAGGTCAACATTCCAGAAGCGATAGATGAGGAAGGAAGAGTGTATGTGATGCCCTTTATAACTCCTAATGGCCAAAACAGATTGAGAAAAACCTTGAGTTGAAACTACAAGGAACATTAGAATCAAATTTTGGTTATGGAAATGAGGAGAGTGGGAGGTAATTGTACAAAAAATGTGTGTTATTGCTACATGGACTTTTTTTAAGTACATTTAATGTGAAATACCTTTTTTCTTCAAAAGTTTCATTACTTTGACAGTACATCTAATAACTGATGAAATTTTGGACTGAAGCGATTTTAATTTTTTATCTCAAAGATAATTTATTGCAACTACAAAAAAAATGATAGTTATAACTTTAGACTCATTAAATTATCAGAAAGAAAATTAGAGAGAGGTGGGGGGAAGGAGAGAGCCTATGGATGTAGCTAAGAAAACTAAAAAAGAGGATTGGTTTAGATTACAATGAAGCTTGAAGAGTGAGAAAATGATTACTTTTTATTGTTTGCATATTTCCATTTTCTCCCTTATACACAAGGAATTTTTATGACTTGTTTTATAATTTTTGGAAGCAGAATTACTCTTTGTTTCCATTTCTCTTCTCCTTTGAACATATTTGAGGTGTTAAAGGAGGAACCCTTCATTCTTCAGCTATTTGGACTCATTTTTCAAAATCTAAGTAGGTGTTGTATCAATAAGGAGTAATTGGGCTTTATTTTGATCTCCCCACTGTGAACAGTACTTTTATCAGTGTGAAATGATTGCAATGATTTTCTGTCTTCCTGGCAACCCTCCCCAGGCACTTGGCCCAGGTCACTTGTGGCAGCTATCTTATTCCCTATAAATAGGCTTTAAATTAAGATCCCCCCATGTTGAACTGGAAGTAGTTGGACTGTATCTCAATAATATTAATACTAATAAAAATTCCTGGCTGTCCTTGTTATGGATAGCAACCGCAAGCTCATTAATTTTACTTTTTATGGCTGTGAAGAACGATACTTTTATCAACACTTGTCATGTTTTATTCTTACTACTTTTTGTTTTTTTCCGTTTCAAATGCAAGACTACATTTTGTTCATCTGTGTATTTTTCACTCCTTTAGGTAGTGCCCATAAATGTTTAACCAATGATTAAAAGCCAATCAGAGAAAAATATATAATATGGTCAATTCTCCTTTGTTTGTTTTTTTTGCTGTAGTTACATTCTATAAACCTGCTACAAACATTGAATTGGTAAATAATGAACCATTGATTCTAGGGGACATATGGGGTTAGGTTCCTTTGAACTTTTGGTCACAAAATTTTTTTAATGATCAATAGATAACCTTATACCTAAAAAGATAGTGCATATCTGTTTAAAGGCACCTTGTTAAATATATATTGTTGATTCGTTAACATTAAACTTATGGCCAACAACTATAACTTATGAGCAAAAGAAGCTTATCTAACACATAGATTTTCTCCCTAAGGTTCATACCAGCTTTCCTGTGCTTAGGAGCATGAGACAGCACTTCAGCACTACACTTTGGGGACCATTTTTAAGCGGGAAAATTGCCAACAAAAGCACAAACATTTTTAAAAAGACACTAAATAGGCCACAAAAAAAAAGGATGCTTACCTGCCGCATGAAAGCTTAAATGAGAAAGCAGACAGATTTGTTATACCTCAGCTGGGCAATGTGTGTATGGGCACACTCAAATTTTTCTGTGTTCTGTGCATGTCCTGCAAATGATCATGAAAGTACTGAGGGTATAGATTTGGGGATGACAAATTTTAGTGAGTAGGAAAATTTGTAAATATGGAACCAGTGAATAATGAGGGCTGTCTGTACATATATTACTTGCCCTTCTATTCATTCTTTGTTTCCCCAAGCAAGGGTTGGATTTAAATTGCTGCTGAGACACAGGTATCAGCATTGAACACACTGAATTTAGTACCTTGTTATCAAGCGTACATTCATTAGAATCCCAACATGTGTTCAACTGATTCTGTTACCTTTACTGTTTATCTAGCTCTATGGATTATGGCTGTGTGCTCCTCTGTAGACAGCTTTGTACTTTTTTGCCTTTAGAGTAAATGTTTGTCTAAAGCATATTCATTTCTCACTACCTGCCTAAACAAGGATAACTCTTTATTTCCATTCCAAGGATAACAAGGAGTGGACCATAAGCCAGCCATATATGCACTAAGAAATTAGAAATTATAGCCGAAGGGAAGAGCCAATCAGCACTAGTGATCATTCCTCATAACTTGGTGGAAAGAAAAAGAGAAACTTAGGAGAGATGATGGATTAACCAAATGCCCCAAGAGGAAAGGTATTTCTGCAGACACACTGTATCGTCTCCTGGATTAGTAATTCAGAAAACCTCTGACTTATTAATAGTTCACACTGTGAAATAAACTTTTTGTGGGTCAAAAGTAAGCAATTTTATACTTCAAGGTAATAATTAGAATTTGCATAACAAAGCAAATAATAAATGGATGTTGGGCTCTCAATAGCTGGCACTTGATTGCCAGGTGTCCACAGAGGTGACTTCCAGGGAAGTGTTGAAAGAGGAAGAGGTGGAAATAAGGAGAGTGTTGTGCCTTTGTATAACAAACCAAACGCACTATTGTACCATTGAATCTTTGCTAGACTAGACCTGCGGTTTCTGCTATCATGACCGAACCATCAGTGCGGAGGACAGTGAACTACGTGAGGGATATCTCTTGGTAACTGCAATCTGATGATCTCTGTGTACCTTTAATAGGAGATGTTTTGACTCCAGGGGAGCCAGTTGTAAATTGGGAGAGAGATGACACATATTCAAATCTCCCGGAGGAAACCATAGGGTATTATGCTAAGTGAAATAAGTAGAGGAAGACAAATACCATATGATTTCACTTGTATGTGAAATATAAAGAACAAACCAAACACAACAAATAAACTCATAAACACAGAGAACAGACTAGTTGTTGCCATGGGGGGAGGGGCAAAATAGGTGAAAGGGATAAAGAGGTAGAAACTTCAAATTATAAAATAAATTAGCTGCAGGGATGGAAGTAAAGCATAGGGAATATAGCCAATAATATTGTAATATCTTTGTATGGTGGCAGATGGTAACTATCCTTCTCATTGTAACCATTTAGTAATGTATACAATTGTTGAATCACTCCATTGTACATCTGAAACCAGTATAGTATTGTATATCAATTCTATTTAAATAAAAAGCATATTAATAAATCTCCATACACCTACACTTGTTACCCAAACTGAGAAATCATCACCAACATTGAATAAATATCTGCTATGGTTAAAGCGTCATTTTAAGATCTGGAGAGGATACAAAGAAGCATGAGACAAAATTACTGCCCTTTGGGATTTTAGATTCTGTATGGAAACAGGACACATGTTACCAAAACGGAGAGATCAATACACTTTTTAACAATTTTAGATTAGTGTATAAAAGAACAATTTATTATTATTATTATTACTTAACACCATATGACAAAATAAAATTCAGTCTTTTGCTGTGGATATGCATGCACGGCTCAGACGCAGTTGTTCTCACACAGTTAGGGATTGCTTTTGCATTCTGCTCCCTTCACAACAGTCTCCACTGCCAACCCCAAGTGAAAGGACAGTTGGGCATCCGAGATGTCCTTCTTATCCATTCAGTGGCTGAACCAACTGTGCATTAAAGTGAAAGATATCAAATGTAGAACCAAAATACCATCTTTTTACAGAACAACACTAAATATGGAAGAATGTGGCTTAAATCAGTGGATCTGAGGACATTTCAAACTGCATCCCAGGAGGAGACACACATGCCCCCAGTCATCCCCACGGGCAAGAGAGGAGAAGAGGTCCTACCCATGGGCAAGTCTGCTTCTCAGGGGAGAGGAGAGGACAGACCCAAAGTGAGCATTCTGGGTACATTCTTCTGAAGTTAAGAGTAGGACAAACCCCTCCTCCACCCTCACTGCAGAGTGGCAAAGTGAATAATTGAGTGGGGACAAGGCAGAGCACCGTGACTCCTACTGTTAGATACAGTCCACAGTGAACAAATACTGGTGAGAACAGAAGGGACACAAGGATGATGGCGCCTAAAACCTTTAACAACATCAATTTCTATGCACTGCAAATGCTCATGGACAGAGAGACAAATACAGATTCATGATCAAATTTTTGGTGCAGTAAATGGAATGTTTATTTGGACACAGTTGACCATGTAAGCCTCCCAAGTTACGAAAATAATCAGAGCTAAGCTTTCAGGGATAAAAGTTCCACTCTCTCATTTGCCTTTAATTAAATGCAATTTCCAATTACCTCAAGGAACCTAAGTTCTCAATAAAGTAGCAGAACTTCATGTTAAAATGCTAATTTCCACACAGAAGTCATGGAGTTGGTGGCAAAAGAACCATGAGCTCCCTAATCGCTGCTAACAGGATAATTCAGAGATTAATAGGATGAAAGTTAATTATAAAATTATATTAATTAATTTTAATAGCCAAGTGGTCCATCTGGAATGGATGTCTGGGAAGAACACAGCCTCCGGAGAAGTCCCCAGGGAAAAGACAGTGAGGCCGAGGTTTATCAAGCCCAGAGAGGCGCCCTCTCTGAGGTGTGCACGTAAATATCTCAGAATCTTGTGCTCTTAGTGGGGGTAGGGGAGGAGGAGCAACAGCCTCTCTCACAGGTGGGCTGGTGGCAAGAAAATGCTTCCAAGGGCCAAAAGGTGAGCCTTATGACTTCTTTATGAACTATCAGCTTTATGCTATACAAGTGGCAATTTTTTTTATAAGCATGATGGTCTTTCCTAAATGTAAGGTTTGATGATGCATTTACTATGCAAATTACTGCAATAATGAATTGTCTGCTGGCCCATTTCTAATATAATTTTGAGATCTATGGCATGGAGAATCAGTTTAATGCTGAAAGTCAAAACTCTGTCACAGGCCACAAGCCTGGGGTTGTCCTGGAGATTCAAAGCATTCTCACTATGATATTGTCAGCAGTCTGTCTTCCTCTCTAAAATTCATAAATGACGGTTTTGTTTGTTTTTTGTTTTCTTCCATATTAAGGAAGATCTTCAGTTTCTCATTTGTCAAGGGAAAAGAGATACCTGCAAATGAGAATGATGAGGGTTTGAGACATCACTGGGAAGAAAGAAAATATTTGTTTATTTGAAGCCAGTGATGTTGGCCTGATTGATTACATCACATAAACACATCATCTGAGATAAGCAAGAGCAGATGTAATAATCCAATCACTTAACCTCGAGTCCAGATGATTGGAAAAGTGAGCACCTTGTGGGTGGTTATTACCATGGGCTCTGGAGGAAGACGGGTCTTTTTTCCCTGCCTGAGGGCTTTAGGTTGGCGTGAGGGTGGGCCCCAAGACCACTCCCAGGTGCAGTGTTGTGACAGGAGGATGAGGACCCTGAAGAATCTGTTATAGTCATGGCTTACATTATGAAAGACAGAGATTAAAATCAGCAAAAAGGAAATGTATATAGGGTGAGGTTCAGAAAAAGGCACAGGCTTCCACGGCACAGACTTGTCCTCGCCTTACAGAGTTACAGGGAAAGTACTTAATTTCCCAGCAATGATGTGTGACAATACCTGCAAAGTTTTGCCTAACAGGGTAACTCACTCAGCATTGGTGTCCAGGGCTTTTACTGGGGGTCAGTCAGAGAGGCAGAAGCAACAAGACTGACTTGAGCTACTCCATCTTCAGAACCCTCAGCAGTCCAACTGACCCAGCATGCCCAAAGCCTCAGGCATGCAGCATGTGATTACTGTAAGTCACACTATAGCCACTCTTTGGTCACAGTGATACAGCCCGGCCCAGGGCTTCAGCCATACAAAACCTTCTCATCAGACCCCAGAAGTCATCTTCCAGGAGTCAGCTGCCCGAAGACCAGTCCTTCTTAGGAATGTGCAGGGTGTGAGGGCCCAAGCCTGCCGAATTAACTCTTTAGTTCACAGTTACTGATATTTAAGGAACCTGGTTACACCCTTGTGTTAATAACAATACCTGTTTCAAAAAGTTATCCTGAGGATAAAATAGATGTAACGTGTTTAGAATGATGCCTGGCCTAAAACAAGAACTCTGTTATCATTTTTAATTTTTAAGCTTTAAAAACTCATACCAACCATTTTCACTTTCAAGAAGATGGAATATCCATATTCTTCCCACTAAGTACAACTAAAACCCTAAAAATTATATATAAAGCATTCCTTAGTAGACTCTGAAAGGTAAAGAGAGGAAGGAAGATTGGTTAGGGACCAGAGAACCCAAAGAGTCACATGGCAGTGAGTTCTTTGGTTTTTATTTGTGCCTCACATGTCCCTGGTGGAGAGCCCAAGAATCCAGTGAGCCAGAAGTACCAACGGCAACCGACAAAGGGACCCTCAAGGAAGCCTTCCCTCTCTAGCCAAAGGAACAGCAAGGGGGCGGCTCAGCAAGACAGAGAAGTTTTAGGTAATAACTGCTGTACTGCAGGCAAACCCTTCAGCCCTACATCCAGCCAGGATAGCAAAGACCACAAGAGGGACTAACCTCCACTCCCCCCAGCTGTAATGAGGGGCCTAGCCTCCTATCTCTACTGGGGTGGTGTCAGAGTAGAGTGATTGGGGCTGGATATTCTCCCCTGAGGAGGAGTTCCTCCCTCGTACATATGGTATCAGTGGAGAATCTTCACCTGAAAAGAATAAGAAACTGGGGCTCTTTTCCTCCTTAACTTGAATCAAAGTCTCCATTTCCTTCCCTAGGATTAATCTTTTACGGGAATTAATGACAACAGGAACATCTAAACATTTCACAAGAAACCAACTATTAACCAAAATAACACATTTACTCAAGCCCTGTGTTCCCAACATGGCAATCATGGAACAGTTTGACAATGGTATATTTCCCAAAACTGGAGATGACTTTCAGCCTGGTTATTGTGTAAAATTGTGCTACATCTAATTTACACAGTGTTAAACTTTCCTTTGGGAAAATTTGTATAGAAAACAATTTTTATACAACTTTTTACTTCTAACCTTCTTACGTATACTTTCAAAACATAAGCTGGGAACATGTGAAACATCTGGAGTTGTGTCTGCTCGAACTAATCTACATTGCAGAGCTGTGCTCACCACCCACATGTGGCCATTCACATTTAAACTAAGTCACATTAAATTGAAATTCAGTTCTTCTGTTAATTAAATACACACGTGCTCAGTGTGGCTAGTGACTCCTGTGTTGGCAGTGCAGATACAGAACATTTCCATCATTGAAGTACTGTCCTAATGACAGCACTAGTTCGTGGAGGTGTCCAGTACTTTTACTTCTTGGGACATAGCTCTTTTACATGAATTGTGAATTATGGATTACATTTAGTATCTAAAATGTGTATTAAAGTTACCTCATAGAACAAATTCAATTTTGCTCTAAAATTCTCCACTTTTTCTTCATCTCTCAGTCTCTGTTCATCTGCTCAACGGAAATATTAAGTCTCAGAGAGTGCAGATCATTGTACTTTAAAAAGAAAACCAAAACAAAGTCTTAGAAAACTTACAATATAAAGTACATAGATTTGGTTAAAATATCCCTCTCCCAGCACCACAACACACACACACACACACACACACACACACACAGAAATAACATTAAGAAAATCTCAGGTCCTCAAAGTTGTTTGTGGACTTTGTTTAAATAGTAACAACACACAAATGCAAGGTTTGCATTTTCTCTTCGTGCTGTCTAAAATGTCTTCATGGTGCCCTCATCCAACTTTTTAGAACTGGCTACTATATTTAGCACACAACTTTAATTGAATAATTGTATATAGCACCACAAACAAGTATACTTGGAATGAAATTATCAAAATTAACTTCAGTAATTAGTTGCAACTATTTCTGCTATGACAAGGAATCTTCTGCTCAAGTGACATCATAAAATATTCATGTAAAGATGGTGATACTGAGCTATTGCATCCAGTGTAGACCCAGAATTAGGAAATAGCCCCAAGTGCAAGAAACCCTCAAGTAGAGTATCAGTATGTGGTTCATTACAAAGGGGGCAAATCTAAAAACTGGAGAAGCTATAGAATCAAATCCAAGAATGCACTGCATTCTGGACAATAAAAAGAGTGGCCACACTGACTATCCCTCCGCATTCTGCCCCAGCGTACCACCACTCACCTCCTGTATAACGGATTCTTTATCTTTGGTTTGGTCAGGGGTCCCCAAGCTTTAGTGTGCTTATGACTCAAGTGGAGAGCTTGTTAAAATGCAGGTTCCTAAGCTCTATTCTCAGAGATTCTAAATTCAGTAGGTCAAGGTTGGACCAAAGAATCTGCATTTTGAAAAATATCCCATGTGAATGGATGCAGGTTTTTCATGAACCATTCTTTGAAAAGCATGGACCAAAGTCTCTTTTTGCTCTTAGATCACCTAATCTAAATTTTTAACTATTTTATACAATAGATAAGAACATAAGTTAGAGAGAATCGGGCAGTCTTGGGTTAACCTATATCTCTATTTTGTCTTACTGACCTTGGACAAATTACTTACTGTTTTTTAATATTGAGTTTATTTATCCTCAATATTGTTGTAATTATTCTTGTCATTACCACCTGTCTTCAGTGGCCATCACCAGTATAGAAATGCACAGTTTCTATTATGACCTTATAGGTGGCAAAATTTCTTCCAGGCGGCTGTGTAGAATGTTGTTGAATTTATGATCTAGCAACTACTGGAGTCACAGAGTTATTTTCATTCTTTCTATAGCTTGAGTTGTTACTCTTTTATCTTTCACTTTCTTCTCCCATTCCTTTTATTTCTTCCTTCCTTCCTTCCCGATATTTCTAATTCTGATGTATAAGACTAATTTCTCCTATATTCCCCTTAAGTATCACAAAAAACATACATGCAATCTGTTAGATTCAAATTAGAAACTTCATTTCTGGAGCTTTTCAAGGGTCCATATTCTACCTTTGCGTTCACTGAACTAGAATCATTTTACTGATACAGATTTTTAAAAATTTGTTAAACTTGATGTTCCCTGTCTACTGCTCTTAGCAATGACCTTCCTGGTAATCCCATGAAGAGGAAACTATTCTCAGTGCAGCTGCACCTACCAAACATCGTGTCCACATTATAACACCTCCTGATGATGTACTTTCAAGCACTATATTCTTACTGTTAGTTTTCATTCAAGTGACATACTATGAAATTGGTCTGTTTTATATTTACTGAAAAATATTTCCACTTAATTTTTGCTTTGGACCAACAGTTAAATTCATGTTTTTTTCCATTTGGTTATGGGTTGATGTCCCAGAATATTAAGTAATTCAGCTAATTAGGAAGGGCTAAACCTCATCCCAGGTAATTGATTCACTAGAGAAAATGGAAGAGATGTGATATAAATATCAATGTTTCATGACACTTTTCTAATTCTCTTTTAAATGATATCAGCACATAACTGCAGTTCCATTCTGTCAAAGCTGTATGGCATAAGGAATTCTTCCTGTGTGTGTGCACATGTGTGCATGGGGCACATATTCTACCAAAATAATGTCAGTTCCTCTAACTGGATTCCAAGAGATTCATTTTAAGCCAAGCAACCTATATTCACTTATTCTATTTCCTATAAAAAACAAGGGAAAATGGCTAACCAGACCTGAGGTGCAGTGGGTTCATGACCTAATTTCTTTCATCTGCTAAATAACAGGCTTGATGAGAAAAAAAAAACCCAGAATCCTGAGTCCTGGTCTATAGGAACAAATGACCAACTTAAAATCAACAAAAGAAATTTCTTATTTTTTCATGAATCACATTGACATTTGTTTATTTGTTCTTTCATTTCTTGAGTTTGAATATATTTTATGCACCAAAGATAACTGAAACAAAAGCCCTGTTCTCTGGGAACTCAAAGTTCAGTCTGAGAGGCAGACCACTAGAGTTACGGTGCCATGCAAAGGCAAACAGCATGACGCCCAGCGTGTGGTGTGAATTTCCGACACCCACCTGCTCCGTTTCTCAGGCCAGGTACCTTGGCACCACCTGGCCTCTGCTCAGACTGCAATCACCTTCCTGGACTCATGGAACAGATAAATTTAAATGTGTTAACAACTAGTTTAAACATGACCCTTTCACTGAGGACTTCCTCTGCCTTTCTTCCTTATCAGACTCCCCACGTTACTCAACTTTCCTCCAGACAAAATCCTCATTCCTTTCTCTGAGCTCCACAAATGCTTAAAACACACCTCTGCAGAGTAAGCACCCCATTATATTGCAGTTTTGACTTCTGTTCATTTCTCCAATTAGAAGATGACCTTCTGGAAAGAAAAGGTGAGCCACTCTGTCCTTGCTCTATATCTGGTCCAGTGTAGGTGTTAAAATGTATGTCCCGGATTGTATTAACCCAAATAGAGTCATTGATGTTAGGCTGCTCTGCCCTGTCTACATTAACCCTGGCATCACCACCTTCTTATCTTTCTAAGGAGCTTCAGGGTGATTTTGCAGCAAGTAGTAATAACAGGTAGCCCTCTGGTGGATGAGCATGAGATGACCCAATTCTTACGTTTGTGAAAAGCAGAGAAGGCTTCGTGATGAGACATACGTGGAGCTTTGCCCTCCATCACACCTGGGACTGCCCAGACTCGGGTTTCAGGGCTGACTTCTCACAGGGGTACTGGACTGTCCCTGAGAGAAGCCTGCCTCTGTGAGCTTGGTGGATGTCTGGACTTCCAGATAAATGGGATATTTTGGCCACAGGGACATTTTTCTGTGCTTTGGCCAGGAAACTCTTCATGGTTTTGGTGCTGAAGGACCAGCAGCTTTGGTGGTGGTGAAGAATGCCAGTCTGGAAATCCATCATGTTCTTAAACCCAGCCCCAGCCAGAGCTGTGTGTTATAAATCATTCGAGATTAAACTGAAAAATACCAAATGTAAGTAGAAAATCCAGTCCTGTGGATCAACTGTCTCTTAAAATATGGCATAAATGCCTCACCTTGGGCTCATCACTCCCCCTTTCAGGTTATTTATAATACAATTCAAGAAACAGTATGTTTTTTCTTACCTTTAAAGCCTTTCTTTCCCCTTTGGAATATCTCATCTTTTTTATGCCATGGGAAAAAAAATTGTTAGAAAAAAATCAGTTTTAACTTACGAATTCTGGGCATAGCTCAGTGTGAAAAGGAAAATCACTGCACGTTTTGGTCAGTAAAATGGATCTGAAGTCTGTCACATGTGTAATTGTCTCCTAGGAGACCCAAGCGTAAATCATCACCATGGAGACCACATGGCCCTCACTGCCTGAAATCGTTAGCATGGATAATCAGCTGGACCTTGTCTGGGGGAAGGAAAGACTATAAATACTGGCCAAACCTTACAAACTATGACAGAAGCTGTCTGCCTGAGGGTGAGCCGGAGGTGTAGTAACTCCAAATCCCTCTCTGGCATCGCGGGTGGGAAACCTCGTGGGATTTGCTCTTAAAACACTTGCTCGCCCCTGACAACAGATGAGGATGGTCCCAGAAATGCAACGGCAGCCCCGAAAGACAGCAGGCATTCAGCCGTTCCCGGAGACAGTCTTGGGAGGATAGCTACCCAGAGGCAGCCCTTCCTCTGTTGGCCTGGGGACCGGCCCTTTCTCCCGATTGCCTCCGAAGCTGGGCGGCCCTGGGTCCGTCCGGGAGACCCACCACGAAGCAGCAATGCTGTGGGGCTGGCGAAGAAGAAAAGAGGGCGTGATGTTCCATTTCTTGTTTAGAGTTCCTGAAACTCAATTTTTACATAACAACAGCAAAAATCACCATGTGAGCTATTCTAATAGTCGTATGAATTGCAAATACCATTTGCTGAGCCCCCTGTTCAGAGCTGGGCACTGCTCTGTGTTCTGGATGTTCTCGCACCATCCTGGGAGACGGCTCCAGCCCTACACTCCGCTGCCTTCGTCATACAGATCTCAGTGCCTGCCGCACACCTGCTGGATGGACAGAATGGTGACGACGTCAAGGAAGCATTTTGAAGGTGTTTCCTGGTGGGAATAATGAGATGTGTACTGGCAGTGTGCTTGGTGAGCCATTCCTGCATACTGGTTTGCTTAAGGCTGGAAGATGAGAAGGAAGGCGAAGAAATAAATATTCCAAAACTAATAAATGAATAAACAGCTACTGAAATAAGTGCATTTAGCAAGATCACAGAATACAAGTCGATATACAAAAATCAATGAGGGGACAAATAAGATAAAAGAGGTATAAGACATGCACAGTAAAACTACAACACAAGTAAATCGAGAACTATCACATTTGTATGTCAGAAGACTAAATGTTAGCATGTCAATTCTTTACGTATTTATCTTTAGATTAAACTCAGTGCCAATCAAAATACTACTTATCCTTTTATAAAACTTGATAAGCTGATATACAATTTATATAAATGTGCAAAGAACCCAGAATGTCAACTAATGAGAATGAAGTTAAAGATACATTAACAGATTTTTAAAATCAAGATTGTGCCTATGCTTGGCACAAGAATAGGTATATAGATCAATGAAAAATAGATTGCTCCAAAATGTAATCACATGTACAGGGTCAATTGATTCTTCAATAAAAGTGCCAACATTATTCAATGGGAGATAAATTGTTCATAAAAAAAAGACAGGAAGAAATGAAAGGGAAGGGAAGAAATGGCTGAAAAAGATGAGTGTCAGACTATTGGTCATCTTTAGCAAGCAGGTGTAACATCCTCTTTAGACTTGGGACACTTGACAGACAAATTTTAATTTTATCTGCAACAGCAGGAAATGTGTTTTCTGATAATCTGTATTTATTCGTGTGAATTTGATGCTGAGGATATTTAAACATTATTTATATAATCCTCTTACGGCTTATTTGGTTAAGACTTAGTATGTCTGCCACATTCCCTGCGGTCCCGAGAGCACTTCTCCAAGTGTTCAGCATGATGCTTTTTGAGAACTCAGGGGTCCCTGCCTTGTCTGTGATGCTGTCCAGACTTCACGGCCTCTTTGCTCACCCACTGGTCCCCCTGCTTCTGCGATGCTCAGTGCTCCCCGCTTTCACTTACCCAGACCTGACCTCTTGTCGGTTGGTTGTGCGCCTAACTGTCTTCACTGCTGGCTTGGGAGCTCCCTGTGGGAAATGTCTGTGTGTGATTTATTTTCATATACTCTTTTCATTCATTTGTCCATTCAAATACACTATTTATCAACTACCCAAGAGTCAGACATTGAGAACACGATGCTGAAAGAGCCTAGTGGGATCCCTGGGAGAGAGGAGATAAAGTCAATGGGCAAACTGTTCAAAGAAACAAGGGCCTGGCTCAGCTGCAGAGCATCTGCTCTGGGGGAGAATTCTAGGCCTGCTGCCCCAGACACTCAAGGAGGGCTGCCCTGCAGGACAGCAGGGTTTAGCCCTGCAAAAAGACAGGAAAGAAACAAAAGTATTTAGTCTGAAGGACGAGTGGGTGCAAAAGCCTAGAGGGATGAATGGGTGGGAATGCTGATAAATGTGTCCAACTTTGCACAGATCCTGAGCACCAACTGTTTGAAAAATGCTTCCTTTATTTATTTGGGGTGGTGGTCACCAAGTGAAGTCCAAGCATATATATGATTTGGTTTAAACAACTAGAAATAATCTTTACTGTCCTTAAAAGCAACTGGAATGGAAATTTTCACTAGCAGGATCTTTGGTTTTAGGAAGAACCATATCAGTTTTGAGGCTATCCTGTGTCTACTATTAAAATATCAATATTAGAATGAACTGCTGGCTCTCACACACACAAACATCACATATCTAATATGGATCGATAAGGCTTAAGTATGCCTAGCCTCATCTTTTGAAGATCTGGTTGGGAAAACAGCTAGAAAACCAGACGTAATTTGCCATCTGTTGTTGGGCCTGGACATCTCCTAATGAAACTTCACTGAATGATTGGCCTATGGTAAAATAACCCCAAATCTACAGTCCTCAGAATTCATAGTTTAAGTTTTGAAAAGAACTCATCAAGCATTTAAATAAGTGAAACCAAGCTATTTTGATGTTCATATACATGGATTCTAAATGGAAATGCATAAACAGAAAAAGATAACTTAATGAATGCAATGAAATAAATGTTCCCTTTAATTCAAAGGATGGATATGGTGCTTTAGTAGCCTAAGGTACAAAATTGACATCTCAGAAGGGGTATCATGACTGTAGAAAGCACTTTCCTTTTCAGGGAAAAATTTTGTCCTTGGTTTCAAGCAGCCACATTCTACCTCCTTGTGGGGTGTTGGATTTTTCTCCTCTAAATATATCAATGGCTTATTGTTCTCCTATATTATCCTCTTACCAGTGAATTTAACATGTCTTCTAATTTTTAATCACTATTAGACACCTTCAAATGTGGAAGCCTCTGTATCAGTTACTGTTAATCTGCATTTTCTACCTGCTTTGGAATATCCAGTTCTTGGGCCCTGAACTCTTTCTAGCCATTCACTTCCTCCTGAAGTTACTCTGTCTGAAAAAGAAATTTGGTACCTTTGGTTATTCATAATATCCTTTCATCCCAATTTTTCCACTGGTATTCATGGGTAATCAAAGTGGTCCATGTATGTGTGTGCTTTCTCTGAATGGACATGACAGATGGACATGTACAATGATAGATTTTGATATGCTTGAAACATGTTTAGATGGGAAACCCCGTCCTTAAGTTGGTGAAAGTTATAGGAATGTAAACAGATGTAAGAATGAAGTCCAACCTGGGAGAAATTGAGCACAATTGAAAAAACCCGCAATTTTGAACTTGCAGACACTCCAAGGGTATACAGGGTACCGTCTGAGTGTGCTGAAGGGAGACAGTGTGGCTTGGCTGTGCATGACATCCCTGCCTTCAGTGACAGTACTTGGATGCTGAGTGTGTCACATGCAGTGGCAGACACAGAGGAAGAAATAGAGAACATGGGGTCTGAAATAGCATCTTCTGTCCTTTCTCTGAATTGGTCCTTCCCAGCAGGGCAGGGTGGCCAAGTTTTCTCATGGAAAAATCTGAAATCTCTACTCATTTAGGAATCCCTGCTTCACCATTCCCTATGGTGGACTGTTTCTGGTGAATTCACCATTAAATTGTTAACCACAATTGCTACGACTATCAAATTAACATTTTCTCTGCCATTAAAATCCACATGAAAGTCTGTGACCTACAAATATTTGGCATTTGCTTGAATTAACAACATAAATCCCGACCCAAAAGATAATCTCTCAGAATGTTCTAATGACATCTTTTTTCTAATGAAGATGAGGGGGAGGGTTCCAATGAAAATGTTGCATCAAAAAGAGGTTTTACAATAAAATAGAAAATATTCAGAGATGCCACTTTATGCAGTGAGCGCTAAATAACAATGGCCTACTTTAAATTTATTTATCAGATAATCAAGTGAAATACCCACATCCTTTACAAAAGAAATTTATAGAAGTCACTTCCTTAATTATTTCATATTCTATGCTCTACTGTTCATCTGGTGAATAAATTGTGTCTCATTTATCACCATCGGTGCTACTGTGTGCCTTTCACATCTCTGACACTGTCGTTGCCATAGTAACTAATGTACTTTAACGACAGCAAAGCGCAGGGAGACTGAAATGAAGTAATAAAAGTAAAAAGGATAAAGTATTATTAGGTTGAATGAATATCAAACTAAGAACATGCTTGTGTGAAGTGCTTATTGATTTTATTAATGTAGATTTACAAAGACATGTCAAACTCAGTTTTAGCTGCCTATAAATAAATGCCAATATTAAATCATCAAAATGTCACTTGTATTTTTCTTTAGGCTCCAACTTTCCAAATTAAAAAACATTTTTATTTAGTTTCTCAAATGAAGCAACTACAAATTAGGAGTATGTCCTTGATTTGGTCTCTATTTGTAATTCACACACAGACTTAAAAATCAAGTCAAACAAAATTCTGACATTGTTATATAATCAGATTTTTCTTTCTGGTATTAAGAGTTTGGGAGCAATTTTTAAAACAAAGGCATAAAAATGGAATAAAATTGATTTCACCAGAATAAATAGCAGAAAGGTATAGAAGGAGTCAAAATGAGGCTGCTGAAAGAGAATAAAATGAGTAAGAATAAAACAGGAGTGAGAAAAATGTGGGAGGAGCAAGTGATGGAGAGAGGTGTGCAAATGCTTTTCACTGTGTTGGTTTTAGCCAGCTCAGGCGGCACCCCTTGAGGACCTGGTGCGTGACACATACATGTTGGGATGCTACTGGGTGACAAAAGCAGGCAAAGACAGCTCACCAATGCCCTGCAGGTCATGGACTTGAAGGATTGAGCTGATAAATGTTGTTCTTAACTTCAAGTACTGTATTCAACGAATTGCCAGAGGCCATATTTGGGTGTCTCTATCTCCACTTTATAATTTCAGAATTGATAGAAAAATCTCCATTTTGAAAAGATAATTAAAGAACAAAAGAAGAACTTACCTTATTCTTCAGTCTTCCTACCATCATCCCCAGATTTTCTAACTATATTACAGTAATTGCTATCAGCTATTGAACATTTAAAATATGCCAGGAACAATACAAGATTTCATCAACATTGTCTTATTTTATCTTCACAGTAATCATGTGTAGGATGTATGATATTTCCTATTTTCCAGTGAAGAAACCAAAAGGACCCCGGTGTAGCTGGGTTCTGACAGCTATGCCAAAAGCCTGCAAACAAAATCCTAGCTTTCCAGTTTTCAGGGGCTTCTACTCTGCAATAACATGGCATGGTGGGAAGTACTCATCAGTGGGAAATCCATCACTTACCATGACCCTGAAAATGTTACTGAGCCTATTTTCACTTATAAATGGAAGAAATAGTAACATCTAACTAGTTGAGTAAATTACAATAAGGCTTAAAGGAATATTGTTTGTGAAGGCACCTGTGTCAAGTTCGCTCAGCAAAGATCCTTGCCTTCTAGTGTAGGGATGGTCTCTCTGCCTCAGCACTGCCTTGTGGTCAGTGAACTCCACCCCTGGTCCAAGTAATATACTCTGAAAACTCCTTTTCTAGCTGATGCCGGGGTTCTTGTTCACGAAGCCAAAGAATGAGCTTAGCAAACAGGCAAGGTAGGAGAGCAAGGTACAGGCTTTTATTTAGAAATAAAGTGATAGGACAGAGCTCCCGGCTCACGCCAGGAGGGGACAAGAGAGTCCGGTGTGCTGCATTGTCTAGGGGTTTTATAGGCAGATGAGGATTTTTCGAGATAATGAAAAAAAGGTTTAGGGGTGCTGACCTTCTAAATGGTGTCTGAACACCCAGAATTAACTTAACACAAGGAATTTCTTGCCCCATCCCTCTCTGGGATACTGGCGTCTTGGTCTAGGGGCATATCAAAAGGCAGCCTGCCCAGCCCCCAAGGTGGGCTGAGGTATTGTCTGTTTGCTAAAGAGTAAGTTAAGAATCCTGCTTCGCAAACTTCCTGGGTGTTAAAATGCTATCTTATCTTTAAGGTGAAATCTTTGCTGCCTTTTACTATGTTTTTTACAGCTGGGTCTGCATGCTAAATTAGTTGCCTGGTTTGCAAAACCACCCCATCAGATCTGAAAGAGGAAAGACAGCACATAGGCCTGGGCCTTTTAGCATGCTAAAGTGAATCTTACAAATGCTTAGCATAATAAAAACTTGGGGTACTCTTCTTTATCTGGGGAAGACCAACTGATCTTACTGAAGAATGACTCTAGAGCTTAATGTTTAACACAGAGTTTTGGTAGGGGGTTTCCTTGCATGTAGTTAACATTGCTCTGACTGCATATATTCTGCCTTGCTTTTTTTGGAGGCCCTCCTCCTACTCTGACTACACCCACAGTCCCTGTCTCATAGCCATGGCTGGTGCTCATCTAATACATCCCCAAATCCACTCACCACTCTCTTGGCAAAGACCTCCAGACCAACCTCACTGGGTCCTGGGCTCCTCTCCCTGGCCTCTTGGGCTTCAACCCTCAGCATGGCCCCTGCAAACCAGCTTACCAGCACAGCTGCTTTTTCAGGCTTTTCCTCTGTGTTATGGGCTCCCTTTCAAACTAAAAATATTATAATGCTTCTCAAAGTGCAGCTGCCTTCAGGACCAACTGAGTACTGGTGAAAATTGCAGGTGTCGGGGCCCAGCCCCAACCTGCAAACCAGATGATGGGATGTAGGACCCAGAATCTGAATTTTAACAAGTAAGTCTTATGTTCATAAAAGCATAGGAAAAACACATTGACCCTAAAATCAAGAAAATGGAATTCAAGTCCTAGGGCCAGATGCTGAAGAAGATAATAAAAATTTCTGGAGATTGTATTGCACAATTATGCACATATTGTACTGTGATATTAAGTATTAAAGTTAGAACATGGCAAACTACATGAGAAAATAATTATCATGATGCTTTTTATTGTGATAGAGAGTTAGGAAATAAACAGAAAGTAAACTGCATGTGGAAATTGTCAGATAGGTAATAGGGTCAGAGGAAAAGAAAGTCAATGTTTCCCAAGACTCCCCTTCAGAGAGATAAAACCCTATCTCCTCAAAAGTCTAAGACAGAGTACCCAAGTCTAAGATCAATCTGTAGTGGGGGTGGGGTAAATGGCAGAATTCCCAGAATCTCCTGTCTAGCCTTAGTTCATTTACATATCAGTAGGTGTTTACCACTGCAGAGCCTCCCATCAATCTGGGTCAAGGAGTAAAAGAGGAAACAGCCACTCTTTCCTCCCCTCCATTCCTGGTATGTAATTGGTCTGCTGTTTGCCAGTCACCAAGGACTCGCCTGTGGAGTTCCTGCCAGAAGGGGAGTATGGGGGAAGGAGAGCATGAGCCACCACCAGAGGAGTCAGATGGAGATAGGCCTAGCTAGTGACTGTAAGAAATAAAAGTCTTTCTCCCAACATACACTTTCCCTTGACTTATTTCAGTTTTAGTGGATTTACGGAGGACTCGCTCTGGGCTGGGAACATCCTTCCCCTGGAGCTACAGTGGGTCATATCACAAGATACAGAAAACTTGTATTTAAACAGGTATCAATATAAACAGGAGACCTTCAGATTCACCAAATAAACAATATTTCTCCCTGCATAATATGGGATTGTTCAACTTCCCTGGATGTAGTTTTTATTCCTTCCAACTTCTTATTATAAAAATTTAAATATACAAAAGAGTTGGAAGAAGAATATAGTGAATATCAAGGTATGCTTCGTATAGATTCAACACTTGTTAACATTCTGACATATTTGCTTTTTCTAGATATACGTGCATTTGTTGTGTGTGTTCAAAATTATTAGCTCCAAATATGTCTCGGTCTCAGCTTATAAGAACATGATAATTGCCTAAGATCATTTAATAAATATTCTATATTCAAATTTTGCAAATTATATCCAAATTTTGTTTCATAGGTTTTTTTTTTTCTAATTCCCAGGAAGGATCTAAGCAAAGGTCATGCATTGCATCAGACTGTTAATCCTCTTAGGTTTTTATGACCTACAACCTAAAACAGTCCTCCACTGGTCTTGATACTGACTCTTCAAAGAGTCCAGGATGGTTGTCTGGTAGAAGGTCTCGCATTCTGGATTTGCCTGACTGATTCCACATGCTGTTATTTAATATGTTCTTGTCTCTCCTTTGTTTTCCCTATGAACTGTAAGTTATGTTTACAGACATGATACTTCTGAATCACACATTTTGGAAAACATACTACACAGGTGATTTGGGGTTCTTCTATGACCTTACATCAGAAAGTATGTCCCACCCTAGGTCACTCTGACCATGGTCTTTTGGTTAAGGTGGTGTCTGGTGTCTGCTTGATCGCTCAGCTTTAACATTACATCTTCCACTCTGAAATCAGTAAGGAATTGGATGGGTGATACCTTGTCAGTATTAGACACCTTGCTTCCAAAAATCTTTCACATAACAATTTCAGCATCCATTGATGATTCTTGCCAGAATCAGTTTTCATATTTGGATTTTCCAAATGGCTGTTTTCATATTCTGCTATTCATTTTTCATTTATTAGGTGACATTCTTTTATAAAGAAGAGCTTTCCTTTTTTTCTCTCTTTTTTTTGAATATCATTCTGAATTTATTCATGTATTTTTATTTGGTATATATTTTAGTTATGTATAAAATATTATCTCAATGGAAAAACAAAATGTGGTGTATATGTACAATGGAGTATTATTCAGCCTTAAAAAGGAGGGAAATTCTGACACACATGACAACATGCATAAAACTCGAACTTTATTTTAAGTGAAATAAAGCCAGATATAAAATGACAAATACTGTATGATTTTCCTTATATGAGGAAACTCAAGGAGTCACATTCATATACACAGAAAGTAGAGTGGTGGTTTCCAGGTGCTGGGGCTAGTGAGAAAGGAGGACTCATTCTTTAATGGGCACAAGCTTTTAGTTTGGGAAGAAGAAAGGGTCTAGGGATGCACTGAAGTGATGGTTGCACGAAAATGTGAATGTACCTAATGCCACTGAACTGTACACTTAAAACTAGTTGAAATGGTAAGTTTTATGTTAACATATATTTAACATAATTTACAAAATAATAATAAAGATAAATGAATAAAAAATATCTTGAAGTGCAGTGGCATGAAACAGCCATTACTATTCTCACTGATTCTGTGGATCAGGGATTTGAACAGAGCACAGAGGTGATGTGTCTCTGCATGGCTCCACTGGAAAACTGAAGGCTGGGAACTGGAAGGAGAGCCATTTACTCACTGGTCTGATGGCTGATGCTGGCTGTCGGCTGAGGCCCTCCGCTCCTCCCCATACGATCATGTCCAGGTGGTCTTGCTGCATGCTGTTTTGGTCTCCGTAGCATGGTGCAAGGGCAAGCACCAGCGAGGAGAGAGAGGCAGGCAGAAACTTTGTCCTTTTTATGATAAAGTCACTCAGAAGCCACTCAGCAGGGTGTTTGTCCTTCTCTCTAGGTCAGAGTAGCCACAAACACTGATCTGGACTCAAGAGAAAGAAACACAGACCCTTCATCTCCATAGGAAAACATTGTAATATGACCCTAAAGCACACGGGAGCACACACACGCACACATCATACAGAATGCTATTTGCCAGCCATAAGGTGCTGCTATCAATTATGTCAGTTATTCTCTTTGGCATTTAAATTGTGTCAAATCCTTCAGTGTGAGCCTTTTCAAACTAGTGTCCATGTCCTTTTGATGTCACTCTATGAGTCTTTGTGTCCTACCTTGCTTTCTGGCTCATAATGATACCACAGACTAAATGTATTCTTTTCCTGGCCCATCCTGCACTTAGCATTTCTCACAGGGAGCCTAGTTCCTTTTATATGGGAAATCTAAATACAGTATATGTTCATTTTACTGGGGTGTCATTGCTTCTATGCTTTTTCAGTAGACAGAACCAGTAAATATGACTTTTTTAAAAAACCAGGAGATTATACTGGTATTTTCAATTAGAATTATTATTTTAATTGGAAAATTAAAAAGTTTTAAAATTAAAAAGTTAAGAATTAAAAAGTTAATTACAGAGTTAAAAGCAATTAAATTAAAACAATTCAAAAGGTAAAACAATTAAAAGGTTTCTCTTACCTTCTCTGCTTTTTTAAAATCTTACATTAAATAATGTTAACATATTTATTTATTTTCTCTATCCTACAATATCTCATTAGCTTTAAAATTTATTTTTAGTTCTCATTGACATTAGGACATATCCTACTAAATATAGGTAATCAAAGAGCTATATTAAGGATTAAAGTAGTATTTTCCCTGTATATGCATATTATCACCTTGATTATATTGAGATTTGTTTCTGTTTGTGTCCAGTATCAGGGCTTTTGGTCTCTCATTTAACTTTTTGGGGATTTTGTATATGTATGGATGAACATACACACACATGTATGCATAGTTCAAAAGTCAAAATTATCTTTAAAAGTATTCTCACAGATGTCTCCCTCCCCAACCCTAAACCTTTCACTCCGTCACTTGCCACACTCTATGGCTATTTTCCTTTGTTTCTCCCTAGTTTTCCTATAGTCTCTCTTTCTCTTTCCCTTTCACACAATTTACTATTCTTCCTTTGGCTATAACTTGGAAGAATGCACTGGGACGGCAGAATCAACAAGTGGAAGGAGGGATCCTGGCCAGGATTCGCATAGTGAAAAGCGCCTCCTCTGGCCAGCATTGGAATTTGCATGGACTCTGCCTTCAAACTGGGTTGTGCACTGGATGAGGCTTCAGAGGTTTCAGCACTCCTTACCGCAACACCACCCATCTTATCCTGACCATCTCTCAGTTCCCACTGCCACGGAGGGCATCCTGGGAGCATTCCTAGCAGCAGTACATCCTCTGCTCAAACCCTCTCACTGACACTGTTAGCTCACACATTGTTTCTTTTCTGGACTACTCACCTGGCTTTCTAACAAGTATTTTACTTATTTTATTTTATTTTTTTAAGTGTATTTTTAAACTGAAGTATAGTTAATAGACAATATTGCATTGGTTTCAAGTATACAACAAAGTGGTTCAAAATTACACAACTAATTAAATCCTCACCCCAACTAGTGCAGTTAGTATCTTTCAACACAGAAAGATGTTACAGAGCCATTGACTATATTCCAAAGTTGAATTTCCATTCCTGTAACCAGCTTATATTATGACTGAGAATTTTGTGCCCCATTATCTCCCTCACATACCCCACAACCCACCCCAAACTCTCGCCCATGGTAACCACCAGTCACTTCTCCAGGGTCTCTGAGTCTACTGCTGTTCTATTCATTTTTTTTTTTTGCTTTTAGATTCCACTAATAAATGAAATCATATGGTATTTGTCTTTCTCTACCTGGCTTATTTCACTTAGCATAATATCCTCTAGGTCCATCTATGCTGTCACAAATGGCAGTATTTCTTTCTTTTTTATACCCAAATAATATTCCATCGTGCATATGTACCACTTCTTCTTTGTCCATTCATCTATTGATGGACATTTTGGTTGCTTCGTATTTTGTCTATTGTAAATAATGCAGCAATAAACATAGGGGTGCCTATGTCTTTTTGAATCAGGGATTTTTGTACTGGCAAATTCCTAGAAGTGCAGTTACTAGTTATGAGGAACCTCCATAGTGCTTTCCACAGTGGCTGCGCCCATTTACATTCCCATCAACAGTGTAGGAAGATTCCCTTTTCTCCACATCTTGCCAGCATTTGTTATTCTTATCTTTTGAATAGCGGCCATTCTAATTGGTGTGAGGTGATGTCTCATCATGTTTGTGATTTGCATTTCTCTGAGGATTGGCCAAATGAAGCATCTTTTCATGTGCCTGTTGGCCATCTGTATTTCTTCTTTGGAATAATGTGTTAAGTCCTCTGTCCATTTTTTAATTGGGTTATTTGTTTTTTTAGTGTTGAGGCACAAGATTTCCTTATACATTTTGTATGTTAACCCCTAACCGGACAAATCATTCACAAATACATTCTCCCATGCTGTAGGTTGCTCTTTTGTTTTGTTGATGGCGTCCTTTGCTGTACAGAGCTTCTTAGCTTGATATAATCCCACTTGTTCATTTTTTATTTTGTTTCCCTTGCCTAGGGAGATGTGTTGAGAAAAAATTATTCATGCTTATGTTTAAGAGATTTTTGCCTATGTTTTCCTCTAAGGTTTTATGGTTTCGTGTCTTGTATTTTTAACAAGTCTTGAGTCCTGTTCTACATATTGATAGCCCAGACATAGCTTTATTTCACCAAATATAAGCACATTGAGGGTCTTTCGTCTACCTCAATGCTATGTTCATAGTATTACTCCTCCGCAGTTACATAAAAATGCTCCTCTACCGCTGTCTAGCCCTGCAGATCATATCACCCACACACACCCCTGCAACTCTCACTCATCGAACATACTGCCTTCCTTTCCACCCTGGACAACCTCACTGTTCCATTGGATGACCCATGCAAGAGTCAGCATTTTATTCCCTGACCTCCACATCCTAATAGCTTTTATTTCCTGTCCTTTACCCATTTCCTTAGTATAAAGCACTGAAAATCATTATTTATTTAGAGCAAGGTAAGCTTACTGAAAAGTACTGACTGATGGTGGATGTAGCCAGTCTTGGAGACATGATTCCACAATGTCACAATGCTAAATCTACTATGTAGACAGTAGCCGTGCTGCAGAAACAGAATCTCAGGGAGGAAGCATGTCAACTTCAGATGTCCTCGTGTGAGATTCTTGATGCTATGTAAACGTTCTCCATCTCCCCAATACAGTCTTCATTAATTTTTTCATCTTTCAGGAATGATCTCATACAGAGGGAAATTTGTTTTGTAATCGCCCAATGAACAGACCTAGGGACAGCTGACATGTGGATTACGAGCCCAATGGAGTCTTTAATATCTACTGATAGAAAAACAAAGTTAACAAAGTTACCTTAACCCCTAAGGAACACTGACGGTGTACCGAATCATCAGGCTGCCCTGGGGCACACTGCTGTTAGGTGAACCTGCCTCCAGCCCTGTAGCACCACTGGAACATCTTTGACAGAAAACAACTTCCAAACACAGTAGATATCTTGGCTTCTTACTTTTATTACCTCTTGGCAACATGTGATGTTACAGCTCACACCTTCCTTGCTGAAATATACTCTTCTCTGGGCTTTCTTATGATTCCTTTATTAACCCCAGTTTCATGTTAAGAAAGCAGAAATTTCGAGAAGGTAAATAGATTTTAGTCCAGGGAATTAGTTTCTTAACAAAAATCACTGGATGAATCAGAAAAGCAGAAGCCAGTGGGGCTTCCACTGGGATGCACAGTTTGAGGGACTGTCACCAAAGCAATGGTCTAGAGATCAGGCAAGTGCAGCTGCTGCATCTGTGCTCCCCACACCTGGGCTCTCCACACCTGCTTCTCAGCACACACAAAGCTGGTAACCACATGCTGGGATGCTGAGTCCAGCCAATGTAACTGCCCCAACCTTCACGGCTTCACAGGCTGTTTGCCTGCAGTACCTTCAGGAGGAAGACGACCTGCACTCCACATCCTACGTGCATCTAACCCCCGAAAAAAAGTGCAAGGGCCTCTGGGAAATACTCTTTTGGTTTGTTTTTGCTTTTACCTTTCCAACGTCTAACACTGGAAAGAGGGTGACATGGAGGTAGAACGTGCCAGTGAGCTGCATTTACCAACTCCTGCTTATAAATTTTTTCCTGCCTTTGTGACCACACAGGTCCCTCTGGCTTTGGGCCCACATCTCATGAACCACCTGTGCCCTGGGAGGATTTTATTCCCTTCTTGTTTTCAACTTCCACCTGCTAACACGTCTCAAACAAGTGGTGCCAGCCCAGATGTCCCCCTTGAATGCCTCACTTGAAATGCCCACAAGGGTATTTCCCAAACTTCCCAGGCTCAGTGTGTCAAGAGCTGAACAGATCATGTGCCCTCAGCTAAATGTACGTTCTCTCGTGTTCTCCAAGTGAGGCCGCAGTGCCACCATTTGTTCAAATGCAAGGGCAGCAACCTGGATTTGATCTCTGAATGCTTCTTCCCCAGTGGTGATCAAGTCCTATCATTTCCACTCCCAACCATCTATGAAAGCTATTCTGCTTCACTAAAAGCTGGTCCTTCCAGATATATTATCCATACCCCAGCCAATGTCTGAAATGCAGAGCTGGCACTGGATCACTCTCCCACTTAAAACCAATGTCTCCTAAACTAAAACAAAACCTTTTTGCTATGGCTTCAGTGGCACATCAGGATCTGGCTCCTGCTTACCTTCCTGGCCGTTTTTCCTGATTCTCTTCCATTGCTGAGTTTATCAGCACTCTGCCAGCCTTCCTCAAAAAGTCTGAGAAGCTGAAAGTCCCTGGGTGGGTGGACACTGTCAAGCTGGCCAAGCATAAACAGCATTCTCGCTATAATGAGAACTGGCTGCACCCCCAAGCTGGTTCCTCAGCACAGCCGCTGCACCTTCAGGGCAGCACTGGGGTCGCCTCTACGACCAAAATCTGTGGGTGACATCCGAGACCACGTGCACCATGCCTGGCCATGTCAGCAGAGGCTCCAAAAGTGTGGCCGCTGGGCCCTCCATGCTCTGTAGGGGCTGAAAGTGGTGGCAAAGGACCAGGATGAGGACCACAGACGGACGCTTCAGGAGTAGAGAGATCTGGACAGTCACCGAGCAGCTGGCAGCTGCCAACAGGAAGCATTAGAACACCAATGCCAGGTTAATAAATGGCCTAATTCATTAAAAGCAGAAAGAACAACAACCAACAGAAGTCTGAACTGTTTTCAGCTTCCTAAATGCACCACTCTCTGTCACCCACTTTTTCACCTTCTGCTCCATCTACTCTGACCCCACTACCCCAGTTCCCTACCTTCTTTCCTAACATCCTTTGGTGTCTGCTTAGCTGTCTCCCAGCTGGCGCACCTGAATGGGTGACGCTCTTTTATCCTACCAGGAGTCTCTATCACCTGGGGACTTGAAGCTCATGGAGCGCAGGAGCAGAGCTGTATTGTTCACAACACCTGGCCCCGAAGAAACATCACCTCCTGTGAATGGCAGCTCTCAAAAGCTGTTGATGGCCTGACATTTCTCACAAGTTAAATCCCCTACTTCGGGTCCTCCACACCAGAACCGCACCTCAACCCACTGCCTCCTTTCTGCTCCGCAGCTTATCTGCAACTTTCCTCTGCTGCAAAGAACATGTAAGAAAATGACTTTGTAAGAAACTCTGACGACTGAATAATCAGCAGAGCTTTCCACGTCTGTGTCGTTGCTCACAGAAACTGTCCCTGGGATCTCCCACTTTTTTCTGTCAGGCTACGAGACCCTTCTCAGTCTTCAAATCCTGCTCCACGAACTTCCTCCACTCATAAGATTTGGTCCCCCGTCTTTGAACGTCTCTGTATTTTGCCTTATCTCCCCTGGAGGACTTGCTATGGTCTACCATCATGTGAGCGGAAAGAAACTCATGAGCACATGATGTGTGACAAATCCCTGTGCTTCATGGAGTGATGGTCAAATGAGCTGCTTAGTGAAAACTAAAGATTGTTCCCTTAAAATACCCTAAAAAGGCAAGTAAACTCCTCTTCTGAGCAAAAAAGAGCAAAAAATATCTGGCTAAAGATACAAAACTCCTTACATCTCCTTTAAAGCAGAGTAATCGCATGATGACTTGGAAGACACACGTTCCTTTGTAGCTACCAAAGTAGAGAGAAATCTCCAGGCTCACTTCTGAAATCAATTTCACGATTTTACAATTAACATACCTTCACTGGCATGCCCATCCCCTGCCCATTAGACTTCTCCACGGCCAGAAACCTGTACTGCTAGTCAGAGAAACAAGCCAAAATCTGCTACAGTTCGGAAGGAGATCAGTTGGAATTAGTGAAGAGTCAAAATCCAGTAGAGTTAAATGCAGGAATACCAACCAGCAGCTTATACTGCAAATTCACAATCGCCCTGTCAGAGGGGTTGGCTGTCATTTCTTCTTCACAGCTTTCAGGCCAGGAAAGATGTGATTATGTCCATTTTACAGGTAAAGAAACTGAGGCTCACAGAGGCTAAGTAACTTGTCCAAAATTCAGTCAGTAAGCTGAAGCGTCTGGATTCCAACCCAGGTCTGTCTCATTCTTTACCATTCTGCTGCACTTTAAAAATAGACCTGTAATTAGTGCAGAGTTAGAAGGATGGGGAAATTTCTTGGGGGAGTTACTCTAATGAGTAGGTGAGTTTGGTAATTAGCATATCAACAATTTCTAAGTAAATTAGTGCTTCCCTTCCAGAGGGGTCTTAAAAAATTAGTTGGGTTAGGTAGGGCCCTGCCTCAGCCTTCCTGTAAGGAATATCTGAGCATCCCATAAATCTGCACCTCACTCTCTGAGTCATCACTCCACTACTGAGGTGAAAATTAATTATATTTGACTATGTACATTTCATCAAGCCAGAAGAATATAAAGCATTAATCACCACCCTTTCTTCTGTACTATCAATTTAATTAATTTGGGGCTGGTTTCCCAATGAATAGTAAAGCTTTGTGATGTTAGACTCCCAGCCTCCCCTAAGCCCCGTGGGGGTGGAAACCCTTCCTGAAGTGTCTGTTTACACCAGCGGGTGCCCTTGCTGCATCTCGGCACGGGAAAAGTTCATGGGAGGCTGCAGGTCACCTGCACTGGAACCCAGCCCCTGTAACTCACAAAGGTAACTTACCCATCTAGGGGCCAATTACTATCTGAAAAGCAAGAATGAGAAGAATCCTTACTTCCTGGGGTGGATAGGAAGAAGAGAGAAGTTAATACTTGCATATGATATTGTCTCCATAAATGTTACCTATAATCATTATTGCGACTAATCCTATATAAGTTCAACGATGTTTTGACATTAGGGATTGTTATGGACTGAATGTGTTTCCCCCAAATTCATATGTTGAAATCTTAACCCCCAATAGGATGGCATTTAGAGATGGGGCCTTTGGGAGGTGATTAACTCGTGAGGCTCTGCGTTTATGCAGGAGACCCCAGAGATCTTGCCCCCTCTCTCTCTGCTCTCTGCCATGTGAAGTTATCAGGAAGAGGCCCTCACCAGACACCAGCTCTGCCGGCACCTTGTTCTTGGACTGCCCCATCTCCAAAACCGTGAGAAACAAATGTTCCTTTTTTAAGCCACCCAGTCTCGGTATATTCGGTTTAACTACGCAAACTGACTAAGACAAGGAGTAAGAGTGGAAGGTGGAAAGGGAAAGAGAAAAATGGAAGAACAAGATGTCTTGGAATCATTTCTTTCTGAGATTTTAATTTCACTCTGAAAATTCTATTCTGTAGGACTCAATGGCCTAGTCTGCTGGGTCTCCTAATAAGAGAATCCTTCTTTTCCCAGAACATTATCAGGGCAACTCAGGTTTCCTAGGGCCATTGCAAAGGGGCAACTCTTCACAATGAGGTCAGCCGCAGCCGCTGGAGAAATCTTGAAAACAGGCTCTTGTTGACCTCTAACGGGTCTCTAAGACCGCCAGCACCATTCCTGGATCATTAGCAGGCTTCACACTGGCACGAAAGCTGAGTAACTGAGTAACAAAAACATTAAGAAAAAACCCAACATCCTGGGGACAATGCCAATGATCAGGGGCACTGTAATTGCTATAATTAAAAGCCAATCAAACACTGCAGCAAAAGTAGGCCAGCCATCCACTTGGCGCAATCTTGATGAAAGTGGAAGACAAAAATTAAAACAAAAAAAAGGAGGTAAACAAGTTTCTGTAACACTTCAGCAAGAAATTGTTTGGGATTCTGCACAGGTGTGCCTCAGTGGGCTGCTGCATACTAAGAGATATCCTCGCCAGTGCAGTGAGAACTCACACTGTGGGACCTCGGCATAGGGGAAATTTCATTCCAGCACATACTCAATGCTGTCTTTAAGTCACAAAAACAAACGCACTTTCCTTGTCTGGGTACAATTCCCTTTAAATCCAGAGCAGAGTAAAGGGTTTTCTTCTTCCTCTAATTTATTTTATCTGCAGAAGTCTTGTGTCCCTGCAAGAGGACACATTTCTCTTATTTGTTGTTCTGCAATATTGGGTACATCACAGGTGGTTATTGAAATCCTTATGGCGCATATACAAGATTATAAACAACAAATAAATCATGGAAAATGAAGCTGGGGCCACCAGTGGGATCTGGGGGAACAGGCTCTTATTTTACAGCATGCTTCTGCGACTTCTGTTTTGGGTGAACAGTTTTGGAAAATGGTTAGATGTGGGGTTTGTGAACAGATTGATGGGCTAAGAATCCCAACTCTTGAGCTAGTTCTTTATTTCTGAAGTCTTGATTTCCCTTTCTAAAAAATCTATACAACAATAATGTATCAAATGAGAGAATATGTATAAAGTATACTTGGCATGTTGTTGGCATCTAACAAATGGAAAACAGTTCAGGATTTACTCACGTTTCCTAGGTCGGGATGTTACATTTCTCTAGCTCTGATTTTTTCCTACCTGTGCAAGCTCAGCTAAGTGTCAGTGTCTGGAGCAGGAAAAGCCCACTCTGCTTGAGACAAGAAAAAGCTAAAAAAAAAACATCTTCTTTACCAGCACCATTGCCACAAGGTACTGAGGAAAAGGTAAACAGTAGAGTTTTTACCATGCCAGCAAACAACACATCCCAGTCCAAATGCACCCACACACTTCCCAGTCTCAGATATAACAGTGGCTGGTGTTGAATTCTTTGGCCCCTCCACCTGCATGTTTGTGAAGATATTTTGTTGCAAAGTGAGTTCCTCCTGTAGGAGTAAGTTATGTTTTAATAAGTGTCAAATGTCCGTCTTTCCATGTTTAATGACACTTTTTTGCTTTGATTTTCTACCTCATCCTAGCATCCTACAATAAAGGGAAACTTTTTTCCTTGGTTGGTGAGGAGTGTTTTGTGTAAAAAGGGGAAAAAAGTTTCTCTTTATTGCAAATTACAGGAAGGGGAGGGAACCAACTAGAGGTACGGGTTCAGACAAAGCCCCAGCCCAGCCTGAGCCGGTGGGGAGCTCGGAGGCTGAGTTACACCTCACCTCACGTGATCACGAGGCCAGATCACGGGCTGTCCTGCTCCTTGCACCAGTCCGTGGTTTGCTAAGACTGCCCTGGGCAGGAGGCCATTCCCAAACACCCTCAGCTCTGTGCATGGACGGGACAGGGGCTCCAGTAACCGTCTGTCTTTTCTTTGAGGAGCTACAGGTACTCCCTGTAGAAGCAAAAGAACAAAGCCAGGAAAGGAGTGCCATGCAACCAGGTTGCCAGATGACACAAGCACAGATAGGACACATATTCCATGGGATTCATACACACCGCACAACTACTGCTACGGACCCCAGAGTCAAAGTGAACCGCAGCCCTAATGGGGTGAACCAAAGGGTGCGAGGCGCCCACCTGTGCCCTGACAGTGAGCGGGTGGTGCCACTGGTCACCTGGAACTGTGCCGTCAGAGGGGTCTGGTGGCCCTCCCCACCTTGCTCTCCCCTATTGCACATCCTCTGGACGGCAGTCTTCACACGCCCCTTTCTTGCTCAAACATGTGTAATGGAAGAGTGTTGAACACTTCTTAAGGCAGCCTGTTTCTTTATGAACAATTCTGATGGCTAGTAAATGCCCTTGCCCCTTTCTACAATGCTAATTAGGAAAAGCAAGTCTAATCCACTGTCCACACCATAGCCTTCCTGAGTTATTTGTGGCTGTTATCTTCAGGCTAGAGCCCCCTGGTTTCCATCCAGCATTGTTACATTACTTTGTTTCTAGGAGGTTCCAGGCTGCACACTGCATGTGAACATTGCCACAACCCTCAGGGACAGGGTCGGGGACCGTAGCTGTCTTGGCCGCAGATGTTTCCCACTCTAGAGTAGTGAGTAGGTGCTGAGTAAATATTCTCTATAGGTTGAAAGCAGGACTCCCCTTTGTTACTGGGATTCTCAACAGTCACTGGTCTCATGTACAGTTTGCATTGAATTACACTGAAATAAAGAATTAAAGAAAGGAAAGCATCACCTTTTCTTGAATTCATGGTGTTTTGTCATAAAGGTGGCTTCTTACCTGTGCCCCTGTATCTTTCTCTCTGGGGTGCTTTTGCTCATAAACATAACCTGCTTTTCCACAGAACTACCAAAGATTCCCCTGGATCCTCCATTTAAAAATGAATTTTCCTAGTTCTAAATGAGGTCCAAACCTATAATTTAGGGATATTGTATTAGAGTTAAGTAGGTAAGCTGCTGCTTGTTCTAATCGTTTTGCCGCAAGACACTGAAACCAGTCAATGTCTTCAGAGCACTCAGTGGAAAAGGAAAAATACCATTCAACAGTCAGGTTTTTTTTAATTTAACTTTTCATTCTGAAATAATAGATTCACATAAAATTGCAAAAATAGCACAGAGAGGCCCTGTGCATCCTTCACCCTGTTTCCCCCAGTGGTTACATTTTATATAACAAAAATATAATGTCAATACTGAGGGCAGGGCCCTCATTACTGGTGGGTGGGTGTGGGCCTCTGGCTCCCACTAGGAAGCTAATGCTGGAGTGGGGCTGGGTTTTCCTGTGGGGTTTGGCCAGAGTTTTTCTGGAAAATTCTCTGTCTTCCTAGGCTACTCCTTTCTTGGCCCTTTGAGGTGAGCAGGTCTTTCTGGGAATTTTTCTTGTCTGCACCAATTGGCATTTCTGGCTTCTCCAGAAAGCAGTCTCTCATATATGAGGAAAAAAGAAAGCCAAAATAACTTAACACTGTGCTAGTCTGTGGTCCTGAGGCCCCCAGCAGGCTGCCTTTTCTTCTCCACCATTCTAAGATTTATGTCTGTTCTACATGTAATGCCCAGGGATGGAATTTTAGCTGTTCTCAGTGGGATGAATACATAGAAATGTGCCTATGACATCTTGTCCTGAAAACAGAAGTCTCCCAGACTGGCTTTTCTATACTTAAGTACTTCATTCCTTCAAACGGCAAATCTTTTCTTTCTTTTTTTTACACACACTACATCTAATTCAGTACAATACCAAACAAAGCTGTAAAAAATAAAGCACTTTTAAAATAACAAGGTATTAACTATTATAGCAAATAATCTTATTATTTAAATAAAGAGAAAAAGGTGACAAGGCTATCCCTGGTGAAACACAGTGTCCATAGCATACGTCTTGGACTGCCACTCCTCCTCTAGCTTCTCTGACATCTATATTTAATCTGAATCTAATAAACATCAAGGATATTTCTCTCAGTGGAACTAAGAGCATAAGCACAGAAGACCTATTGAAATGGTAAGGTTCTAGCCAGGCTCACTTGTGTTGTCATGGTAACAGCAGAAGGAAGGTGTAAAGTGCTTACAAATGCCTTGAATCTTTTATAAAAAGCAGTCCATGGGGCCGACTTCTCATTCTCCTCCTCCCTTCTGCCACCTTGAGTCCCTGCACAGATATCTACAATAAGTTAAGACCAGGACAGTGGGCCCACATGAACCTATCCTAGGAATCATTTCTACCAAGTAGTGGTGATTCCTATAAGCTCCTTTGAAACAAATATCCCTTCAATTCATAGAGTAATTGAAAAATAAATGATTCTTAAGTGTAATGACTGATTCAAATGAGGATCAATGAATGACCAAGTCTTAAGAGGAATGGTGGCTGGAAAACAGGATCTTTGGAAAGCATCCGAGTCCCTGCAGAGAGTACATGCTGACTGCAAAAGGACGATGTGTCTTCATGATGGAGAATCTGCTAGTCACCACCTGGGACAGTCAGGTGTTACTTGCTTCCTGATGAGTGTGAAGCACACAACATCACTTATGAAACATTCTTGCCAAAAGTTTACCCTGAATCTGAAAAAAAAAAAAGAATCTACATCTAATTTTCAGTTCACAGAAAAATTTACATTATATGTTGAACAAGGAAAAATAATCTATAAATCCAGAATGTTGGACATGGTCCAAGGTAATTTGCCCAGATGTCTCAAAAATAATAATCAAGAGGAGAAAAGAAACATGGACTTTCTAGTTTAACAGACACAAGAGACTCATAAAAATGCAATGTAGTGAGTACACTTTGAATGGATGCTGACAGGAGACAACACCCTCTAAAAGACATTTTGGGGACAATAAGTCAAAATAGTGCAGAAGTGAGATAATATTCAAGAATTGTCATTAATTTCCTTGGGTATGATAATGGTATAGTAGTTAGGTGGAAGAACATCCTTATTTTTAGGAGATACATGCTAAAATATTTGAAGTTGAAGAGGTATGTCTTACATTCAGATGGTTCACATATAAAATAAGTAAAAAAACAGTGGCTAATACTGCTTGAAGCAGGTATGCAAAAACTTCAAAAAGCCTGAAATTTTTTACCAATACTTAAACAGTAAAGAAATGGAAGCTCAACAAACAGGTTAAGTGACTTGCCCCACATCCCCTACAGTTAGTGATGGAGGCGAGACTAGACATGTGGGCCTTGGGTGCCCGTCATTCCTAACCTCATGTTCCTGCTCTTGATGAAATGATTTTTTTGAATATGTATTTTTCTCATTTGAGATCTTCTAAGATATTCTGGCCATAACAATTAATGTTCCCAAAACGTGTCCCTTCAGTGTTCCCAAAGACTATATTTCTGTAGGTCTTGTTTCATTATAAGAATCACACACTTAGGTTAATGGTGTTCTTTGCCACAAAGTGATATCGAAATCAAGTTTTAAAAATCAGTCATAATTTTTTCATGTCTTGCTGTTGGGACTCCATGTTGGTACAACCATTTGAAACTTGAAGAGCAACTTAGCACACCACGTAACAAGGTTGTCCAAAACACATCGAATTCATTTCTCAAGTGATTCTTGTAAGTCATAGTGAAAAAATAGAGTAGATTCCACAATTTACCCATTAAAGATATAGATAAATTGTGGTATACCCACACAATTAAATGAGTTACTAGATTTACTTGTATAACAGATAAATCTCAAAAACATAAAGTTACATTTAAAAAGGCAAGTATCAGAACACAATTTACAGTATGAAATCACTTGTAAAATATAAAATCATTATACTTCACTATGGATTATTTATAGAAACATGTCTATCTATGTGTATCTATTTATATCTGTGTTAAAAAGTATAAATACACAAAAATGCATGTTAGCGTATACCTCTGGAGAAGAAGGGAGGAATTAGAGAGGAGTTGCAAATATATCTGTAAGGGGATTTTTGTTAGATCTGAAAAAATCATGTCAAAATGTTAACAATTGTGCATTGTGGGTGGTAGGTACATGAGTTTCTTACATTATTCTGTTAACTTTTGTTTTTGTTTTTTTTCCTAATTTTATTTATTTTTTAATTGAAGTATAGTTGATATACAGTACTCTATTGGTTTCGAGTTTAAAACATAGTGAGTCAACGATTTATATACATTATGAAATGCTCACCACAATAAATGCAGTTACCATCTGTCACCATACAAAGACATTACAATATTACTGACTATATTTCTTATGTTGTACTTTTTGTTTTCTTTTCATCATGTTTATTTGAAAAGAAAGGACCCCCTGATGCTGCTTCCCCGGGCGATTTTCTCCGGAGCACCCCCCATGGAATCCTCGCTCCTATAGAACCTGTTTGCTGGGTGCCTCTCATAGCTCTTCCCGCTGGGGTGGGTTGGGGAGGGGAATTTTCCCACTTTCACTAGCCCAGGGCGCTCCTGACGTTTTGCCAAAATTCCTGCTTACATCTTTAATAATTAGTCCTTTGGTTAAATTCTTGCAAAATCGCCCCGTCTTGAGACAGAAATACAGCAAGGACAAACAATTACAGCACGAATGTCTATTACTTTTCCTAAATATTCCAATGGGAGCAATTTCATAAAAGAAATGAGTGATATGAAAATACTGGAAAGTTGTGTGACAAAATTATCACTATTTACAGATGATATGATTACATACTTGTGGAGTTAAAGAGAAATCAGTTACAACAATGAAAGAAGTAAGACATTTCACTAAGTGGATTTATTAGGAAGTTACATATAGAATTAATAATTATACACAAGCACAACCACTAGAAGTTACTGGAGAGGAGAAGGAAGGATGGACAGGCAGAACACAGAGGATTTTTAGGACAGTGAAACTACTCTGTGTAATACTATAGTGGTGGACATGTGTCATTAGACATTTGTCTAAACCCATAGACATGTAAATGTAGATTCATCAGCTGTAGCACATGCACCACTGGAACAGGATGTGGGTAGTAGAGGGAGGCCATGCGTGTATAGGGCCAAGAGGGTATAGGGAAAATCTCTGTACCAGCTTTTCACTTTTGCTTTGAACTTAAAATTGCTCTAAAAAACGTTGTCTATTAAAAATTTTTTTTAAATAAGGAAACTTGCTAGGGAAAATTATACAAACTCTCAAGTATTATTTCATGCAATTTCTTGAAGCATTTGGGGGAAAACATATTGCTGTTCTGTAAATGAAGCTATTTTATTTCAAACATCAGAGAAAAAGCAAATGGAAGAAAACATAGAAATAAGGATTTGATTAACAAGAATCATAGAAGACCTCACTCATATTTTTTAAAAAGCAATCAAACTAAAATGAGAGTTTCTAGTTCCTACCCAAGTGAACTGAGCTCTATATGGCCACTCTCTCCCTAGAGTTACAACTAACATCTCTGGACAAAACACAGTAAGTAACTACCTAAGGGCTCTAGCAATTACATACACAACAGCAGGCAGGGGTATTCAGGGTAGGAGCTAAAATGTGGGTAGCAGCCCATATGGGGATGAGGTTCCCATATTGTTTACTTCTCATGGCTTTGAAATCTGGGTGGGTTCCTGTTATGGAGTCATATATCAGCTAAGGAGGATAAAACTCTGATTTAAAAAAAAACACCTTTTTGTCCAGAGGAATTGTGAAAACCATCCTTTGTGGTCTGAATATAGTAGAAGTAGTCCCCATATGTTATGGGTGAGTATCTGAGTCTGTGTGTGTGTATTTCTATGATTGAGACCAGCACTCACAGAAAGAAAACACAGAACCTAGCATCTGATTCTGTCTGGGTTGATGGGCTGCTAAAATGAAAATATTAATATTTTTCAGGGGATTTGAACAGTTCCGTCTATGCAACATAATACTCAAAAACTTTAAAGCAGCAAATGTAACTATGTCAATGAGGTAAAAATACAATTAAATGGAAAGCGTGAGTGTCTTATAGTTTTCAGAGTACAGGTCTTTCACCTCCTTGGTTAGGTTTATTCCTAGGTAATTTATTCTTCCTGATGCAATTGTAAATGGACTTGTTTTCCTGGTTTCTCTTTCTGCTACTTCATTTTTAGTATACAGGAATGCAGCAGATTTCTGTGTATTAATTTTGTATCCTGCAACTTTGCTGAATTCAGTTATTAGTTCTAATAGTTTTTGGTGAAGTCTTTAGGGTTTTCTATATATAATATCATGTCATCTGCAAATGGTGACAGTTTAGCTTCTTTTTTACCCATTTGGAATAGCCAAGATATGGAAGCAACCAAAGTGTCAATCAATAGATGACTGAAGAAAAAAGATGTGTTACATATACATAATGGAATATTATTCAGCCATATAAAGAAAATAAATCCTGCCATTTGCAACAACATGGATGGACCTAGAGGGTATTGTGCTCAGTGAAAAAAGTCAGGGAGAGAAAGACATACCATATGATTTAACTTATTTGTGGAATATAAAAAAAAGCAAAACAGAAGGAACAACATAGCAGTAGAGTCAAAGACACTGAAAAGTGACTAGTGGTTACCAAAGGGGAGGGTGAAGTGTGGGAGAGAGGGTGAGGGGAATAAAAGGGCACAATAATTCACAATCACAATGTAAGATGGTCATAGGGACAGTAGTACACCATGGAGAATATAGTCAGTGATTCTATAACATCTTCCTATGTTGATAGATAGCAATTGCACTAAAGGGGATGAGGATTTAATAATATGGGAAACTGCTGGGACACTGTGTTGTACATTGAAACCAATGTAAGATTGTGTTTTAATAGTACTTCAATAAAAATAATAAATAAATAACTGGAAAGCAGTTTTCAGCAGAGAAAGAAAAACCTAAAAAAGAAACAAACTATAATTTAAGAACTTAAAAATATGATATTTGTAATAAAAATTCACTGGATGGGCTTGAGAGAATAGAGATGACTGAAGAAAGAGCCAGGGAATTTGAAGATTAGTCAATGTAAATGATCAATTTGAGGAAAAAAGAGAAGAGAAATCAAAAAAAAAAAGTAGAACTTTGGGAAAGTGCCATTTATGTGGGAAAATGTTAATGATACATTCATCTAACATTCACCTCACTGGAGTCCCAGCAAGAGAAAAGAAAGAAACTGGTGAAGAAAAAAAACTGGATCAAGAATATCCAAAAACTCCCCCAAACTGGTGAAATTCATAAATTTATAGATTCAAGAAGCTCAGCGAACATCAAATGAGATGACATAAAGAAAAGCATGCTCAGACCCATAATAAACTTCTTAAAAGCAAAGATATAGAAAAAAAATTGCATAAATGACTAAAGATAAAAGGAGACATGCAGGGGACCAATGATACAACTTAGCATAGATTTCTCATAAGAAAACGTGAAAACTTTATTCACACTAGACAAGACATAGAAACACCCTAAGTAGTTGATGGATGAAACACGTACACATACATCTACATTACAAAAGAATATTATACAGCCATAAAAAGGAAATTCTGCCATTTGTGACCATGTGGATAGACCTTGAGGACATTATGTTAAGTGAAATGAGTCAAAGACAAATATGATATGATCTCACTTACGTAGACTTTTTTTTTAGAAATGCAGAGAAACAGAGCATAGATTGGTGGCTGCCAAGGGGATGAAGGAAATGGGTGAATGTGATCAGAGGGCACAAATATCAAGTTATAAGATGATTAAGTTCTGGGGATATAATGACCAGCATGGTAACTATAGTTAACTGAATTGTATATTTGAAAGTTGCTAAGAGAGTAGATCTTAAAACTCTCACTGCACACACACACAAGAGATAAGTATGTGAGGTGATGGATTGGTTACTTAACCTTATTGTGGTAATCATTCCACCATACATGTGTGTATATATATATATATATATATATATATATATATATATGTTGTACATCTTAAAATTACACAATGTTATATGTCCACTATATCGCAGTGAAGCTGGGGATGGGAGAACAGAAAACATGCCCCACAGAAGACAGTAGAACATGATCTTTAAAGTGATGAAAGGAAAGGACTCTTAACCCAGAGTTCTATATCCAACAAAAATATCCCTCAGGACTGAAGGAAAAGCGAATACATTCTCAGTAGAATAAATTAAAAGAACTTGTCACTAGCAGAATTTCTTTAAAGAACATATGTCACCCTAAGCATAAGACCTAAAACCATATAATCCTAGAAGAAAACATAGGCAGTGAACTCTGTAACTGTCAAATCACTATATTCTACACTTGAAAACAATATAATATTGTATATCAAATGTACTTCAATTTTTTAAAATCCAAAAAAAAAAAAGAAGAAAGTATGTCCAAGTAAGATTATAGCAGGAATGTAAGGCTGGTTCAACATTCAGAATGTAATTCACCATATCAACTGAATAAAGAAGAAAAAGTAATGATCATTTTAATAGATGAAAAAAATCATTCAACAAAATCCAACATCTATTCTTGAAAAAAACACACAGCAAAGTAGGCATAGAAGGGGACTTGTTCAACCTGATAAAGGGCACCTGTGAAAAACCTACAACCAAAGCATACTTAATAGTGAAAGATTGCATGCTATCCCCCTAAGATCAGGAACAAGACAAAAAGGTCCACTTACACCACTTACTGTCAGTACAGTGAGTCAAGAAATAAAAGATACGTGTATTGGAAAGGATAGAAATAAAGTGTCACTTTACATAGATGACATAAATGTCCAAATAGAAAATGCCAAGGAATGTGTAAAAAATGAAAATACCAGAAGTATGAAGTGACTTTGGCATGGTCACAGAACACAAGATCATATATAATAATCAACTATCTATCTACCTACTGACAACGAACTGTTGGAAATTGAATCCTAAAGGACCACTTACAATAGCACCAAAAAACATGAAATAGGTAGCTAACAAAATATGCATGGGATCTGTATGAAAGCTACAAAATGCCCATTTATTTAATAATTGTTGAATAATTAAGCAAGAACCAAAGTAGACAAATATATGGAGACACAGTATATTCACGCACTGGGAGATGTTTCTGGAAATGAGTCAATGCAATCTATACTAATATCCAATATTATAGTATACCAATATTCAATTTACATGGGAAGTAAAAGGAACTAGAATATCTAAAACAATTCTTTAAACAAATAATGTATTTTAATGAGAAAAGGATTCTCATTATCTCATTTAAAATCTTGTTGAAAAAACTGTATCAATCAAGACAATGTGGTATTAGTGACACAAGAGCAAATGATAGACACAGAGAGCAAAGAAATATAATGAGTTCAGAAAAATAAACATATGGTCAATTATTTTCGATAGAGGAGAAGAAGTTATACTTCTCAAAAAATGGTGGTCGCCTAGAGACTGGGGGAACTGGGAGGAAATGGGAAGTGGCTGCTAATGGGCACAGGACTTCTTTTTGGGGTTATTAAAATGTAAAACTGATTGTGGTGACGGCTGCATAAGTCTCTGCACATATTAAAGACAATTATACACTTAAAAAAATGGTCCTGGACCAATTGGGCATTTAAGCAAAACAAAACAAGACATACACACATACACACACACCCTTTACCCTTACCTTGCTACTACCCACTTATGCTAAAACTACGGACCATAGACCTAATGATAAAACCTAAACTTAGGAAGCTTCAGGAAGAAAGCAAAGAAAAAAGATCTTTGTGACTTTGGGTTAGGCAAAGATTTCTTATATTTAATACCAAAAACACAATCCATTAAAAATAAATTCATGAATTAGAGATCATAAAAATTTTTAAATTTCTGCTCCACAACACACATTAAAAGATTAAAAATACAAACCACCGACTGGGCGGCAATATTTGCAAAACATGTATGACAGTGGAGTTTTGTCTAGAATGTGTGAAGAACTGCCAGAACTGAGTAAGAAAACCAACAGCCTAGTAACAAAGGAGCAAAGGGTCTGAATGGCTGTTTTGCCAAAGAAGATACATGGAGGGAGTATAAATGCATGAAAAGATGTGCATCATTACACTAGGGAAATGCAAATTAAATCACAATGAAATACCACTACTACGTATGTAATAAAAAAATAGCTTTTGAACAGGACAGGGATTTGTGCACTATTTTTGGAGAACAATTTTGTGAAAGCTCTTAAAATTTAATGAACACCATCATAGATACAATAATTCTACTTCTGAGAATTAGTTAATTTCCATACATCTAAGCAAAGATGTACAAGGATGGCCACTTAACATGTATATATGTAAGAATGTTTTATATCCATTAAAATGTAAAAAGAATCCACAAGAGATGGTTAACTGTAGCTTTAACTAAAAAATAGGATAGGGAAGTAGGAGTGGGAAAGGAAACATTTACTTTTTAATTTATACTCTTTTCTCATGTGTGATTTCTTTCAAATTTTTACCATATGTTTGTATTTCTTCTATAATTTAAAACCTAAACAACTGAGGTGGATGCAAATTAATGGGCAGTGGAATAGGCAGGATGAGTTGTCAGAATTTGGCAAACTGAAGGATTCCAAGCTCCAAGTTAAGACACAGTTTTGGAGAACTGGAGTCCAGTAAATTGCATTGTACCATCTGTTTTTGGTTCCCCATCAAATGGAATGTGGTGCCTAAAATAGTGCCTCTGTGTAATAAGTGTAATTTCATCACCTAAAGCTATGTTCTTTCTGTCATTGTGTCAGTGTACATAGTCCCTCCCACGTATTCTGAAGCTGGGTTCTCCACAATGGGTATTATAATGTTATACTTTATTATCCACCCCGATTTCAGTTGTTTATAACTTTTTAAAGGAAACATAAAAACTTGCTATGTATTCTCTGTTCTGTTCTGTTCTGCATTTGTTTGGATACAGTTCTTACTGAAGTGTGCTCAGGCCACATAACAAATACGGTCCCTGTCCCCCGTGCTCTGGGTCCCTACCACATTGCCCCAGGGCAGTGCCTCATGAACTGTTGCCTGGATTATTGCAATAGACTTAAGAACTGGCCTCTGAAACTCTAATACTCCAGTGCATCCCTCAAACCTGCCATCCAGATAACACCCAGAGGCAGCTTTCTAAAGCATAGTTACAGCCATGTTACTCCTGCCTAACCAGCATCCCTGTTCTTACTGGACCAGATCTTATCTCCCTAGGATGGCTCCAGTTCCATTATGTATCATCACATGTCCCATAATATATGTCCCAGTCACAGAAAATTTCCCAGCCACAACATGCCCCAAGGCGAGGAATGCACTCCTCCCTCTTTTCCCCTACCACCCACTCAGGCTGCAGCTGATGCCTTTCTCGGCTTAACTGTCTGAGCTAAGAGACCCTCTTACTGGTTTATTTACCACCCTGTGTTCTCATCCAGCCAAGGTATGGTGCATGACACAATTACATGCCTGGCTTCCAGCTACTGTGTAAGCTCCATGGGCAGGTTCCTGATCTTCCTATCTGCTGTGCATAACACAATGTCTTGAACAGAGTCAGTGTTCTAAAAATGCTTGTTCAGCTGAATAAGGGGGAGATGATGGTGGAGAAAATATCTTTTGTACGTTGATGTTCAGTTGCCTAGAAGTCATGATAATGGTTATATAAATCATATTTCCATCATTAGAGACGTGGGTAGCCTTTGGTCAACTGATCTGCTTTCACGCACATTTCCCATTTTTGAACAAGAAGCAAATGTAAACAAGTTGGATATTGGAACTAAGCTTTTATTTTGTTAAAAGACAATTCCATGGGTAATTCTCCAGTCAGTGTATAATTCATCTTTTTGCAGAGCAGTTGTAAAAAAACTGGCCTAGGATTTTTTTACCTTCCAGTTATGTCTTCTTGCTTTACTTTGTGTCCTTTATCGGTGACGCTTTGTCTTTTTATTAAACGGAATCATACAAGGTACCAGATGAAACGTGGAATGGCTGGTGTTCATGAAATCTCAACCAGTCATGGAGTGCATTAGACGGCGTGGTGAGGACTGGTGGTTGCTTGCTGAAGTGAGGTGTTTGGGGCAGGCAGAAACAGTGATCCCCCCCGGTGCAGATGGGAATGGCGGGGGCCTTGTTTCTTTTAAATAAAGGGAACATCCAAAAGGCTAGAGAGCTGAGGAAGCTGACAGACCGAGACTGCCCGCCTCTGATATCTGGCAGCCGCGTCGGAGAGGCACTATGCCCCCCAGAGGCCGGCACCTCCTGTGCGCTGTCTGATGGTGTTAACTCTCCCGGCTCAACAGAAGACTGCAGGGAACAGAGGAAGGTTAGGGGTTTGCTCAAGGAACCTAGCTAACAGTCTCAGGAGCCAGTCTCAAACTCAGCCCTTAGTGGCTCCAAGTCAGTGCCCTGTGCCCCGTACCTGTCCAGTCAGATGACATCAGAAGTGAGGGAACAGAGAGTGCTGGCACACTGTACACATCGCAAGCATGAGCTGACGGCATGCTGCTCCCTTTCTCTTAGACAGGATTCTTTTCAGAAAGCGCCCCCCTCGTTCTCCTGCCAGGGAATGGGGGTGGGCATAGAGTTCAGTCCCCACCCCCAATGACCACACTTTCCCACCCCAGCTGGGGGTGACCTTTGTGTGCAGGAGCTCCCCAGGATGGCCCTGTGTGGACCCAGCATCAAGGCTGTCTGCTCTGCTACAAGGTCCACAGCAAATGCTCTCCCTCACGTCCCCTGAAGGGCCATGGCAGCTCACGTTCTGAGAGGAGAAGTGAGAGCCTCCTTCGCTTGGTCACACTCGGCCTGTCACGGTGAAGGGCCAAGACTGCCCCCCAGGAGCTCCCCCAGCCGGAGGGCACAGCGTGAGTGCGCACGTTCCGGCAGCCACGCAACGGCTGGGATGCACAGTGCTTCTGCTTGGCCGTTTCTATTTCCATGTTGCTGACCCTGCCCGGTATCTCATTCAACAGTGGAATGTTCTGTGCTGCTGAGAGGCAACAGGGAAATAGATGTCAGAGATAATCTTTTCATTAATTTACTGAATGTTGTGAAAATGCATCTTACTTATCATGAAGTATTTCTGTCTTCTTAAAAAAGAGATGCCATTACTAGGATCCCACTGACACCAGTGGATTTTCTCCATAATGATTTATAAAGGCCTGTCTATAAAATAATCTGCGATGGATGCTCTGTGCACTGTGGTTCAGTAATCTGGAGTGAAGAGCAGAGCTTCCAAACCTGTGTGTTTGTTGCAGCCCGTCTTCGGTGAGGTTCAGTGCAGCTGTTGGCTGCTGTCATACTACCCGTGCTTCTTAGCAATTCCGACATTTACAAGGCCTCCTCTGTTTTACCTGCATAGTTTGTATTTAATGGTCACTGGAGTTTGGTAGAGGAGACTAAGGTGCCCCTGTTAAGAACGCAGAAAGGGAGGTGCTGGGCGAACACGCAGTCTGTAAACAGACTGGAGACACAGGTGACGTCACAGGCAGTGGAGGGAGGGCCATGCTGGGGCCCTGAGCTCATTGAATCACGATGTACCTGCCAGCCCAGAAAGCCAGCCTCAGTATGCCATGTTCCTTGTGTGTTTACTTCTACAGATGGAAGAAAAAAGACTTAAAACACATTATTCCTAACTAAAATTAAAACATGCCGTAACGAGCAAGCACATTGCAGCTACATTGGCCGTCTCAGACTGCTGAGCAGGAGAGGTGACTCCAACCTTCATTGCCTGCATTGGCTGTCAGGGCATCTAGTCATTGCTGTAACTGTGTATCTGCACACAGAGCTTATGCATATTGTGGGCGTCTGTCTGCAGGAAAAGCAGTGCATGTTGGAGGTGCGGCTCCTGACGTGGGGTTTCTCTCCTCAGGCAGACGTACCAATTAACATGATTCAGCCCAACCTGGAGCAGAGCTGACACTCCCTGACTTAGTTTTCTCCTCTCCCATTCTGCTGCTGAAAAGTTAAATACACGGGCCACAGCATGGTCTTCAAAGATGGTGTATATCTGACTTCTCTTCTATTCCTTATTCCCTGAGACTAAGCAATGTCTGAGCACACAGGAGAGGGACAGTGGATGGCAGCAGGTCAGCCCTGAGATCCCCAGAGGATGAGTCTGGGTGGACGGACACGCCCTCCTCCCCCAAGACCAGCCATCCTGAATAAAGGGAGGATGGATGGTTAGGGGACTGTGGGAGGGGGAGGGGCTGGGCTCCATGCAGGAGTTTCCTTTTCATCCTCCAGAAAAAAATGGTGTGGGTTGACTTAATGGGGACTCAGAGTGATCAGGGCTTGGCTGGCCTCTCTCCAGCTGGCTGATAGATGGAATCATCTTCATGACTTCCTACCAAAGTGCTGTCTGCCCCTTACCTTAGAGGGAAGCTCTGTTATGACCTGATCGTGTGTCCACAGATCCCTAGTTCTTGGAACAGGATGAAGGCAACAAGGTTTAGGTATGACCAAAAAAGTAATGGTTTGGAAATAATAGCTGTTGGGAACCTGGGCATTAATCAAACATTAGGTTTGTGTTGCCTGCCTCCCCACCAACCCCACCTCCAACAGCCTGATAGACGATAGGTGGCACTTAAATTTTTCTACCACACTGACTGCACAGTACCAGGAAAACAACATCCTGACTTGGGAGGCTTGTGTCAGGAAGGGGACGAGCTTCCTGGAAGACGATGGAGATAACAACCAGGTTTGATAAGCTTGGGAGCAGAGTGGAGAAACTGTACAATGTTCAGCTCACATGGGTTTTCAAACATGATTTGAACTTACATTTAAAATTCAGGCTATGTCACATACAAGTCTGGTTTTTTTTTATCACAAACAATGGGAAGATCTAATTACACTGTTCTCTCTTCCCTCGAGGCCATCATGGGGCAGAGAGGCAAAGAGCTGCCGTTTTGGACCAGGTGTAGATTTCCAGCTGGAGCCTCTCTCTGGCCTGCATTTCCCCAGAAGTTAAGGCTGCCAATCAGTTATCAGTTACTCCTCAGGTGTATTCTGACACTTTTCTTCATGCCCTTGAGTCCATCAAAAGCTGCACAATTAAACATATCCACATGTAAATGAAGAATATTTCTGTATGCTTAATGCAAAGAAAAGGCCCACTTCACTCCTTTATTTTACTTGCCTGGATTCTGTGTTTGGTCTCTAAGCCATTTTGCATAAGAAATGACTGAAGGATCTAGGAGTGATTAGCCCAGAAGACAAAAGATGACACTGGTGCTTTATAAGGGTAAGTTCTAATGTGTGTAAGGTTGTCACAGGGAGAAATATTGGTTTGACCTACAAGGTCTCATGAAGTCAATGAGGCAAAAGGTTTCCACTCAGTGCAAAGAAGTGAGTACTTTGAGAACTTTCCAGGTATGACACAGGTGTCTGGAGATCACAGTGAGTCCCAGTCCCTGGTGGTATTGAGACATATGAGGGTGCCCCTTGGCACAAAGACCAGGATGCAGATGGAGCCACTGGCTGTGAAGTTGTACCTGGTTGGAGGCACTCACCTGGGTTTGGGGTAGTCTGGGCACCTTGGGGATGGGCTTCAAGGACTCATGAGTCTGTGGCACCGTATGCAAATGTGGGAACAGGATTCTTCAAGGAGGAAAGGATATAAAAATGGACCCTTACAACTCACTGAGAGTCTCAACCTCCTCCACACTCCATCACTTCCTGATATTTCCTGTCATGATGCTTTCCATAGCATCTCATAAAGCTTCGAACACCACTTCTCAGCAAAATGTCATTGTAGCCATACAGCCCATCCTAGAGCTTTGCACTAACTCAGTCATGCCAAGGGTGAAAGGTGTCTGTGTTGGAGTAGAGAGCTTACCTGTGCTAGTTTCACAGGGCCCTTAAGACATGTGATGGCAACAAAAACAGTGTTTCTCAGGTGCCTGGCATCCATGGAGCTTTATTTGGGCACAAGGAATTGGAGTAGCAAAATGTTTGGATAGATTTGAAAACCATGTGACTCAATAAATAGATTGATGTCTTTCCATTGGAAATCTCCTATGCAATTACTGCATCCTTATTCAAGTGGAGTTTTTGCCCTATCTATTCTCTTAAAACTCAGACATTAAACACACTCTTAGTGATGATGAAATGGGGAGGGAATACTAACTTCCAACAGTGGTAGACTACATAACACGTTACTCTATCACCTGTGAGCAACCAGAAACACCAGACTAACTATACTATTTTAAATCTGGATTTGAAGACATGGAAAGTAAAGAAGACAATGGAAAATAATAAAACCCAGTTCCTACGAAAGAACACAGCCTAGAGAAGCATGCCCAGAATTTGGGCAGCCTCCTCCCTCGAAGCATCTGCCCATTCCAGAAGAACCAGAAAAAAGACAGAGACGGGAAGCAGCAATCTATGCTTACGAGAGTCAATACCGGTGTCCAGTGCCCAGCAAAGGAACCCTCAGAGGGTTTAGTCTAGAACCCCAAAGAATAATGGCCTAGGACTACTAATGCAAAAACAGTAACATTGTAAGATTGGAATTATAATGTATGGAAAGTAAAAAAATATGACAGTAGCACAAAGGGTGGGGTAAGGAGAGGTAAATAAAATTAAACCACCATAAATGAAGTGGAAAGTGGTACAGACTGACTGTAAATAGAATTTTGTAAGTTAATCATACATAGTTATTATCCCAGGAGCAACCACTGTAAAAATAATAAAAAGAATAATTAAGAAGGTAATTGTACAAAAGAGCTTGGATCCATTTTTTATATTTGTCTGTTAATATCTTTTAAGCCTCACTCATCCCTTTTTCCCCTCCATTCCACAACTGCTCAAGCGATGAGAAAGCCTAGCTCTCCCCTCTTGTGCTACTGTGAGGAATTCAAACTATGCCAGGCCCAAGCTTGCACAAGAGAAGCTTCTCCTTGACTCCACTCCATAATCACCAAAAAAATACCAACCCAGTGCTCTTTTGCTGCCTTAAAGCATTTATGGACCAGCATAGGAGCCTGCCCTGCTCTCCCAGAATGCCTCATTATGTGACTAATAAACTTTGTCATACCGTGTGGTGTGTGTGATGTCATCAGTCTCAATATGCAAACCAGACTTGGGGTGGGGGGTCCCAACCCATCTCTGTAGAGTGAACTCCAACACCAATGGAAAAAAAACTAAAAATGAAGATAAAATAGAGGTATCTGATACAAAAACAACTGAAGGAGTTTGTTACTGGAATTTTTCTCTAAAGGAAACACAAAAGAGTATCTGACAGACAAAAGGAGATTTTCCCAAAGGGATGATCAGATTGAAAAAGGAACTAAAAAGCAATAAATATTTGGGTAAATTTAATTGAATACACACTATATAAAAATAATAGTTTTTAGAATTTTAAGATTTATTTCTTAATATTTCATATTACTTATACATAAATACATAGAATTTAAAATTACATATGCACCTTGTTCAGGATAAATAGTATAAAGGTTTTAATGTTTTTACATTGACTAAGGAGAGAGAAAATTATTGATTAATGTTAGACATTTATAAATCAAATATTTTTGTTGTAATCCATAGGCTAATACCAAAAAGAATTATAAAAGAACATTAAACTCCTAAGAAAACCAAAGAAATGGGATGATTAAAAAGTACTCTAAAAGGAGGTAAGAAAGAAGAAAACTGAATTTATAATAGAAAAATAGTAAACAAGTAATAAAATAGTTCTGAATGTAAATCTATTTTTAACTGACTAAATCCATCAAACATTAAAGATTTTCAGACTAGGAAAAAAATGAACTGTACTAGTTCAAGAGATTTTAACTAGTTCAAGAGATCTAACATAAAAGTACAGAAAGATTGAAAGTAGAGACAGATCACCTAAAGTCCAATTTTATATCAGGAACACATATCAATTCTAGATTTAACTTTATAGTTTAAAATTGAATAAAGAAAAAATTAACAGAATTAAAAGAAAAATAATATAATCCACAGTAGTGGAAGATTATAACATGCCGCTCTAACATAAAACAATCACATCAAAACAAAACCACCAACAGTAAGAATATAAAAGATTTGACCAACAATATTATTAAATGTGATTTAATTAACACACTTGGAAGACTGTATTCAATAACTACAGATTACACGAGCTTTCCATGCACTCACAGAATATTTAACAAAACTGACCACACACTGTGCTATAAAACAGAGCTCTACTAATTTCATAAATTGAAATCATATAGAATAATTTTTTTTACCACAATGCAATTGAACTAAAAACCAATTCCATATGTAACTAGGAAATCCATATATGGAAGATAAAAACACCCTCCCAAAAATATCTGGGTCAAAGAAGAAACCCCAACAAAATCTAGAAAACAATTTGAAATTAATCTTAAGAATAAAATGATATATCAAAACATGTGAGATATACAAGAAAATTTACAGAAAAGAAGAAAGGCTGAAAATTAATGAGCATATCACAAAAGTTTAAAAAAGAACAACATATTTAGATCCCCAAAAAAGAAGGATGGAAATAATAAATACATATGCGGAAATCTTTGAAATAGAAAACAAGTGTACAAATAGAGCAACCCAAAGTTTAATTCTTGTAAAGTTAAAAAATGTATAAATTCCACATGAAACTGATACAGAAAAACATATAGCAGGACGTACAAAAAAGAAATCATCACAAAGATCACTATTATTTTGTAAATGAAGTCATAACAAGGATATTACAAATGTCATAGGAGGAAATTATAACAACATTAATGCCAATATAATTCAGATGAAATGGACAAACAATAGGAAAATACAACTAACAATAGAAAATGTGGAATCCTATAATTATTAGAGGAATTGAAACTATAATTTTAAATCTTCCCACAAAGAAAACTCCAGGCCCAGCTGGTTTTACCAGTTAATTCTGTCACATATTTAAGGAATAAAACCTACCAATCTGGTTTAATTCTTTCATGGAGTAGAAAAAAAATAGATTTATGTACTCTGCAACCTGTTTTATAAAAAGCCAGAATAACTGTGATTCCAAAACCTGACAAGAGAAAAAAGAAAATTAGTATAAAAGAAAATTACAAGTCCAAGTCTCTCAGGAATAAACAAAATAATAGCATATAAAATCTGGCACTACACAAAAAGGATAATTCCTCACAACTGAGTTTATTCCAAGAGTACAAGATTCATTTAAAACAAATGAGGGATTCAAAACTCAGTCATTCTAATTTACCACATAACACAGTGAAAGAAAAATTATATGGTTATTTCAATAGACACAGAAAAAACACTCATAAAATCTATGGCCAATCATTATAAAATTTCTCAGCCAATGAGGAATAGAAAAGAAGTCCTTTAATCTGATGAAAAGCATTACTCAATTTCTTTTCATCTGAGAATGGGAATGAGAGAAGAAATGCCTCTTCTCCCCACTGCCATTCAGTAATGTATTAGAAATCCTGTCAGTTCAGTAAGTTAAGAGAAAGAAATAAAAATTAAGTGTTATGAGAGATAAAAGTCACCTCATTTGCAGGTTATGATGGATGGTAAATCCAAAGAAATTTAGATATATAAAATACTGATAGGTTTGGTTCTTCTAGTTGGCGGGAGGGTGGGGGGCGAATTGACAAAATTCCTTTTTTACACAGAAATAAAAAAGGACAAGATTCACCTTGTTAAAGAAGGATAAGTTGAGAGATTTTATTCTGTGAAGACCAAGACCTAAACCTAGAGTGACTGGCACCTTGTGTGGTAATCCACTTACTAACAAAAGAGTATTGTTAAGATAAGAATTACGAAGAGACTAACAGAAGATAAAGTTGAGAAATGGGCTCACATGTATATTTCTGGTAACAAAATTATGGATACTTGATTTCTGATTTACTCTGTACTCACATGTATATTCTATTCTTGTGAGTACATGTATACATCTATACTCACATGTATGTGGATACTTAATTTCTGCTACCAAAATAATAAAAAAATATTATTTTCAGTAAATGCACTAAGCCAATTAGACATCCATATAAGAAAGTTTTTGACCCTAAATTATGGACTGAATTGTGGTCCCCTGCCCCAAATTCATACATAGAAGTCCTAACTCCCAGTACTGTAGACTGTGACTATATTTGGAGATGGGGGTCTTCAGAGAGGTAATTTAAGTTAAAATGAGGACTGTGGGCTGGGCCCAAATCCAGTCTGACTGGAGTGCTTATAAAAAAGAGGAGATTCGGACACAGACAGACTCCCCAATGACAATGAGTGAAAGGCAGCAACACACAACATGGATGAATATTACAAGCATGATACTCATGAGTGAAAAGTATGGTTTCCATTCTTTAAAGTTCAAAAAACAGGAAAAACTGAACTCTAGTATCAGAGCTCAGGATAGGGGCCACTGCTGGGGAAAAGTAAAGGACTAATGCTTCTCCGGGGCACAGGAAGGGCACAAGTAGTAATTTACTGAACTCTTCTTTTGTGTTTTCACATTTATTACAAATGTGCCACTTCATTTGTCATAAGTGTAACGATTCACCTACAAAGTCAAAATTGAGAGCAGAAGGGTTAGCATTTGATTAAGCATCTACAAGATGCTCAGATTTTGTTAGACACTTTCCACATACTTCTTTTGGTCCTATCAGCATTATTATTCCTATTTTGCACATGAGAAAACTGAGTACCCAAGAGGTTAAGTAAATGATGTAAAGGTAGAGCTAAATGAAATTTCATTTTTTAAAATTCTGGCTTAAATAACAGACATTTATTTTCTCACAGTTCTGGAGGCTGGGAGCCAAAGACCAAGATGCCACCGGGTTGGTCTCTGGTAAGATGCCTCTCCTTGGCTTGATGATGGCCATCTGGCTGCTGTAGTCCCCCAGAGCCTTTTCTCTGAGCATGCACATTCCTGCATCTCCTCTTCTTATAAGAGGAGGCCAAGCTCTGCTCCTACCTGATGGACTATTAGGAAGGATCTCTCTTATCAGAGCTACTAGGACCCTGATGGTATAACAAGCTAGACCACACTCCACCAAATTCATACACTGATACCCTAACCACCAATGTGACTGAATTAGAAACAGCAACTTTAAGGAGATAATTAAGGTTAAATGAGGGCATAAGGATGAGAACCTAAATGCAAATTTTTCCAGAGTATACTACTGCATCTCAATAATGAATGTAACCCTATTATTACCCTATCTAACTAAGCTTTGCTACTTTTGAGAAGACTATTTAAATAATTAAATATGCATCAACATTTTGTAGGCCATGCTGATATACATATATCTATATATGCATATTCATACACATCACGTATATATGAAAAACAAGGTCAATTATTTGGAAAATTCACCTTATATTAAACATTTGGATGGTGATACTGAAAAGACTAATCATTATGAAAGTTCAAATTAATTTTCCCTTCTTCATCCAGTGGTAAATTCATGCAGTCTTTGGAATACATGGGTTGTTCTTTCTCTGTCCTTGGATTATCAGATGAATTTAGGTTTCCTAAACTTTAATGTCTTCATTTCAAGAAGAGAAAGCGTACAATCCCACCCACTTCACAGCATTGTTGTGACAAAAAAAATTGGAGCTTGGGCAAAATAAGACCTTATTAAAAGTGTTAAACCCTATAGAAATGGAAATACCCACTAAAAGCCGTGGTTTGGCATTTTACCAGGACCTGTATAACTCCCATACTCTATACAAGAGCAATCAAAGACAAATAGAAATGTGTAACAGTTTGAAAGATAAATAAGATCTCAGAAAGGAAAGGGAAACCAAACTGTCTTGCTCCATTCCCTTTTCCAAATGGAAAATGTATTTCTGTGCCTTCATTTAAAAGCAAATAAATCAACAATTTGATTATGGCTCTTACAGAGGAGAAATGGGATAATAATTAAACTGCCTATTTAAGATTATTTAAATTCCTAGCTGGAATTGGATTACAGAATATTGCAGCTAAAAAGGAGTCAACAGTGCCTCTGAAGTGTAGACTACACGCTGAGCACCTTGTAGGCAACTCGGGTCATAAGGTTCATCAATTCTCTGAACAGTGGGAAGGAGGGCACTGTTGACTTCATTTCAGGAAAGAGGAAAGTAGGATTTGGGGAGTAAGTAACTTGTCCAAGAGCAGAGAGCAGGTGAATGAAGCACCCAGGATCTTTTGATCATATTTTCTACTTATTTTCATAAGTAACTTTTCAAAAATCATTTGCAGAAATAGATCCAGAGAAGGCAAACTACTTTTACAAGATCACTCCGATAATACATTCAAGTCAATCAATTCAAAAAAGCTCCCTAAGTCCCACCTGTGCAAAAATTATGTGCTGGATAATCACAGAGTACACATAAAATAATGATTAAAATCTCGGTCCACAGCCTAGCGCTCCAGGGCTTCTCTTACTAATGACAGTGACTTATGGAAACCTGAGATATGTCATTGATTTATGACCAGGAATTCTCGCTCATATCAAAGATATGATTTAAATTCTAGGCCTTCTTAAATCATCTGACAATAGAGGATTGCATGGGATTCAAATAAATCAGTAAACTTAATTATTGCCCAAAGTCTCAGAAATATGCATTGAATCACCAAACCTCTCAGACTGAATTCCTGTTCTGTGAGTGACACTCCAGCTCATCATTGGCCTTTGGGGACATCCACAGATTTCACTTGATGAATTCACATCCTTCCTATGTCCAAGCCAACTTTCCACTTGAAAATTACTCTGTGAGATTTTACTTAGCTCCGTAAAGGTTCCTAAAAATAGCTTCACACATTTATTATAGACTTCCTTTTCAAGAAAATGTTAAAAATTTATTCTAGGAGAACATATAAAATCACTTAGCATTTGCCAACACTTTTCTTGATTAATCTTTTTAACAAATATAATATGCATAATACTTTATTTAGGAAAAATAAAAGCATGGTATTTCAATGTGAAGTAAATTATTTTCTGCCCTCTAGTTAATAGTTAATATGGATTTCTTCAGTGTTACTGCCTTCATTCTCTGAATTCAACATTAGCAACTAATAGTGGGTACACATTTAATTCTTCAAGTACACTGGAGGTTATAGCTCCATACTAAACCAAATTAAGTACAGTTTTGCATGCCCTTTGTTAAGGGACATTTGCTAAACGTGACTTGCAGAATGTATGGATGCTTGAGCTGGCGTGGAAGCTGATACTGAGCCTCATGTGTGGTCTGGACAAAGTGATGGGTTTGGTTCCACTTACAACATTCATGAAACAATGAATAGAATAGATTCCAATTAAAATATGAGATGTGTCTGGTAAGCTATGAGGCTATAATCTTAATGGTCCTGTTGTTTTCTAACAGCAAAATACAACTAATTGGTATCCCAGGAGCCAGCCAAAAGCTCAATTAACAAAGTGAAATAAGTTAATGCTTGCATTAAATCTAATGCGGTCCCAAAGAAACTTGGGAAAGACTTTCTCTTCCGGGAGAGAGCAAATGCCTTCTTTGCCAATACCTGGAAGGGAATTTCACGAGCCTTGACAGTTAACTTGATGGGAATTAACTAGCTTTTGTGTACATGGGGGTACCTGCTGCTCCAGTTTACGTTGGAAAATTCCACCACCTTTCCAGAAAACATCTCTAGGGATACTGCTCTGGCCAACTTCAGATGTCGGCCACCTTTTCTTTCCCATTGCAGGGCACAGTTTAACTTGCTCTTGTCCTTTCTGTATATGCCCCTCTACGCTCACTTCCTGGGGATGGTCGTTCTCCAAAAAGTGTAGCCCAGTTTGGATACCATCTTCCCGTTCTCTTCTAAAAGCAAACACATTTTATTCAAACCATGTAATGTGAAGCCTTAAAGTGAATCAAGGAGAGGAAAAGAAAATAAACTTTTGAAAGTTAGAGAGTATACTGAAATCTATAGAATGCTTACAGCCTCCATCTCCAAACTGCAGTCCAGACTCCCTTCTTAGGTGTTCACTAGATTGATTTCTTTTCTCCCCTTATTCCCTCTTCTCCATTTCCTTCTCCTCCAATTTCCCCTTCCTACCACATTCCAATAATGGGTTGGAGGGTTAGTTTGAGGGCAATTCTGTTAATAGCAATATAAACCTCATATATTTATCAGGATCAACCTCAAAAGGCCCCATTGTCCTCCAAGCTCAAAACTTTCAAAAATGAAAATACTTCAATCAATAACTCAGATGCAAGCCCAGCCCAGCTGCTTAAATAGAAGAAGACCCCATGCTCTGATCTGAGAATGATTCTCCCAGAGCCTGGGCCCCAAACTGTGGTGCAGAAAGTTTGGCGCTTGGACCTCCAGGAAGCGTATGTATTTATATCAGTCAGACTGAAGCAGGGCCGTGGGGCCCAGAGGTCTGTGCATGTTCGCAGCCAAGAGCTGTGGTTGACAGCACCTGACAAACAGGACCAGCACCAGCTACCCCAACAGGAGTTTATCTGTGTCACCGTATGTGAATCGCTCTACAAACCTGGCAGCCAGATCGTAAGCCATAGCTGCTGTTTGACTCAGGAGTTGATTTAGGAGACAAAGAGAGCGTTATTAGTAACCCCCCACCCCCGCTTATACTTCCCAGGTTCTAAGGTGTGTGTACTCCCCCGTGTGCCCAGGGCCTCGCACTTCCCACACCACCCAGCATCGGTGTGTGCCATCCCAGTTCCTATTGTATCTCAGCAGTCACACCCTACTTGACCAGACATATTTGTCTGGAAAGATGGGAACAGAATCCTCACATTTCAAAATATCTCAGTATAACTTCATACAACAGGTAAATTCTACTCACTTGTTCTGATCATTACCAAGGAGGCGACTGAGAGCAAATGGTCCCTTTCCGGGGTCAGCTCCATCCAACGACCAAGGGCCTTCCTAAATCACACAGCCCTGCAGGAGGCCAGGGGGCCAACGGAGGACTCGGCCTGATTCAGTTTTTGAAGCAGCCATTCCCGTACCCCTCAGGACAGATGTGCGTGGCTGATGGGGAGCGAGGAATACCAGGTAACACCTTGGCCGTTGGTCCACCACTGGGTGGCCTATGCGACAATAGGTCCACCATTGTCAGGCTGGAAAAGTCCAGAAAGCTGAAAGCATCACACACTTTAGTTCCACTGCCACCAGTGGGGTAGCCAGAGTCGGCTGAATGAGAATAATGCTATGAACCAGAGTTTCTCAATCTTGCTACCCCTGCCGTGTTGGGCCAGACAAGGATTTGTTGGAGGCATGGGGGCAGGCACAGCCTGCGTGCTGGAGGGTGTTCACCAGCACCTCCCCCTGGATGCCAGCCACCTCTTCCCCAGCTGTAAACCACAAATGGTTCCTGACAGTGCCAAACATTCCCTGAGGAACAAAACCGCCCCCAGTTGAGAACCAATGCCATAATCAGAAAGCCCAGGGGCAGTGGAGGGCACCACCGAGAGCCCCAGGGAAGGGTCCTAGATGCAACAAAATCAGTCCACCCAGAGCAGACAGCCCCTGGCTAGGAAGCCGCCTGAGTCACAGGACCGAGGGGCTGACTCAGGAACCCCAGGCAAGGCCGGGGTGGCGGCCTCTGCATCAGGAACTGCCCTTTACTTGGCACCCGCCCTGTGACAGAGGCGACCTGGGTGGAGCAGTCTTGACCAGAGGTCTGATTCGATAGGTGTCATCAGACAAATAGCCTGTATCATTGACCCAGAGGGTGCCGCCAGCGGCCGTGATTCAGTTTCACCGCTCAAGGCCCCCAGGGGGCTGTCTGTGATCTTCGACCTGTCGCTTTTCAAGAGGCACACTGAACCACTAGGCCGTTGACAACAGCCCAAAGTCAATAAAAACACAACATGCTTCATCCAGGGAGTGCCGGCCAGAGCTACAAGAACAGCCTTGAATCCTGCCCACAGGAAGGAGTGACTAGGTCCACGTTTGGATCCGCGGAGCTGCGGCTGGGTCCCATCAGCTGCCACAGCCCAGTGGACACACCAGACTGCAGCTTAGTGGATGCATCAGTGAAACAGTCCAAGCATTTAAGGGACCCTATGCATGGAGAGCTCCAGTAAGTCGTGGAGGATAGCTCCCCCAGAGGGGCAGCTGCCACCCTTTCACGCAAAGTGACATGAAGCCACAGCCAGGCTGGCTGCTCTTGCACAGACAGCATTTCCCCTTAGCCAGCTGCTGCAAATACTGTCTGCATCCACAGTCAGCCAGCAAGGTGCCAGGCCTCCTGTGCGGACGGCGGGGCTGAAGAGATTGTGGTTGTTCCTTGAGTATCAGAAGAATTGGACTTTGTGCATCTGCTCACACAGTCCCCAGAAGCTTCACTTGGTGAGCAGACCCTGAATTCTGTTGGGGTTTACCAGCCACCCCACTGGCAGAGGCGTGATTGTACTGTGTGGTCAGCACGTGTGCAGCTTGTCATCTGACACTGGGTGGCCAACCAGCAAGACATCACCTACAGAGGGAGCGCTTTGCTCCTCAGCAGGTGGAGACCCTCACGCCAAATCCTGCTGCACCCACTGGAGGCAAAGGGAAGGCATTCGTCTTTACAGGAAGCTCTGCCCCGCACACAAGCTGCGTGGGCTGGAAAACTCAGTTCACAAGCACGTCTGTGAAGTTGGCCCACAGCTGGGTTATTTAGGAAAAATTATTGGGATACAATCACCAAGTTTTCATGACCTTTACACCTAGCTCTTTTCCACAGCTTTTATTATGGTTGGAAACAGGAAAATGGTTTGTTTCCATTTCTTACCTTCTTAGATTTGTCTATTGTCTGCTCCACCATTGTTCTCCTCATTAAAGTCTCCATCATGTCTCGTGACACTGGGACTGGTCATTTGCATCTGAGCCCTTTTTTATTTAGTTGGTCTTAATAAAATGCACAAGGAGTGAAGAAGCCCTGTGCCCTGAGCACACCTTGGGAACCACCCCAATGTGGAGGCAGAGAGAACAGCATGTTACAGGGACCCGACCCTTCTAGATGCTTCTGATGCCCTTGCGTACTCAGTGGTTCCCTATTTAATGAAGGAAACCTCTTTCTTTAAGGCAGAAATGTCCCTTCCCCGAACTTGAATTATTAGCAGCTCACCATGGCTGCACAATTTTATTCACTCTGAGTTGGCCTGCAGAAACCAGGTCACAGAGATTCTCTTAAAGTCTATTATATTAAAATGCCCCAGTAATGGATTTCAAAAGAAACTTATAATATTAAATGAAAAACATATTGTATTGGACATTAGAAAATTTAAACCACAATAGTAAAGAGACTTCCTGGCTGAGGGCCTTAGAATGGTGGGTCGCATCTGCCTGCAGATGAAATATGACCCCTATCATCTCCTGGGCTCTGGGAAGATGCTCCAATGGTCATTTAAAAATTTTCTTTAGATACTGAGAGTTTATTAATATATTTTACTTGATTTTGGAAATCTCAGTCTAAGGGGCTACTCCTGTAATAGCAATAATGTAATTAAAACATGATACAAAGACTGTCTATTGCAGGTTCTTATTGCCTGTTGAGAAAAGCCAAGATATTCTTCAAAAATTGGAAAATTGGACTGGGAAATATCTTGAATTACATCCAGGACTGCTTTATGCCACCGGCAAGCCTCCATGTTTTTGTGCTCCATGAGTGGGTGGGAGGAGGGAAAGGGCAAAAAGTAGCATTGTAGCCTTGAATGTTATTTTTAATATTTCAAAAAGTTATAGTGGAAATTGCTCAGAGGTTAACTAAGAGTGACTTCAGTTTCCTTACCCAAGTCAAGTGTCTGGCCGATTTGGCTTTCTACAAGGAGTCAGTCACTCCATGCTCATTGTTGTATGGACTCATTCTGTCCACTGGATTCACACTGTTGGACAGTTTGGCGGGGCACTGTGCAGCAGGTCCAGAACTAACCGCGCTTTCTCCTTCTTTCCTCGAGGAAATCATGGTCTATTTGAGGAAACAGATTACCAATGATCTGTCTGGAATGTTACTGGAATTTCTTGGATATGGCTCAGATCCAAACACCAGTAGCAGACAGGAGGTCACAGCATCCCACTGGGACACACCCGGGCCTGGCTGCTTTGGGCCAACTTAACAAACGGCGGCAAGGTCAGGGCCTGGGCAGGGCAGCCACTGTGCTGTGTGGACTCTCCCACTTCGCTTCATGCTCCAAGCACCTCAAACAGGATGGCAATGCTTATGAATTCATAATCTTGTTTTGAGGACTTAAGAATTATAGATCACTAATTAAAAGCTGAATCGATGTACAAATGACACCACAGAGATAGCATAATTAGACAGAATCTGTTGTTTCTTAATAAAAGCAGGGAATGTAGTTGGATAAAGATTTTTCAAAACAGGTGTCTAAGAGGGAGGCATGGAAAGATATTTTTTAATGATTCCTGCTTAGCCGTGCCAACATTGCAGGCATTGCTCTTTAACAGTACTTCTTTACGAATGCAAACACATAATACATTTGATGCTAAGTCTGGGGCTTGCTGCTGATGGTTGTAAAATTCAGTGTGATAATACATCAAAAGAGAGCAGACACACGTTCCTTAGCTGGGTTGTCTCAAGATGGGAAGCTGGACTTGGCCTCAGCATTCACTGCCCCTGCCCTGGCTGGGCATCCCAAAGGTTCATCCCAAAGGGTTCAGGTAGCCCTTCACATTTTGTCTGCTTATGACACGAGCTGACATTTTCTGAGCATGTTCTCTGTGTCAGGGTTGTCACTGGCACTGAGGACACAAATATAGAAGATGCAGGAGGACCTGAGTCCACAATGGATCCTTTGAGTGTGCCCTGAGAGATGGAGGGAAAAGCAGAGGGGTGAGGGGTCTGGGGTTTTCACAAACCAGACATGGGAGGGGCTGGAGGACCCCTTGGACCAGGTGGGATAAGATAACTTCTGAGAGGAGAGGAAAGTCCTGTACAAAGATGGCACAGATCCTTTACAGAAATTTCCAGAAAAGGCAGCAAGGCAAAGGGAAACATTCACAGCCTTGGGTCTCATCCCTGGGTTTGAACTTTGCTCCTGCCACTCAAGGGCCAGTGTGCAACTTTAGACTTGTTAACATAACCCTTCTGAAGTCCCTTTCCTCTTCTGAAATGCCCAGATCACAGTCGCAGCTCCTGGGGTATTTGTGAGAACTGTTTCGTAGTGGAATATGGTGAGCTGGTAGCTGACAGTGATCATCACTATCTCGATTCTGCTGGAACAAAGTGTGGTAGAAATGGAGACAGAAGACAAGGTGGGGGGTGCGGGGGGAACAAAGTCTTTTTATGGTTTTTGTTTGGTTGTGATGGCAGGATGACTGAAAGAGTTCAAGCACAGAAGAGATGTGACAGCATCTGTATTTTAGCAAAATTAAGCTGTCAGAGGTATGGAGAATAATTTTAGGAGGCAGGACTAAGTCAGGATTCAAGTTAGAAGCCAGTCCCCATGTTGGTGGGGAGACATCCACGTCTGAGCAGAAGCAGTGGGATGGTGTTGGAGAGAGTGTGGAATGGTCCTTTGGAGGAAGAAATTGTCAGGATTTGGTGAAGTGCTTGATATAGGATATCAAGGCAAAGGGGAGGATGGAGAGAAGGAGGGAGCCAGTGGAGGAAAAGAGGTCAGTAAGATAAAACCTGAGAGGCATCCATCATATTTGGAAGTATGGGATTAGCTAGTGAACTTGGACAAAAAAAAATACTGCGTGCCTGTGAAGTGAGCACAACTTATCTCAAAATAGCTGTATTTCACCTCTCTCTCCAATTTAAGAATGAAGAGTCAATAGTCACATAAACTCAAACTCTCCACATGCCACAAATATGCCCTGGATACCCATACACTTCACCTGCCATTTTTACAGAATAAATTATAAAATATAAAGTAAATGTTTAATTTTTAATTGCACATATTTAGTTGCCCATAACTAATGAAAACTGAAGTGGAATTTTTGAAATTTAACAGTTAAATCAGCTGACATTCATTGAGCTGTTTTATTACTGGCATTCTCACTAAGTCACATTCATGGTAACGGTGCAGAATGCACTGCTCCAAAATATGGCAGTTTGGCATAATGAATATTTTATGCTGAAGGAATCTGAGAAACATGTGCAGGGAGGACTCTCTGACCTCCCCTAATCCCCTGAAGCAGGTGATAAGGTGCTAATGTGCCAGGTGCCCTGCCTATACCTAGAAGAAAGGTGCATCCTTATCTGAGATGAAACCTTATAATAGGCCTTCCTAAGTTTCCCTAGCTTACTACCTTTAGCTCATACTTTTTGTCTTATCACATTTTTCTACAACTTTCCACTTTTCATCAAACCTAGTATTAAAAATGCTCAGGCTTAACCATTTCTTCAGTTCTTCATTTCCTTATGAAGGCTCCAGGGTCCCATAAAATTTACATGAAATAAGTTTGTCTGCTTTTCTTGTGTTAATTGTCAGTTTAATTGTTAGACCCATCAGGGACCTTAAGAGGGCCAAGGAAAATTTTTTCCTCCACTAGAATGTGTAAGATCAGATTTTTTTTTAATGGGATCATTTTCTTACACAATAATTCATCAGTCTATCTAGAAAAATGTGGCCAAAAAGGTAACAAATTATTTATAGAGGTTAAAAGTTATTGAGAAATACTTTTAATCTAGGAGTTTGGTTGTGCTCAACAATGTTTGGACAAGAAAAAAAAAGGAGGCGTTAAAAGATGTTTGCTGTGATCATATATTAAATGTGGAATTAAATCAGTAGTGTGACAGAAACAAAATTCCACAGTTCTCTCTCTGTCAGTTATGTGAAGATAATCCACTAATTTAATGACTTCTTATGTCTAAAGCAATGAAATTATTATATTTTGAACAAAATTTACATAATTTCTAAAAATTACTTACAAATTCCTTTTTTGGATTTGATATTTACACAAAATTTATTCAGTCAGCATATTCAAAAATAATTTATTCCTTTTAGTTTCTTGTTGGAATCTCATTAAAGTATGCATGCTAGCAGTTTATATGTTTATTATGGAATGTAATTTTTTTTTGCCATGTTTAATGGGTAAAAATATTACTACTAGAATTATAAAAGGAAGTATAAATTGTTATCTTAAAAAGAATACATGGCAAACATTAAGGTAATGTCTGGGAAGAAAGTAACATCTTTTTAAGTCTAATAGAAATTAATATATGCTCATAATGGTTATTTGCTAATTATATGCTGTTAGTAATCAGTATTTTCTAATCTGCAAATGCAAAACCGTGGGATATATTTATTTTATGTTATTTGATGTCTCAATATATTTACAAAGAGAAATTAAGAACTACAAAATGAATACTTGATTCAATATTTTGAAAGGAAAGTAGTGTAACCTAAGTTGAAAGTATGTAATAGTGTCCATCTATTTGGAGTAACTGCCGTTCAATGTCTGTCCTCTCTTGCCATGGGCTGTTCCTGTTGTCTAGAACACTGTTCCCACCTTCCAGGCCTCACACCATTTCCAATCCTACTCCCTTTTCTGAATATATATACATACCTGAGAAGTGGAAGGAGATGCACACATCATGCATGCCTATCTCATTGCTAGGGGTGTTTGGTGGGCTCTCCATAACTATGATCCTCTCCCTCCTTCCACAGGTCACTATTACCTTGATATTGTGACACATAGTTCTCTGTGCTTTCATTTCTCATTTTACCAACTATATATGCATCCCTATACACATCCTTCAGTTCTGCTTGTTTGGGGAAATTTATGTGCATTGGAAGGATGGGAGTGCTATTCTGCACCTTGCTTCCCTCCCTGAATACCGAAATCCATCCTTGTTATTAGCTTGGCTGCATTTTACTCATTTCTGGTTATGCATTATATTCCATCATGGGGATATACTACCGTTCATTTATTTTTGCTTGTGGAAGATATTTGGGACTCTTGCCTTGTTTCTGGTTTGGTGTTATTTCAAGCATACTGTTCTGAAGGTTCTTGCACTTGCTTGCTGGTGTACATATGCAGAAGTCTCTTTGAGATTCCCCTAACCAAAGAGTTACTAGGCATTGGTGGTGCACGTCCTCAACCTACAGGAGCCGCCAACCCGCCTCCCAGAGCAGTAGTGCTGGTTTGCATTCTCACAAAGCCCTGTTAAGACTTCCAGCTGATCCACTTTCTCATCAACACTGATGTTTTCAGAATTTTAAGTATCTGCCAATGGACTTATATATGTAATTGTACCTAATGATTTTAATTTGCCTTTTTTTTCTTACTAAAAAGATCAGAGCCCCTTTTCTTATGCTTATTGGTTTCAGATTTCCTAATTTGTGGGCTGTCCTTACAAACCTTATGTTCACCTTTTCTCACCTGGCCCTTTTCATATTGATATTGATATTGATAGGAGTTTGGTAGACATTTTTGATACTAGGCCTGCATTGCAAATATCTTCTCCCCTGCACCTCCCAACTGTTTCACTCTTCTGATGGTGTTTTATTTTTTAAAACAGAAGTTATTAAATTTAATGTAGTCAAATTTGTTGATGTTTTGTTTTATGCTTAACGTTCATTTTATATTCTATTAAGATGTGTTTCTGTATAATGAAGGGGAAAAAAGAGGTTCTCCTATATCATCTTCCAAAGCTTTTTTTAGAGCTTTGTTTTTCACATACAGTTCATTCTTTCTTAAATTGATTTTCTTACATAGTGTGAGATAAGAGATCATATTTTTCCCATATGGATTCTAAATGCCCCCAACACCACCGACTTCTGGTACCACCCCTGTATTATATCAAGTATCAGCATGTGTGCGGGCCAGTTTCTGGCTCTCGATCCTATGCTCCTGGCCTGTTTGTCTGTCCCTAGTCCTAGGCCAAGCTGTCGTGTTTATTACAGCTCTATCACCATTGCTGGCAGCAGAGCAAGTCCTCTCTTTCAGTAGAGCAAGTCCTCTCTTTCAGTTTCTTTGGCTATTCCAGGACCTCCTCATTTTGATATGAATTTTAAAAAACAATTTATCAAGTTCTAAGAGACACCTGCTCAACTTTTGAGATTTGTATCCACAGCTTTACCGTATTGTGTCTCCCTTCAATATGCGTGGTGTACATCTCCATATATTTAGATCATCTCTAATGTATCAAAACAAAGTTGTTACTTTTTTCCTCTGTACAAGTTGTGCATATATCTTTTGTTAGGTTCACTATTAGGTATTTGGTATTTTTATTGCTATTTAAGGGGGGCAGAATGTGCCACCCCAAAATACGTTACTTTGGCATAGGATTTTTCTGAGATAAAGGCACTTGAAAAACATGAGCAAGAAGGAACCTCCCTTTTCTTCCTTAAAGTAGGAGATAAAACTCCCATGTGAAAGATATCCTCCCTTGTGCCAGGAGGAAAGAAACATTCTTAATACCATGGTGAGGAGTAGAAGCCCAGAGAATGCTGTACAAACAGACCTTGTTAAAATAACCCTTGTCTTCCTTTAGTCTCCCAAATATTTTACTTTTCCATAACTGTCTTTGTTCAACCTGATACATATGCACTTAGATTTTGCCACTTCTTCAGGTCTTCATTTCCTTAGGAGGTGTCCCCCTGTCATGTATAATTTACATGAAATAAATCTGTACACTTTTTCTCTTGTAAATCTGTCATGTATTACAGAGCTCCAGCTGGAAACCTAAGAAGGGTGGAGGAAAATATTTTTCTTCCCCTACACTATATTAAACAAAAGAAATTTTAATTTTGCTTTCTAATAGTGTTTTGATGACAGCTGAGGTTACAATTTTTTTCTATTGACTTTATATTTAGCAGCCTTGCCAAACTCTCACTTACTTCAATTTGTCATCTGTAGATCATAGTGCTCGCTCCCACCCCACACACCTTGTATTTGTGATTCAGCATAGCTATGACCAAGCAGAGGAAAAAATCACGTTTGAAGCTCTGACTAAGGTACACAGCAGCATGCACCCGTTTGCTTACTCACTGCCCATCTACTTGCTGGCGGCACACGCTTGGGAGTAACCCACTGTGAGTGGTGGATGGATCTCAGGGTGCAGGGCGGGAAGTCACAGGACTTTTTTTTTAATATAATTTATTTTATTATCATTAATCTACAATTACATGTGCACTATTACGGTTATTAAACTACCCCTTCATTAGGTCCCCCCCACCAACCCCATTACAGTCACTGTCCATCAGCGTAGTGAGATGCTATAGAATCACTACTTGTCTTCTCTGAGTTGTACAGCCCTCCCCGTGCCCCCCCAACATTACATCTGCCATCATAATGCCCCTTTTTCCCTCTTATTCCTCCCTTCCCGTCCATTTTCCCCAGTCCCTTTCCCTTTGGTAACTATTAGTCCGTTCTTGGGTTCTGTGAGTCTGCTGCTGTTTTGTTCCTTCAGTTTTTTTCTTTGTGCTTATACTCCACATATGAGTGAAATCATTTGATACTTGTCTTTTTCGGCTTGGCTTATTTCACTGAGCATAATACCTCTAGCTCCATCCATGTTGTTGCAAATGGTAGGATTTGTTTTCTTCTTATGGCTGAATAATATTCCATTGTGTATATGTACCACATCTTCTTTATCCATTCATCTACTGATGGACACTTAGGTTGCTTCCATTTCTTGGCTATTGTAAATAGTGCTGCAATAAACATAGGGGTGCATCTGTCCTTTTCAAATTGGGCTGCTGCATTCTTAGGGTAAATTCCTAGGAGTGGAATTCCTGGGTCAAATGGTATTTCTATTTTGAGTTTTTTGAGGAACCTCCATACTGCTTTCCACAATGGTTGAACTAATTTGCAGTCCCACCAGCAGTGTAGGAGGGTTCCCTTTTCTCCACATCCTCGCCAACATTTGTTGTTGTTTGTGTTTTGGATGTTGGCCATCCTCACTGGTGTGAGGTGATATCTCATTGTGGTTTTAATCTGCATTTCTCTGATGATTAGCGATGTGGAGCATCTTTTCATGTGCCTGTTGGCCATCTGAATTTCTTCTTTGGAGAAGTGTCTATTCATGTCCTCTGCCCATTTCTTAATTGGATTATTTGCTTTCTGTTTGTTAAGGTGCATGAGTTTTTTATATATTTTGGATGTCAATCCTTTATTAGATACGTTTTTTATGAATATATTCTCCCATACTGTAGGATGTCTTTTTGTTCTACTGATGGTGTCCTTTGCTGTACAGAAGCTTTTCAGCTTGATATAGTCCCACTTGTTCATTTTTGCTTTTGTTTCCCTTGCCCGGGGAGATATGTTCATGAAGAAGTTGCTCATGTTTATGTCCAAGAGATTTTTGCCTATGTTTTTTTCTAAGAGTTTTATGGTTTCATGACTTACATTCAGGTCTTTGATCCACCTTGAGTTTACCTTTGTGTATGGGGCTAGACAGTAGTCCAGTTTCATTCTCTTACATGTAGCTGTCCAGTTTTTCCAACACCAGCTGCTGAAGAGGCTGTCATCTCCCCATTGTATATCCAAGGCACTTTTATCAAATATTAATTGACTGTATATGTTTGGGTTAATGTTTGGATTTTCTATTCTGTTCCACTGGTCTGTGGGTCTGTTTTTGTGCCAATACCAAATTGTCTTGATTACTGTGGCTTTGTAGTAGAGCTTGAAGTCAGGGAGTGTAATTCCCCCTGTTTTATTCCTCCTTCTCAGGATTGCTTTGGCTATTCGGGGTCTTTTGTGGTTCCATATGAATTTTAGAATTATTTGTTGGAGTTCATTGAAGAAAGCTGTTGGTAGTTTGATAGGGATTGCATTGAATCTGTAGATTGCTTTAGGTAGTATAGCCATTTTGACAATATTTATTCTTCCTAGCCAAGAGTATGGGATGCATTTCCATTTGTTAGTGTCCTCTTTAATTTCTCTTAGGAGTGTCTTGTAGTTTTCAGAGTACAGGTCTTTCACTTCCTTCGTTAGGTTTATTCCTAGGTATTTTATTCTTTTTGATGCATTTGTGAATGGAATTGTTTTTCTGATTTCTCTTTCTGTTAGTTGATCATTAGTGTATAGGAAAGCAACAGATTTCTGTGTGTTTATTTTGTATCCTGCAACTTTGCTGAATTCAGATATTAGTTCTAGTAGTTTTGGAATGGAATCTTTAGGGTTAGGGTTTTTTATGTACAGTATCATGTCATCTGCAAATAGTGACAATTTGACTTCTTCTTTACCAGTCTGGATGCCTTGTATTTCTTCGTTTTGTCAGATTGCCATGGCTAGGACCTCCAGTACTATGTTGAATAACAGTGGAGAGAGTGGCCATCCCTGTCTTGTTCCCGATCTTACATGAAAAGCTTTCAGCTTCTCGCCATTAAGTATGATGTTAGCTGTGGGTTTGTCATATATAGCCTTTATGATGTTGAGGTACTAGCCCTCTATACCCATTTTGTTGAGAGTTTTAATCAGGAATGGATGCTGAATTTTGTCAAATGCTTTTTCAGCATCTATGGAGATGATCATGTGGTTTTTGTTCTTCTTTTTGTTGATGTGGTGGATGATGTTGATGGATTTTCGAATGTTGTAGCATCCTTGCATCCCTGGGATGAATCCCACTTGATCATGGTGTATGATCCTCTTGAAGTATTTTTGAATTCAGTTTGCTAATATTTTGTTGAGTATTTTTGCATCTACGTTCATCAGGGATATTGGTCTGTAATTTTCTTTTTTGGTGAGGTCTTTGCCAGGTTTTGGTATTAGAGTGATGCTGGCTTCATAGAATGAGTTTGGAAGTATTCCCTCCTCTTCTATTTTTTGGAAAACTTTAAGGAGAATCGGTGTTATTCCTTCTCTATATGTCTGGTAGAATTCAGAGGTGAATCCATCAGGCCCGGGGGTTTTGTTCTTGGGTAGTTTTTTGATTACCGATTCGATTTCGTCGCTGGTGATTGGTCTGTTTAGTTTTTCTGTTTCTTGCTTGATCAGTCTTGGAAGGTTGTATTTTTCTAAGAAGTTGTCCATTTCTTCTATGTTTTCCAGCTTGTTAGCATATAGATTCTCATAATATTCTCTTATGATTCTTTGTATTTCTGTGGGGTCCGTTGTGATTTTTCCTTTCTCATTTCTGATTCTGTTTATGTGTGTAGATTCTCTTTTTCTCTTAATGAGTCTGGCTAGGGGTTTATCTATTTTGTTTATTTTTTCAAAGAACCAGCTCTTGGTTTCATTGATTTTTTCTATTGTTTTATTCTTCTCAATTTTATTTATTTCTTCTCTAATCTTTATTATGTCCCTCCTTCTGGTGACTTTGGGCCTCATTTGTTCTTCTTTTTCCAATTTCAGTAATTGTGTCTTTAGACTATTCATTTGGGAATGTTCTTCCTTCTTTAAATAGGCCTGGATTGCAATATACTTTCCTCTTAGAACTGCCTTTGCTGCGTCCCACAGAAGTTGTGGCTTTGTGTTGTTGTTGTCATTAGTCTCCATATATTCTTTGATTTCTGTTTTGATTTGGTCGTTAACCCATTGATTAATTAGGAGAGTGTTGTTAAGTCTCCATGTATTTGTGAGCCTTTTTGATTTCTTTCTAAAATTTATTTCTAGTTTTATACCTTGGTGATCTGAGAAGTTGTTTGGTAGAAGTCACAGGACTTTTACAAAACCTGGGTGAGAAAGAGCCTGTGCGGTGAAGTTGGATTTCTTGATGTCTTGCCCATTTAGAACCATGATCTCCTATTCTTTGAATTATGTTTCCCCTTGCTATCTTATTTTTTTCTTACAAAACCAATATAAATGTGTCTCTCACAATAAAAATTACTCTATACCTCTGAAATTAAGTTGCTCTGTCCTCCACGCACACTCACTGACTTTTTCTTGCTCCCTAATGGCATATACCACAGAATATCATGGTTTATCTGTCTGCACCTGTTTCATCCCTGGACTATAATCCTTTTGGGGGGGCCTGTGATTCCTGTACCAATACTGTGCCAGGCAGGAAATAAATTCACATAAGTCTTAAGCATGTGGGATACAAAGTTTTGAATATGCATTTTGACTATATGTCTCATTCACATTAAATCTTGGAGGGTTTTTTTTTTGGTGGGGTGAGGAGTGGAGAGAGGCAGGGTTAGAATTTTTTATTTCCATTTAGGTTACATGAACTCTGTAACTATTGAAGACTTACAGGTAGATAGGTCTCTCTCTCTCTCTCTCTCTCTCTCTCTCTCTCTCACACACACACACACAACAATTTAGGAACATTGTTCTAAAATGTAATCTGAGGCACAGAATACACCAAATATGTGTGTATTGAAAAAATGATGCACAGACATGTTATGATTAACGTAGGATATAGTGTACATATGAAAATAAAATGGTTGTTGAAGGCCAAAGTTATTACAACTTCACACTTGGAGAAAAAGAAATGCTATATTCTTGGTAAAAGCTCTGAAAAATTGTTTCAAACCACCCGGTTACATTGTCTCATTTTTAATGAGATTGGATATAAGTTAAAGAGAGATGTCAATGAGAAAGGCTGTGATTTCACCATAATCTTACTTCACCAAGTGTCTTTCATCTTCTAAATAATTTCTTCATATATAAAAAAGAGTGTTGAGTTTGAACCATGTGATCTTCAAATCTCTCCCAGCTTTAAGGTTCTAAAAATCTAAGAGGAAACTATGTTAATATTTGAGTAAAAAAAAAGGGAAGAAGATGACTGGATTAAAGATGGCGGCATGAGAGGTGAGACAGAGGCTTCCTCCTAAAACCGCACATAATATGAAAATATAACTAATACAACTACTCTTGAAAGACCAACAGGAAAGAGGACTGCAACAAAGTGCATACACCTGGAGACAAGAGCAGACCTCACGGAAAAGGGTAACTTACTAAAGCTGTGGTCCTGCAGGATCCAAGCCCTTCCCCCACCCCAGCTCAATGGCAGGAGGAAGAGGAATGGGGCAGGGAGGGAGTGGAGATGTGGGACTGCTGAATACCTAACTCTGGAGATCTGCTCTGGGAGCACAAACCTACATTTCATGGTGCTTGCATGATACTCTCGTAATTAGGGGGTTGGAAAGCTAAGAAAGGCAGAATTCCTGGAGAGACTAAGAATCCAGCTGCTTGTGAAAGCAGGGATCCATACCCAGCTGCTCAGGGACAAAAGAAAGGCAGGCAATCTGAGACTTCCTAACAAAGAAGCCCTCAGCAAGAGGGCTGCTAAAGGGGCAAGGATTGCACAGAGCTTACTGCTCAGGAGAAAGGACAGGCAGACAAAATTGTCCAGGTGCACTCTGCCCAGCAGATTGGGAGTTTTCACTGTCTTCAGGTGTGCCAACTCCCTGGCTGCCTACACAGCTCCAAGAACCCCTTCTGTGATAGGCAGACTAGTGCACCTTTCTCCTGGCCAGCTCCACTGGGCTTGCAACCCGGGAAACCCTACCCTGGCATTAGGCCAGCCAGAGGGAAGATCTGTCTACAGCAACTAAAAACACAAAGCACAGAGGCTTATACCTGTCTGCTCGGCCCACTGGTTCAGGCAGTGGAGACAGGCATAACAGTCAGGAAGCAGGAAACACCTCTTTCCTCTCCCGAGGCACCAATACTACTCCCCTGCAATCCCCGACATTGCTTCAGGGGCTGAACAGCTCCAGAGAGTAGAGCCTCTGGGCACTAGAGGGCACCATACACAAATATGAAAAGCCAAAGGAACCTGGTCCAGAGTAAAATTATTAATACAACACCTGAGAAAGATTTAAATGATATTGAACCCATGACTCTCCCTGAAAGGAGGTTCAAAATAAAAATCATTAACATGCTCATGGAGGTATGGAAAGATATTCAAGAACTCAGGAATGAATTAAGGTCAGAGATCCAATCATTGAAGAGCACAATGGAGGGTATTAAAAGCATATTGGATATGGTGGAAGAGACGATAAATGAAATAGAAACTAGAGAAGAGGAATACAAAGAAGCTGAGGAACAGAGAGAAAAAAGGAACTCTAAGAATGAAAGAATATTGAGAGAACTGTGTGACCAATCCAAACGGAACAATATTCTCATTATAGGGGTACCAGAAGAAGAAGAGAGAGAAAAAGGGATAGAAAGTGTCTTTGAGGAGGTGATTCCTGAAAACTTCCCCAATCTGGAGAAGGAGATAGTCTTTCAGGCCATGGAGGTCCGCAGATCTCCCAACACAAGGGATCCAAGGAAGACAACATCATGACATATAGTAATTGAAATGGCAAAGATCAAGGATAAGGACAGACTATTAAAAGCAGCCAGAGAGAGAAATAAGATCACATACAAAGGAAAGCCCATCAGGCTATCATCAGACTTCTCAGCAGAAACCTTACAGGCCAGAAGGGAGTGGCATGATGTATTTAATGCAATGAAGGAGAAGGGCCTTGAACCAAGATTACTTTATCTGGCAAGATTATCATTTAAATTTGAAGAAGGGATTAAACAATTCCCAGATAAGCAAAAGCTGAGAGGATTTACCTTCCACAAACCATCTCTACAGTGTATTTTGGAGGGACTGCTATAGATGGAAGTGTTCCTACGGTTTAATAGCTGTCAACAGAGGTACTAAAACCACAGTAAAGAAAGTAGAACAGCTAATTACTAAGCAATTGCAAAATAAAATTAACTATCCCCAAAGTCAATCAAGGGATAGACAAACAGTACAGAATATGATACCTAATGTATAAAGAATGCAGAAGGAAGAAAAAGGAGGAAAAAAAATAAAAACAAAAAAAGAACCTTTAGATTGTGTTTGTAGTAGCATATTGGGTGAGTTAAGTTGGACTCTTAGATAGTAGGGAAGTTAACCTTGAACTTTTGGTAACCACGCATCTGAAGCCTGCAATGCCAATAAGTACATACCTATCGATAATCACCCTAAATGTAAATGGACTGAATGCACCAGTCAAAAGACATAGAGTCACTGAATGGATAAAAAAACAAGACCCATCTATGTGTTGCTTTCAAGAAACTCACTTTAAACCCAAAGAAATACACAGACTAAAAGTGAAGGGATGGAGAAAGACATTTCATGCAACTAATAGGGAGAAAAAAGCAGGAGTTGCAGTACTTATATCAGACAAAATAGACTTCAAAACGCAGAAAGTAGCAAGAGATAAAGAAGGACATTACATAATGATAAAGGGGTCAGTCCAACAAGAAGATATAACCATTATAAATATATATGCACCCAACACAGGAGCGCCAGCATATGTAAAACAAATACTAACAGAATTAAAGGAGGAAATAGACAGCAATGCATTCATCTTAGGAGACTTCAACACACCACTCACTCCAAAGGACAGATCAACCAGACAGAAAATAAGTAAGGAGACACAGGCACTGAACAACACATTAGAACAGATGGACCTAACAGACATCTACAGAACTCTACACCCAAAAGCAGCAGAATACACATTCTTGTCAAGTGCACATGGAACATTTTCAAGAATAGATCATATACTAGGCCACAAAAAGAGCCTCGGTAAGTTCAAAAAGATTGAATTGTACCAACCAGCTTCTCAGACCACAAAGAATGAAACTAGAAATGAATTACTCAAAGAAAATGAAAAAGCCCACAAACACATGGAGGCTTAATAATATGCTCCTAAATAATCAATGGATCAATGACCAAATAAAAGCAGAGATCAGGCAATATATGGAGACAAGTGACAACAATAATTCAACACCATAAAATCTGTGGGACACAGTGAAGGCCGTGTTAAGAGGAAAGTATATTGCAATACAGGCCTACCTCAGGAAAGAAGAACATTCCCATATGAGCAGTCTAGACTCACAATTAATGAAACTAGAAAAAGAAGAACAAATGAGACCTGAAGTCAGTAGAAGGAGGGACATAATAAAGATTAGAGCAGAAATAAATAAAATCGAGAAGAATAAAACAATAGAAAGGATCAACGAAAGCAAGAGCTGGCTCTTCAATAAAATAAACAAAACAGATAAACCCCTAGCCAGACTTATCAAGAAAAAAAGAGAGTCTACTCACATAAACAGAATCAGAAATGAGAAAGGATAAATCACTACGGACAGCACAGAAATACAAAGAACTATTAGAGAATACTATGAAAAATTATATGCTAACAAACTGGATAACCTAGAAGAAATGGACAGCTTTCTAGAAAAATACAACCTTCCAAGACGGACTCAGAAAGAAACAGAAAATCTCAACAGACCAATTACCAGCAATGAAATTGAACTGGTAATCAAAAACCTAGCTAAGGACAAAACGCCTGGACCAGATGGCTTCACTGCTGAATTTTAACAAACATTTAGTGAAGACCTAATACCCATCCTCCTTAAAGTTTTCCAAGGAGTAGAAGAAGGGGGAATACTTCCAAACTCATTATATGAGGCCAGCATCACTCTAATACCAAAACCAGACAAAGACACCACAAAAAAAGAAAACTACAGACCAATATCACTGATGAACATAGATGCAAAAATACTCAACAAAATATTAGCAAACTGAATTCAAAAATATATCAAAAGGATCATCCATTATGATCAAGCAGGATTTATTCCAGGGATGCAAGGATGGTACAACATTCGAAAATCCATCAACATCATCCACCACATCAACAAAAAGAAGGACAAAAACCACTTGATCATCTCCATAGATGCTGAAAAAGCATTTGACAAAATTCAACATCCTTTCATGATAAAAACTCTCAACAAAATGGGTATAGAGGGCAAGTACCTCAAAATAATAAAGGCTATATATGACAAACCCACAGCCAACATTATACTTAACAGCGAGAAGCTGAAAGCTTTTCCTTTAAGATCGGGAACAAGACAAGAATGCCCACTCTCCCCACTTCTATTCAACATAGTACTGGAGGTCCTCACCATGGCAATCAGGCAACACAAGGAAATAAAAGGCATCTAGATTGGAAAGGAAGAAGTCAAACTGTCCCTGTTTGCAGATGACATGATATTGTACAGAAAAAAAACCCTAAAGAATCTACTCCAAAACTACTAGACCTAATATTTGAATTCAGCAAAGTTGCGGGATACAAAATTAATGTGCAGAAATCTGTTGTATTCCTATACACTAACAATGACCTAGCAGAGAGAGAAATCAGGAAAACAATTCCATTCAAAGTTGCATCAAAAAGAATAAAATACCTATGAGTAAACCTAATCAAGGAAGTGAAAGACCTATACTCTGAAAATTGCAAGGCACTTATAAGAGAAATTAAAGAAGATACCAATAAATGGAAACACATCCCATGCTCATGGATAGGAAGAATTAATATTGTCAAAATGGCCATCCTGCCTAAAACAATCTACAGATTCAGTGCAATTCCTATCAAAATACCAACAGCATTTTTCAACGAACTAGAGAAAATCATTCTAAAATTCATATGGAACCACAAAAGACCCCGAATAGCCAAAGCAACCCTGAGAAGGAAGAATAAAGCTGGGGGGATTATGCTCCCCAACTTCAAGCTTTACTACAAAGGCACAATCCTCAAGACAATTTGGTACTGCCACAAGAACAGACCCATAGACCAATGGAACAGACTAGAGAGCCCTGATATGAACCAATCCATATATGGTCAATTAATATATGATAAAGGAGCCATGGACATACAATGGGGAAATGAAAGCCTCTTCAACAGCTGGTGCTGGCAAAACTAGACAGCTACATGCAAGAGAATGAAGCTGGATTATTGTTTAACCCCATACACAAAAGTAACTCAAAATGGATCAAGGACCTGAATGTAAGTCATGAAAACCATAAAACTCTTAGAAGACAACATAGGCAAAAATCTCCTGAATATAAGCATGAATGACTTCTTCCTGAACGCATCTCCTCAAGCAAGGGAAACAAAAGCAAAAATGAACTCATGGGACTACATCAAACTAAAAAGCTTCTGTACGGCAAAGGACACCATCAACAGAACAAAAAGGCATCCTACAGTATGGGACAATATGTTTGTAAATGACATATCCGACAAGGGGTTAACATCCAAAATATATAAAGAACTTACACCCAAAAAGCAAATAACCCAATTATAAAATGGGCAGAGGATATGAAGAGACAGTTCTCCAAAGAAGAAAATCAGATGGCCAACAGACACATGAAAAGATGCTCCACATCACTAATCATCAGGGAAATGCAAATTAAAACCACAATGAGATATCACCTCACACCAGTAAGGATGGCCACCATCCAAAAGACTAAGAACAACAAATGTTGGCAAGGATGCGGAGAAAGGGGAACCCTCCTACAGTGCTGGTGGGAATGTAAGCTAGTTCAACCATTGTGGAAAGCAATATGGAGGTTCCTCAAAAAACTAAAAATACAAATACTGTTTGACCTGGGAATCCCACTCCTTGGAATCTACCCAAAGAATTCAACTTCTCAGATTCAAAAAGACATATGCACCCCTATGTTTATTGCAGCACTTTTTACAATAGCCAAGATATGGAAGCAACCTAAGTGTCCATCAGTAGGTGAATGGATAAAGAAGATGTGGTACATATGCACAATGGAATATTATTCAGCCATAAGAAGGAAACAAATCCTGCCATTTGCAACAACATGGATGGAGCTGGAGGATATTATGCTCAGTGAAATAAGCCAGGTGGAGAAAGACAAGTACCAAATGATTTCCCTCATTTGTGGAGTATAACAATGAAGCAAAACTGAAGGAACAAAATAGTAGCAGACTGAGAGACTCCAAGAAGGAACTAGTGGTTACCTAAGGGGAGGGGTGTGGGAGGGTGGGTGGGGAGTGTGGGAGAAGCAGATTGTAGGGTATTATGTTTAGTACACATGGTGTAGGGGATCATGGGGAAAACAGTGTAGTACAGAGAAGGCAGTGAATCTGTGTCATCTTACTACACTGATAGACAGTGATTGAATTGGGGTATGAGTGGGGACTTGATAATATGGGTAAATGTAGTAACCACACTGTTTTTTCATGTGAATCCTTCATAAGTGTGTATATCAATAATACCTGAATTTAAAAAATGCAATCTTAAAAAAACAAAGGGAAGAAAGGAATAAGGGGAAGAGGGGGAGCACGCTGAACCCAGGGTAAATTTTCTAAATGACATTGATACTAAAAAATGAAGATCCAAAGTTATCTTACCTGCAAGTCATACCATCTGACCTTCTACATGGCATACATATACAAAGTTGCAAGGCAAAATTTCGTCCACCATAAGACTTGACCTGAAATGATGATTTGGATTTATTTGTTTGGAGATTCTGGATCTGAATAAAAAGCTGTAAGTCTCACAATTAGATTCACTTGAACAGTGCACACTGAATTATGCTGAAAGCAATTAAAAATAACGCTGTCACTGTGTAAGTTCATTCTCACTGGAAGGGCTTCAGTGTACAAAGTCCACTTGACATTTATTGGGAATTGTAGTTTGCAAAAGATCTAGTTCTAATTTTAAAGCCATGCAATGTACTCTCCATTTGGAGTTATATAAAGAACGTGACCTTGATGTTATCTATAATATTTTCTATAATCATCTTCTAAAAGGATTAATAAAGCCCTTTCATCAAATTGACTATTCAATGGAAACAAATAATGCCATGATTTCAAAAACTCATTGTCATGCACGTAGAACCAAATAACTATTTGTTTTCCAATCTGATTCAAATGCTTTTGTCCACCTCTTCACTTTGTAGATCAATACAGAGGGCTTCAGAAGCCCTTAGCAAAGGAATGCACATGGCTTTCTGCTGATGGTCAGAAGAGGACATGTGCAGGAGACAAAAAGGGCTGCCAGAGAAAAGCAGATTGGCCACAGAAAAACTGCGTACCAATCCTGGCTTAAGATTTCTCATCCACATAAGAAACAGCCTTTCCCAAAGGAAGTTTTCAGACCATGCATTTCACCAGATGTTAATGGCATTTTTGTAATTGTCAAATACTTTTGGAGAGTATTGGGGTGAACTAAGGTGTTGTTAGTGCAGTTGCTTAGGTGCTGATGTACATAGTCTCATGATTGGGAAACATGCACCCCACATTCCATGTTCCTCTCTAGAACATTCCTCCCTGAAACAAGATGTGCAGTGTTTTCCCAAACTTTCTACCTAACATAGCTTTGAAAGCCCCTCCTGAGGCTGATGTTGCCCAGATCAATCATTCTAAACCTCCTATGATGCAGAGAACCCAAAGGCCAGCCCTGAACTAGGCAGGTCCGCACCTTAGGTTAGCACTCACTCGGACTCTGTGGGGTACTTTCATACCTTTGTTTCATAGACAAGGAAGCTCCAGGAATCCTCTTCTAGTCTACATGACTTTTAAATCAGTTCCCTGTATCCAACACAAAAAGCCCAGCACAGAGAGAAGGGTCACTCAGATTAGTGCCGAGCCCAGGGTAAACCAACCTTGATTTGTAAGGGCTTTGATGAATTGTTAAGACTCCACTGCCCTGTGGGAAATCCTCATCATATTTTGCATTCTTAAGGAATGCCCTAAGCTTTGTTTCATTTCCCTCCTCCAGACTGCCATCTGTTTGCTGCCTCCAGGAAAGCTGGTATCGCCTGATTGTGTGTAGTGCCAGTAGAGTGATATCGGACCAATGGTTACTAATTTGAAAATTAAGAACTCCCCCAAAATACACACATGAACATATTGTATGCAAATATAAGACAATATAGCAATGAGTACACATATCAACATAAACAGAAATTCTTGACTACATGGACTCTTGGTCATATAAGGTAATGTCTAGTACACTATGATCCATTTATCTATTCATTTATTAAGTCTTGTGACTTCTCCTAAACTTCCTTCTTTGTTTTCCACCAATATACTGGTTCTTAACCTTGATTATACTTTAGAAACTCTGGGGAGCTTTTAAAATTGACCCTGAAGATTCTGACTTAATTGGTTGGGGGTAAAGATATGAACCAGGCATCAGTCTTTTTAAAAAGCTTCCCTTACTCCCAAGATGAGTCTAATGTGCACCTGAAGTTGAGACTCATGGCCTAAGAGCAATGTGTCTCTGAGGAAACTATCTCATAAAGATGATTGAGAGAAGTCATTCTTTCCCAGAAAAACGAAAAGTCACCATTGGTTCACTAATCCTTTAAAAGGTCTCTTGTGTTAGTCAAGGTTCTCCAGAGAAGCACAATTAGACTATATGTGTCTCCAATATATATGAGGTTGCAAAGACACACATTTGCTCGTCTCATGGTGCACCTGCTATCTGCAAGCTGGAGACCCAGCTGGAAAGCGGGTGTTGTAACTTAGTCCAAGTACAAAGGGCTAAGGAACCAGGGGACCCAGTGGTGTAAATCCCAGTCTGAGGGCAAGAGAAGATAATATGGGCTGTCCCAGCTCAACAGTGAGGCAGCAAAAAAAGGGGCAAATTCCTCCTTCCCTTGCCTTTTGTTCAATTTTGTTCCTACTTTATTGTCCACTGACTCAAATGATAATCTCATCCAGCAACATCCTTACAGACACACCCAGAAATAAAGTTTAATCTGGGTAGCCTGTGGTTCAGTCAAATTGACAAATAAAATTAACCATCACTTAAGCATCCTGCTTTGAAACAAAACCTACATAAAGAAAAATAAAACTAATTTGTCTCATAACTAGCAGCACTTTTATTGATTTGATTATGTTGCCTTAAACATTACCCATTAACATGTGTTTTAAACTGGATTTCTACTCCTGTTCACACTATTCCCAGCTGGTTTTCTTTAAAGGTTTTAGATGGATTTTGTATCTCTGATGTGAAAGAACCCTGGATTCAGACTCAGACACACAGTATCACTTTTTCCCCTGCTAGATAATTTTGAACAAATCACATTACTTCAAAAAGCCCCAACTTCCCTTTCTGTAGAAGGTCACTAATAAATGCTTTAATTAATGTATGAGGGTGGTATGAGAATTGAAATGAGGTTTTGTAAGTACTTTTTACACTGAAATTGCTATATGAAAGAAAAATCAATACAAGTTATCGTTTTTGCATGGAACTATAATATTTGAATGAGAATTACTTTCTGCAGATTTGTCTATACTTGTGCAAACTTAATTTCTATTTTTGCATCATTGCGTTGGGGTTCCCACCATCCTGTAGATGGGAATTTGGCTTCTGACCTTCAGTATGTTCCCCTCCAAGAGACACAATACTGATGGTTTTCCCCTAGTCTTGGAATAACATGTCTCCCATACATCTGAGGTTGCAAAGACACACATTTACTTGTCTCATGGTTCATGACACCCCCATGGATATAATTACCTTTTCACACACTCCCCTCAGCTGCCTGAGTGTCTTCAGGCCAGAGGTTCTCAAGCTTTGGCAGGCATCACAATCACCCAAAAGCCTTGTTAGAACAGCTGGGTCCCATCCCAAGTTTCTGATCCAGTTGATCTAGAGTGAGACCCAACAATTTACATTTCTAATAATTTCCCAGGCCATGCTGATGGCACTAGTCTGGACACCACATTTTAAGAAACACTGCTTTAAGCAAATAACAATTAAAAACAAATTTATTGCAGCAGAACTCTGGGTATATACATACATCCAGCTGTTTGCATCATACGCATACCTACTTCTCCCACTCTCAATCGTAGACCCTTGAATTTTTTGAATTTGAAGTCTAATATAACACCGATTATTACTTCTGCTTGCCCTAGGGGGAAATAGTTTGATCTTCAAAACAAAGTAAAAAAAAAAGTCACGATGAAACACTGGCTCCTGGGCTGATAATAAATAATTAAGCTCTTTATAATTTATATTGTTTCTCAAATCTTAAAGACATGATTAGCACTAGACTTGTATCACAGCTTCTTATTTATTACAGCATCAGAGTGTCTTAAAGTACATCCATGGGGTGTGCAAAATAAACTCCAGTGATGAATTTGATGTATCCCCTGCTGTCATACTTGAATGTTAATTTTAAAGGAAAAAGAAAAAATTGCCATATCTTCTTTAGAACAATGTCAATAAAATAGCATGGTCTATTCCATATAATACAATTTGCTGGGCTCAGAATGAGCTCACAACTTTGAACTTGTTCAAAGAAAATATAGAAGTTTCGCTCCACATTCTGAGAGAAGAAATCCCTGGTTTTGAACAGCATGGTGAGGGCTGTGCCTTGTTGTGGCTGTTTTACTGATGAGACATGTGCAGACAAGCCCAGCGGCCCGCACTCCTCTCCTTCACGTCCGTGCTTCTCTCTCAGCACTGGGCACGATTTCATTATGAGACATAATTCTAAAAAATGAGCTCCAACTGGATCTTTTGAAACCCTTTATTTCAGTTCTCCTGATTATCACTGTAACTTAACACTCATGAGGTCAGACCCTTTAATGTTTATTGAGTACCATTAGGGTCTAACTGAAAGACCCATGTAACCATCGAAGCATTGCAGGAGAGGGAAGTGACCCCCTTGAGGAAAATGTAGTGCTTTGGGGCAAGATAAGAATCTACCTTCCAGGTCTCTGGTGGGTTTTACCCACATGCTTATCAACGTCTTGCTATTCACCACTAGGTGATCAAGAAGATGGTGCTGTTTGGGCAAAGTGCCCATGACTTGATGTAAATTCCCATCCCAAACTGCCTGCCATGCGCAGTGAGGCTCTACTCACAGCCTGGTTATCTGCTGCCCAGCCTGACTTGTGTTTAAAGCCATTAATGGTCTCTTTGGAATCTCACCTTTCATCTTTGAAGGTGCTATTTTTAAAAATTGTTTTTTGTAAGTGTGCTTATTTTATTTATCACAACACAAACTAGGAATGGATTTAAATCTTCAGTTGGAAAATCACCCACTTTTTGCATGAGCTGGGCCCAAAATACATGGTTGCCAGGTTTCCCAGTCTCTGTCTATGTGTTTGTCTTTCCCTTTTCTGTTATAATGTCTCTTTGCACATGAACAACCTTAAAACTTAGTGGCTTACATTGATGGCCATTTTACTATACTACATCGTTTTGTGGTTCAGGAACTTGGGCAGGGACCAGCAAGGTGAGTCTTCTGCTCCAGGTCAATGTCCATGGGGTTCACCTGGTGATGTCCATCGGTAGCATGGCTGGTTTGGATGGTCTATGATGATTTCAGTTACATGCCTGGAGTCTGGGCTGGGACAGCTGAAACAGCTGGGGACTGACTGCCATTAACCTCTCTCCACATGGACTCTCCAAGATGGCCTTAGGATAGCTGGATATCTTAGATAGCAGCTCAGGGCTCCAGAAACAAGTGTTCCAAGAGGCAGAAGTCATGGGCTTTGCAAAATCTAGTCTCAGAAATCATATCACATCATTTCCACTGTAATTGATTGGTCAGAGAAGTCACTAAATTCATCCCAGATTCCTAAGAAAGCGGATTAGACTTCACCTCTCAGTGGAAGAAGTAGCAAAGAATATTCTGCCAATTTTAATCACCCATACACACCTTCCCAGATATTGATTACATTTTTGTATTATTCCTCTATCTCTTTATTTATTAGAATTTTCCAATTTATGGTGCTTTCTTGCATCTCATAGCCCTTTTTTCGGTTAGGCAAGGCCAGATGACTAGTTCTGGACAACATGAGTTTTCTACTTTTGGAAATGTCCAGCATGAGTCGGATTCCGTCTGAGAAGCTCAAACATTTTTCATGATTATTATTGTTCATACAAATATTTTTTTCCTTAGATTTACTAGAGACTTAATTTTTGCTCACCCTTCCTTGTTGCTTTACACTCTTTCAGTTTAGGTTTAATTTCCTCCACTGAAGTAAATCATTTAATAGTTATTTCAAAAAGAAAGGAAAGTAAACTTCCTAAATTTTTCTATTTCTGAAACATCTTATTTCACCTTCACTTTTGAAAAATAATTTAATTAGGTATAGAATTTTATGTTGTCAGCTATTTTCTCTCAGTATTTAAATATATTTCACTGTCTCCCATCCTCTGTAGCAAGGTCAGCCACCTTTTTCTTACACGGTCAGATAGTAAATATTTTAGGCTCTGCAGGCCATATGGTTTCTATCACAACTACTCAGCTGTGCTGCTGTGATGGAAACAGCCATGAAATATGCAAAAAATGGGTGTGACTGTGTTTCAATAAACCTTTATTGCAAAAACAAGTCTCTGGACATGGGCTGTTTGCTGATTACTGTTCCAGAGTCAGATTGAGAAGTATACTCTGAGTCTAGCTGTTTCTTCTCTTTTGAAGTAATCTCCATTAGGTTCTCTTCTTTGTGTTTTGGTGATCAGTATCTTGGTGTAATTATTTTATAAGTGGGTCCTCCTCAGGACTAATGCGTCCTGAATCTGAGGAGCGATGTCTTTAATGATTTCTGGGAGAATTGCAACTATTAACCTCTTCACACATTATCTCCCCTTATGCTTCCTTCTGCTTTTCCCTTCTGGAAGTCATATTAAATGGATATTAAAAATGCTTTCCTCACCAACATGTTGTTCATATTGTTTTATACTTCCCATCTTATTTTTTTTCTGTGCTGTATATTCTTCAGATCTTTCTTTCATTGAGTAATTCTCTCTTAAACTATATCTCACATGCTGTTTCAGGCACTGAATATCCATTTTTTATTCCTAGGATTTCTCTAACTTCTTTTAAAAATCTTTCTTTGTCATAATGTTTCATTCTTTTAAGTGTTTTTTTCAATTTCATCCAATACACCTTTAATCATTTTAAGAAAATTTAAATAGTGTTTATTTGATAGTTTTTCACCTGACATTTTTGAGGATCTAATCCTGTAGTCTATTGCTTCTACTGAATTTGGTCATGCTGAATTATTTCCTCTTGTGCTTTAAGATTGTGGATTATGAGATCATCATTATCAGGGCTTTATCTATGGGACTCATGTGAGAATTTGCCCGTCCAAATATGGTTTGCATTTTCTTCTGCCAGAAATCCTATGAAAATGTGCCTTACCACCATTTTATATGATAATTTCTCAGCTTGAGAATTACCATACTACTCTAGAAAAAAAAAATGAAAATCTGTGTAAGACAGAGTATTGTGAATTCTAAGACAGGTATTTTTTTTCATTCAGACTTAGACTAAGACAGACAGGTTTTCATAGAGGTTATAGATAGAGCTTTATATTTCTGTCTTGGTGTGTAAATTTCAGTTTTGAATGTGCATCTGTCTAGACCCCAAACACATCTCATTTCCTTACCTGGTATCAGCATTAAAGGAAGGCCTTGAATTACAAACAGCAGCAGTAACTTTCCCCAAGGCTGAGCAGCTGCTACCATAGCTCACATTCTTTGTTTGCCATTTCTTTCTTTTTAATTTCCTATAAAACTACTTCACATTTTTGCTTTTTTGGATTTTTTTGTTTGTTTTCCTGAAAGATGGTGGTCAGGCACTTTTTGTGCTGGGAGAAGTGGGGGGGAGGGGTCTTCAAATTGTGCTTCTTTAATATTTATTGGTTCAGACTTACTTTAGAATCAATTTAAAGGTATAGTGTAAATGTGTTATTTTTAGAGATAACAGACCTAGATTTAAATCCAATCTTTGACATTCATTCATTGTTTATTCTTAACCTTACTGAGCTACAATTACCTCCTTTATGAATCAAGTCTTTATCAGTCAGTTCAATGGCAGGAAAGAAATATCTTTACTATCTAAAGAAGTAAGGAATTCCATACAGAGAATTGGATGCTTAAAAAAGTGTTCACAGAGTGCTGGCTCTCAACGTGGCCTCTGGGACTGATGCCCAGAACTGGGGCACTGGGCCCTCTGTGCAGCTGGTGCCTTTGGGAAGCACAGGGCTCTCTGTGGCGCGGGGTCGGGAAGCCAGGGCACCATGACGCAGCTGTGCTGTGCCTGCAAGTCCACGTACGCAAGACACAACCCCAGCAGATGCCCACGACCCCACCTCCTGACACCCACTAGTGACCAGGCACTGGAATGTTGCTGGTGACAAAGCCAGCAGGTCAGGCAGAAAGGCAGTACCCACACCATCTTTCCCCTCCAAATCTGTGGAAAGGCTTCTGATTGGAATGATATCACATTCAGAGCTGTATCTGCAGTGTAGTGTGACAAAGATAGGATCTAGCTTTCCAGCCTTTGCAGGAAAGGATGCTGAGAGAGCCAATCTGTGGTACCTACCATGAGGCTGATCGAAGAATGAATGAAAAGATGTGCATGAAGTATTCGGCACTGAGCCAGGCATAGAGAAAATGCCTTTGTAGTGTCCAGGACCCTGAGTTTTTCAAGGCCATTCCCAGGGAGGCAGAACTTGTGCCATTTCAGGAGTTCCTCGGGCACAAACACTTGGGGTTCTCTCACTCCTGCAGGTGTTAATTTCACCAAAACCTGATTGCTTTTATGAAAATAGACTTGAGATGGAGATTTAGAAATTAAGCCCATGATTCTTCTCCATGGGGTCTCATTTCTTAGACAGTCAGACAGGGATTAAAGCAGCCAGTGTCAACTCTCAGGGCTATCCCTGGATCCAAAATATGGAAGGCATCGCTGCTCCAGATGGTGGCCCCCACAGAGTAATGCAGAGAGCTGCAGCACAATGCCTGCAGTACTGAGGCACAAACGCCCAGCAGCCACTATGGTTGTCTGCATACAGGGCCAGCCAGGACAAATTCAGGCTCCTCAGCTAGAGCCACCTCTCCCTCTTCCTGTTGGTATGAAATGCTGCCCGAAAGACCTCACTCTGTTAATGACGTATTCTGCATCATGTGCAATGTGGAATTCTGCATGGGGGGTGGGGGAGAGGGTACATAAACACTCTAGCTGAAGCTGTTTGGTATAAAAGAAAGAAATGAAAATAATAAAATAAAATTTAGGCTATAATAAAATAACATGTCCCAAATACCCTTCACCTGACAGCCTGAAGTATTAGCAAATCATTATTAACTAGGCCAGTTAGACAATTATCCATATGCATAATTACACAATTTACTCTGAAGTGGTTCAATGTAGGAAAATTTTAAGTGTACATGAGGGACAAGCAGCAGAAGAGGCTTCTACACTGCATGACTCATTCGTGACCCACATCATTGGCTGTGCAAATCAGAGCTGCTACTGAGACCCCTGGTTCAACATTTCCATATTCATCTCTCTTAATTACCTTAGTGATTCCAGAGGCAGTCACAGGCTACTCACCCGGCAATTTCATTTGTTCCAGGAAACAGCTGCAAGTCTGGACCTTTAAGATACACCTTATCTCATATGGGTGTAATAGCATGTTAGAGGTCCAATTCCAGAAATCAATTTTATCCCTATAAAAATACCATAATTGATTACAAAATAATGAATGAAAAAAATAAGACACAGACATATGCATTGCAAAAATGTGTAAAGGCTTTATGGCCAAATATTTAGCATGTGTCACATCACCTCTTTTGAAGGGTTCAGGGTCCCACCTGCATGCACTACACTGGCTGGAGCTTCTTATCATGAACTTGGTGAAATGAACTCATGATGACGTCTCCTCTTCCTGGCAATCCTCCTGTTTGGCCTCCATTCAAAATCTGGATAACTGTTGTAAAGCTTCTCTTTGCCAGCTGGATATATTCACCCATTTCACCAAATTAGGGAACAAATGTTGAATGCTGGGCCACAATTATTTCCATCCAGCTCCTAAAATATTTGTCTCTGAACAAATCTGCATCTTTGCTAGGCATACTTCTAGTGTGTACAGAGACTCTGGCATTAGCACCATAGGCCACACTTGTTACCATTACAAAGGTTCTAATGGTGGCCCACATGAGCGAAGCTCTCCCAAGCCAGGGCCACCTGCTCCAGAATCTCCATTGAAACAGGTGGTGTGCTAAACCGGTAAGAATTTTAAAACTTGCCCAAAGTCCTGAGAGCAAGTGTGCTGATTTCCGTACTTGATTTCAATTCTATCTAAAAATTCATCTTATTTTTTTCCTCACTGAAGAAACTTTCTAATGATAATAATATATATTTGTTGAACATAAAAAGTATCAGAATGAATAGACGTTTTTCTAAAGAAGACATATAAATGGCCAACAAGCACATGAAAAGATGCTCAGAATTACTAATTAAAACTAAAATTTGGTATCACCTCACACCCATTAAGATGACTATTAATTGTTAAAATTTAAGTATTGTTGTGTATGTTTTCTGCTTGGTGTTGTTAAAAAAACAATGACGGAGAATAAGTGTTAGTGAGGATGGGAGAAACTGGGACGTTCATGTGTTGCTGGAATGTAAAGTTATGCCATTACTGTGGAAAACAGTATGGCAGTTCCTCAAAAAATTAAACATAGATTTACCATGTGATTTGGCAATTCTACTTCTAAGTTTATACCCAAAAGGAGTGAAAGTGGAAACTCAAACAAATATTTGTACATCCATTTCATAGCAGCAATATTCATAATAACCAAAAAGTGGAAATAACCCAAAGATGAATGGATAAACAGAAGGTGGCATATCCATACAGTGGAATATTATTCAGTCTTAAAAAGAGAAGGTTGCTTTGACATATGCTACAGCATGAACCTCGAATACAGTTCAGTTACAGGGAAAAGCCAGCCAGCCAGCCTGCAGAGGCACCGCCACTCCGCTGCAGAGCAGAGCAAGCACTCAGCTAGAGACAGCTGTGCGCTCCTGGGGAGGCAGGCCTCAGGCACCTGTGTCTCCAGCCCAGAGACCTGAACGGCTCTCTCAGCCCGGGTCAGAAAGGGAAACAATGAAACCATTTCTCATTTAGAAATGACACAATAAACCTGTGCATTTCAGAACCCCTCCTTCTGCCACAAAATGTTTATACAAGAAGGGAATGACTCTGCAAGAGAAATGCTTACAGAAGAAATCTTTTTAGGTATACAGTTTTTACCCAATTAAAATTATATTCAATAGAGATGTCTTTCCCCTCTTTGGAATTTTCCTTAAATTCCTAACACACTCATTAAGTGATGTGATTTTGACAATAGAATGTTGAGGGTAAAAGGTTACGTACCATGCTTTATTCTCTTGACAGTAGGTCGAGCGCTAGAATCACACCCACATTCAGCAAGTCGGCAATCCACAATCCACCTCCACCTCCATGCAGAGCCCTGGGCAGAGGCCTTTATATGACAACACAGACAATAATAGTGCGTTGCTGACACGTGTGTAAGCATGCACTTTGCAGTAGGCCAATTATTACATCATTGCACACGCCAGTGGACAAGTGGGTTAGGGTCCGGTGAGCGACTTGGCCATGAGCACTCATTTTCCCTACAATTCCCAACAACTTTGAGGTTGGCAAGCAAACAGGTGCTGGCACCTATAAAGCCCATTGAGCTCCCAGGTTTCTCGCTGACAGTGGAGTTCAAGGGCAAGTCTCTCCTGGAGTTCAAGCTTGCACTCTTCAGGTTTTGAGCTTTCTGTCTTTATTTAGGATCTGTTACTGATTTATAAGGAGTGGCCCTTCTTGGTGAATACTCTTTTGTTTCTGTTTGTTGAAGCTTCCTGGTAAGTCACCCAGGTGTTTACATTGATTTCTAGTGTTTTAGAACAGATGTTGGGAAACAGACCCCCTCATAGTTAACATGTTTTAGGAAATACAAAGGCAAGATATGTTCTCCCTGGTCCTTGGACCATGCTCTTGTGCCTTTCTGGGAAAACTAGTGAACTTTTGAATAATTTGGAATCGTGATGGCCATTCTAGGGAAACATTGTTTTGCCACCTTAAGGGGCACCCTTAACAAGAAGAGGATTTCCAAACTCTCAAGATAAAGAAATGCATTCTTTGATATACAGAAGTTTCTAAAAGATAAAATGACTTGACAAACAGTTCTTAAGGAAACCTTGAAGGATGCAAATAAAAAATTATTAGTAAAAAGCTATTTGAGCAGGTATCCCTAACTTAGTCCATCTGCCAGACACAGAATATTTTCTATTGAGTTTTGTGGTCTGAGAACTTAGTGATTGTCAGGTTGGGGACACTTCTGTTGTTGGGAAATCCACTCTGGGAAGATCTCCTTTCACACTAGGTAAGGCCTCAACCCGGGAATGGATTCTTGACTTAGATCAAGAAAGATTTCACAAGTAGGTCAAGCAGATGATAATGGAGAGTAGTTTGATAATGACACTCAAGGAGGGAGGGTGGACAGGCTCCAGAAGTGAGCGGCACAGTAGGGTTCAGGTTGGGTGGTCTTATAGCTAGAGTTTAAGCAGGCAGTGGAATATTGATTGGAATAGGTGGGGTTTTCTTGAAATAAGGAGGCGATTTCTGAGAAATAGAGTAATGCTCCTTTTTGTCCTTAGATGGTCTGCCTCAGAACTGTCATGGCACCAAGAGCATGATTTTTAGTACCTTAATGTGTACCTTACTGTACTTTAAGGTGAAATCAGGGTCAACTCCTCCTCCACATTGGAACCAGTCAGTTTTGGCAAGTCTGTTATCTTCACTCTCCACATCCTGTGAGAACAGTTTACATGGAATACTTAGAATGTAAATAAGCATTTACCTGAACATAAACACCAGCCAAAGTCCCCAATCCTCTCCCCGCTCATGTCTCGCTATCTACCTACTGTAGCGCTTTCATAGGTCAGAACTGTGAGTTACATTTCATTTGCAGCCACATATAGCTGGACAGAAAGTAGGATAAACTACATTTGTGGCTTGGAATCTACCAAAGTACTGGCAGTCTTCAGGGGAATTACAACCTAGCATAACTATGACCCTTATGAAGAATGTTCATTTAGAGAAAATCATTTAAGGAGTGCTCTTAAAAGCAAAGTCTTCAAAAATTCCAGAATAACTTCATTAAAGTTTCATTACAAAAAGCTGATGAGAAACTAAAGATACAAGAGATATCTATAAGGAAAAGAGTGCACCTGTAACAAAGACTGCTAAATCAATGAGCTTACATATATCTCCATATCAATCTTCAAAAGAAAGCCCCTTACAGGACCTGTCCCAGAGATTCTCGTTACAGTATTCTGAAAGATTTCCTGATAAACTGCTATTCTCTTAGACAAGAGGGAGCTAAAAATAAAAATTAATGGCATTATTGAATACGACAAGAAATATTTATGTTTGTCCTTGCTGAAACTTGACAAAATATTTGGAAACATTTAATAACTCTATTCAAAAATTTGACCAAACTCAAAGCTGACATTCAGAAACTTGTCTCTATGACTTTGAGACAAAGTGTTAACTCCTGTCTAGATAAATCTTTAAAGTACAATCTTCAAGTATGTAATTCTTATGAAAAGTTATTCCTTTCTGGTAACTTGAAACTTCAGACTTTTACTAAATTAAATAACAGAAATGTATTAAATATCTAGATCACTTTCAAATAGTAAAAAAATAAAACATTAATATCTGACCATCAGTTTATCTACTTTTGCCTTCCTTATGATGAAAAAACTAACAATAAAATTTGTTTTTTAGAAATCATAAAAGTTTCAGTTTGCCAATTCACAGAACACTAATGGAAAAGTCAGTCATAATTGTGTATATCTTAATTAAGGTTTCTAAAAGTTAAGAATTCTAACAAATGTAATTAAAGGTACTAAAAATAATAAGGGAAACATGCCCATATACCAAAAAATGCAGGATATGTGTTTCTGTAAATGAAGGCATGAGGAATTGAAGTACATTTTTGTTGAGGGGGAAAAAGGTAATTTTGTCCTAAATGAGGATGGTATTTAAGAGGGAAAACAGGACAAAATCTAAACATAAAAGAAACTTGTAGAAAGTTTACAGAAAAGGGAATCTTTAAAAAGGATTTTTAATATGTGGTCAAGCTGGATAAGATTTAAGTGAATTTATTTTTAAATGATTTTTAGAATCAAAAGTAAGCTAGTGCAAAATTAAAATTTGTTTTTTCTCTTTTAAAAATATATAGTTTTCTAGATTATTGATCTGTTCTTAGTATGAAATAATAAACAAATGTTTTTAATTTACCTTTAATCTTCCCATAAAAAAAGATTCTATGTTTTGTCTCTATCAAGTCTTTTGATCTCTTAAAACTTAGCCTTTCCTACTAAAAGACCTAAGGTTTCTAGTCTTGTCAATTCCACTGCAGTGAATCCTCACTAAATCTTTAACAATGGACAACAATCAATCAGTCTATAAAGATGGTACCACATGTGAGTAAAATCCATTCTACTTTTCCAAAAAAAAAGGCCCCTCATTACCATACTTTTGCCATTCTCATGCTCTTATAACATGGCAGTAGTCAAACTCCTAAATCTGATAAGTTGGTGTGTACAAATTAAGTGAACAGTCAGGGCTATGGGACACCTAAGATGGCAGCTGGGTTCGTCCAGGTCCCTGGCAAATTTGGTTTTTGCATCATTCACCCTCAGAGCATTAAATTTTTTTTGTCCCCATAGGTCTCAGACTTCCTCCCTCTGGACCTTTTGAATACCTGGACTTCATAGAGCTGCCACTTACTATGGGTTATCAAAATGTTCTTGTTATTTTAAAGTGTGTTTCCGATTTGGGGTATATCTTCCACAGACTCCAGGGATCAAGGCAGTCACTTCACAGGACATGAGCCTTAATGGAAACCATACACACTTCTTTAAAGGAAAGGTCAACAAAACTAGTGGAAAAATGTCTCAAGTATAACAAGTATTAGTTACATAGGACTAAATGAAGTAATGAATATGATTATAATTTTTGTGGGGTTTTTTGTCTGAAGTATTAGTGGTTTTTATTCTTTCATTTTTCCAGACTTAAGAAAATATTTTCTCTTAAACTGTTAACAATTTGGTTAAGTATATGTTTATAAGCAAAGATCAAGTCTTTATCCTTCTCCTTACTTGATCCCTACAGAATTAGAACAATATTGTTAGTTATTTACATAAGTTCAATAAGAATCTGATCTCCTTATCACAGGACACAATTTTAAAAATAATAATAATTAGCTACCTTGCCAAAGCATTGACTGAAATGTCAAGTTTGAGAGAAATATACTTAGATTCAGATTTGACCAGACAGCTTTAAGGAAATGATTGAGAAAACTGGCCTCATACCTTCCTTGGTTACAAGATTCTAACAAAACAATCTTAAGAAAAGTTTATTTAAGGGATTGGCTTAAAGATGACAGCATGAGAAGTGAGACAGAAACCTCCTCCCCAAACCACATATAATATGAAAATATAACAAATACATCTAATCCTGAAAGAGCAACAGGAAAGAAGGCTGTGGCAGACTGGGGAGCAAAGCAGACCACAGAGAAAAGGCTAAAGTACCAAAGTCACGATCCAGCAGGACCCAAGCCCTTCCCCCACCCTAGCTCACCAGGGGGAGGAAGAGAAACGGAGTTGGGAGGGGTGGAAACCTAGGACTGCTGAACACCAAGCCCTAGAGATCTGCTCTGGTAGCATGAACCTACATTACATGGTACTCTGGAAATTAGTGGGGTTGGAAAGCTAAAACAGATAAAATACTTGGAGAGACTGAGATTCCAGCTGCTTGTGGAGAACAGGTACCCATAACCAGCCACTCTGGGACAAAAGAAAGGCAGGCACTCTGAGAGACTTCCTAATAGCAACAGGGCTGCTAAAGGGGAAAAGATTGCACAGAGCTTGCTGCTCAGGAGAAAGGACACATGGACAAAATCATCCTGGTGCACTCAGCCCAGCAGGTTGGGAAGTTTCAGGAGCTTCAGACACTCCATCCCCGTGGCTGGCAACACAGCTACAAGGCCGCCCACTGTGATACACAGCCTGCCACTCCTTCCACCCTACCTGGCCTCAGCTTACAAACTGGCTGTCCCTGCCATTGCAACAGGCCATCTAGAGAGCACCCCGCCTATGGCAGGTACAAGTGCATAGTATAGAGGGTCCTCCCTAAGTGCTTGGCCCACTGGCTCTGACAGTGGAGGCAGGCCCTACAGATGGAAGCATGAAAGAGCTCTTTCCTCCCAGAAGTTACCAGCGCCACTTGCCTGTGACCACCACCATCACTCCAGGGGCTAAGAAGCTCCAGAGAGGAAAGCTTCTGGGCACCAGAGGGCACCACCTACAAATATGAATCATCAAAGGAAACTGGTTCAAACTAAAATGCCACAAACACCAGAAAGAGGGCCAAGTGAAACTGAACTCATCAAGCTTCCTGAAAGAGATTTCAAAATAAAAATCATAAACATGCTCACAGAGCTACAGAAAAATATTCAAGACATCAGGGAGGAATTCAAGAATGAGATAGAAACTTTGAAAACCATATCCAAAAAGAAACATACAATGGAGGGATTTAAAAGCAGATTAGTTGAAGAAGAGGAGATGGTAAATGAAATAGAAATTTGAAAACAGGAATATGAAGAAGCTGAGACACAGAGAGAAAAAGGATCTCTAGGAATGAAAAAATATTGAGAGAACTGTGTAACCAATCCAAAGAGAACAATATTTGCATTATAGGGGTACCAGAAGAATCAGAGAGAGAAAATGGGATAGAACATGGATTTGAGGACAAAATTGCTGAAAACTTCCCAAATCTGGGGGAAGGAGATAGCCTCTCAGGCCATGGAGGTACACAGATCTCCCAACACAAAGGACCCTAGGAAGATAACACCAAGACATATATTAAAATGGTAAACTCCAAGGATGAGGACAGAGTATTAAAAGCAGCCAGAGAGAGAAAAAATATCACATACAAAGGAAAACCCATCAGGCTATCATCAGACATCTCAACCGAAACATTACAGGCCAGGAGGGAGTGGCATGATATATTTAATGCAATGAAAGAAGAAGGCCACGATCCAAGAATACTCTACTCAGAAACATTATCATTTAAATTTGAAGGATGGATTAAACAATTTCCAGATAAGGAAAAGTTGAATTTACCTCCCACAAACCATCTCTACAGTGTAATTGGAGGGACTGCTATAGATGGAAGTGTTCCTAAGGCTAAATATCTGTCACTAGAGAAAATAAAACCACAGTAGAGAAAGTAGACCAATTAATTACTAAGCAAATGCAAAATTAAGTCAACTACAACAAAGTCAGTCAAGTGATAGACAAAGAGTACAGAATATGACACCAAATATATAAAGATTGGAGGAGGAAGAAAAAGGAGAAAAAATAACCTTTAGATTGTGTTTGTAATAGTGTACTAAGTAAGTTAAGTTAGACTGTAAGATAGTAAAGAAGTAACCCTTGAACCTCTGGTAACCAAGAATTTAAAGCCTGCAATGGCAATAAGTGCATACCTATCGATAATCACCCTAAATGTAAATGGACTGAATGTACCAATCAAAAGACATAGAGTCACTGAATGGATAAATAAACAAGACCTGTCTATATGCTGCCTACAAGAGACTCACTTTAAACTCAAAGACCTATGCAGACTAAAAGTGAAGGGATAGATAAAGATATTTCATGCAAATAACAGGAAGAAAAAGCAAGACTTGCAATACTTGTATCAGACAAAATGGACTTCAAAACTAAAGAAAGTAACAAGAGACAAAGAAGGACATTACATAATGATAAGGGAGTCAGTCCAACAAGAGGCTATAACCATTATAAATATCTATGCACCCAACACAGGAGCACCTACATATGTGAAACAAATACTAAAAGAATTAAAGTGGGAAATAAAATATGATGCATTCATTTTAGGAAACTTCAACACACCACACAGAGTAACCATACAGAAAATAAGTAAGGAGACAGAGGCACTGAACAACACATTGGAAGAAATAGACCTAACAGATATCTACAGAATACTTCACCCAAAAGCAGCAGGACACACATTCTTCTCAAGTGCAAATGGAACATTTTCCAGAATAGATCACATACTAGGCCACATAAAGAGCCTCAGTAAATTCAGGATAGAAATTGTACCAACCACCTTCTCAGACCACAATGTATGAAACTAGAAATAAATTATGCAAAGAAAACAAAAAAGCCCACAAACACATGGAGGCTTAATAACATGCTCCTACATATTCAATGGATCAATGACCAAATAAAAACAGAGATCAAGCAATATACGGAGACAAATGACAACAATAACTCAACATTACAAAATCTCTGGGATGCAGTGATGGCCGTGCTAAGAGGGAAGTATATTGCAATACAGGCTTACCTCAGGAAAGAACAACAATCCGATATGAATAGTCTAAACTCACAATTGATGAAACTAGAAAAAGAAGAACAAAAGAGGCCCAAAGTCAGTAGAAGGAGGGACATAATAAAGATGAGAGTAGAAATAAATAAAATCAAGAAGAATGAAATAAATCAAAGAATCAATGAAGGAAGGAGCTGGTTCTCCAAGAAAATTAACAAAATAGATAAACCCTTAGCCAGACATATCAAGAAAAAAAGAGAATCTACACACATAAACAGAATCAGAAATGAGAAAGGAAAAATCACTACAGACACCACAGAAATACAAAGAATTATTAGAGAATACTATGAAAATATATATACTAATAAATTGGATAACCTAGAAGAAAGGAATAACTTTCTAGAAAAATAAGACATTCTAAGACTGACCCAGGAGGAAACAGAAAATCTGAACAGACCAATTAACAACAACGAAATTGAACTGGTAATAAAAAAATTACATAAGAACAAAACTCCTGAAACAGATGGCTTCACCGTTGAAGTTTATCAAACATTCAGTGAAGACCTAATACCCATCTTCCGTAAAGTTTTTCAGAAACTAGAAGAGGAGGGAATACTTCCAACTCATTTTATGAGGCCAGCATCACTCTAGTACCAAAACCAGGCAGAGACACCACAAAAGAAGAAAATTACAGACCAATATCTGAGATGAACACAGATGCAAAAATACTCAACAAAATATCAGCAAACCGAATTCAAAAATACATTGAAAAGATCATCCATCATGATCAAGTGGGATTTATTCCAGGGATGGAAGGATGGTAAAATATTAGAAAATCCATCAACATCAAACAACGCATCAACAAAAAGGACAAAACCACATAATCAACTCCATAGATGCTGAAAAAGAATTAGACAAAATTCAACATCCTTTCATGATAAAAACTCTCAACAAAATGGGTATAGAGGGCAAGTACCTCAACATAATAAAGGCCATACATGACAAACCCACAGCCAACATTATACTTAACAGCAAGAAGCTGAAAGCTTTTCCTGTAAGATCAGGAACAAGACAGGGATGCCCACTCTCCCCACTTTTATTCAACATAGTACTGGAGGTCCTAGCCATGGCAATCAGAAAACACAAAGAAATAAAAGGCATCTAGATTGGTAAGGAAAAAGTTAAACTGTCATTGTTTGCAGATGACATGATATTGCACATAAAAAAAACAAAAGAATCCACCCCAAACCTACTAAAACTAATACCTGAATTCAGCAAAGTTGCAGGATACAAAATTAATACACTGAAATCTGTTGCATTCCTATGCACGAACAATGAACTAGCAGAAAGAGAAATCAAATCAGGAAAACAATTCCATTCACAATTGCATCAAAAATAATAAAACACCTAGGAATAAACCTAACCAAGGAGGTGAAAGACCTATACCATGAAAACTACAAGAGACTCATGAGAGAAATTAAAGAAGTCACCAATAAACGAAAATACATCCCATGCTCATGGATTGGAAGAATTAATTAATATTGTCAAAATGTCCATCCTGCCTAAAGCAATCTACAGATTCAATGCAATCCCTATCAAAACACCAACAGCATTCTTCAACGAACTAGAGCAAATAGTTCTCAAAATCATATGGAACCCAAAAAGACCCTGAATAGCCAAAGCAATCCTGAGGAGGAAGAATAAAGTGGGGGGGGATTATGCTCCCCGACTTCAAGCTCTACTACAAAGCCAGAATAATCAAGACAATTGTGTAATGGCACAAGAAGAGACCCATAGATCAATAGAACAGAATAGAGTGCCCAGATATAAACCCAAGCATATATGGTCAATTAATATATGATAAAGGATCCATAGATATACAATGGGGAAATGACAGCCTCTTCAACAACTGGTGTTAGTAAAACTGCACAGCTACATGTAAGAGAATGAAACTGGATTATTTTTTAAGTCCATACACAAAAGTAAACTCGAAATGGTTCAAAGATCTGAATGTAAATCATAAAACCATAATATACTCTTAGAAGAAAACATAGGAAAAAATCTCTTGACTATAAACATGAGCAACTTTTTTCTGAATACATCTGCTCTGGCAAGGAAAACAAAAGCAAAAATGAAAAAATGGGACTACATCAAACTACAAAGCTTCTGTAGAGCAAAGGACACCATCAGTATTACAAAAAGGCATCCTACAGTATCGGAGAATATTTGTAAATGACATATCCTACAAGGGGTTAACATCCAAAATATATAAAGAACTCACACGCCTCAACACCCAAAAAGCAAATAATCCAGTTAAAAATGGGCAGAGGATATGGACAATTCTCCAAAGAAGAAATTTAGATGGCCAGCAAGCACAAGAAAAGATGATCCAAATTGTTAATTATTAGGGAAATGCAAATTAAAACCACAATGATATTTATTAACTCACACCAGTTAGGATAGCCAACATCGAAAAGAAAAGGAACAACAAATGCTGGTGAGGATGTGGAGAAAGGGGAACCCTCCTACACTGCTGGTGGGAATGTAAATTAGCTCAACCATTGTGGAAAGCAATATGGAGGTTCCTCAAGAAACTAAAAATAGAAATATCATTTGACCCAGGAATTCCAGTCCTAGGAATTTACCCAATGAAAACAAGATCCCTGATTACAAAAGACATATGCACCCCTATGTTTATCGCAGCACTATTTACAAAAGCAAAGATATGGAAGCAACCTAAGTGTCCATCAGTAGATGAATGGATAAAGAAGAGGTGGTACATATACACAATGGAATACTATTCAGCCATAAGAAAGAAACAAATCCTACCATTTGCAACAACATGGATGGAGCTGGAGTATATTATGCTCAGTGAAATAAGCCAGGCGGAGAAAGGCAAGTGCCAAATGATTTCACTCATTTGTGGAGTATAACAATAAAGCAAAACTGCAGGAACAAAATAGCAGCAGAATCACAGACTCCAAGGAGGGACTAGCGGTTACCAAAGGGGAGGGGTGGGGGAGGGTGGGTGGGGAGGGAGGGAAAAGGGGATTGAGGGGTGTTATGATTGGTACACATGGTGTGGGGGTGTCACGGGGAAGACAGTGTAGCACACAGAAGAGAAGTAGTGACTCTGTGGCATCTTACTACACTGATGTACGGTAACTTCAATGGGGTATTCTGGGGCTTGATAATATAGGTGAATGTAGTAACCACAATGTTTTTCATGTGAAACCTTCATAAGAGTGTATATCAGTGATACCTTAATTTTTTTTTTTTGACTTTATTTTTTTTTATTATTTTTTTTTTTAATATAATTTATTTTATTATCATTAATTTACAATTACATGTGCAATATTACGATTATTAAACTACCCCTTCATCAGGTCCCCCCCACCAAACCCATTACAGTCACTGTCCATCAGCGTAGTGAGATGCTATAGAATCACTACTTGTCTTCTCTGAGTTGTACTGCCCTCCCCGTGCCCCCCCAACATTACATCTGCTAGTCGTAATGCCCCTTTTTCCCTCTTATCCCTCCCTTCCCACCCATTTTCCCCAGTCCCTTTCCCTTTGGTAACTATTAGTCCGTTCTTGGGTTCTGTGAGTCTGCTGCTGTTTTGTTCCTTCAGTTTTTTTCTTTGTTTTATACTCCACATATGAGTGAAATCATTTGATACTTGTCTTTTTCGGCTTGGCTTATTTCACTGAGCATAATACCCTCTAGCTCCATCCATGTTGTTGCAAATGGTAGGATTTGTTTTCTTCTTATGGCTGAATAATATTCCATTGTGTATATGTACCACCTCTTCTTTATCCATTCATCTACTGATGGACACTTAGGTTGCTTCCATTTCTTGGCTATTGTAAATAGTGCTGCAATAAACATAGGGGTGCATCTGTCCTTTTCAAATTGGGCTGCTGCATTCTTAGGGTAAATTCCTAGGAGTGGAATTCCTGGGTCAAATGGTATTTCTATTTTGAGTTTTTTGAGGAACCTCCATACTGCTTTCCACAATGGTTGAACTAATTTGCAGTCCCACCAGCAGTGTAGGAGGGTTCCCTTTTCTCCACATCCTCGCCAACATTTGTTGTTGTTTGTGTTTTGGATGTTGGCCATCCTCACTGGTGTGAGGTGATATCTCATTGTGGTTTTAATCTGCATTTCTCTGATGATTAGCGATGTGGAGCATCTTTTCATGTGCCTGTTGGCCATCTGAATTTCTTCTTTGGAGAAGTGTCTATTCATGTCCTCTGCCCATTTCTTAATTGGATTATTTGCTTTCTGTTTGTTAAGGTGCATGAGTTCTTTATATATTTTGGATGTCAACCCTTTATCAGATACGTTTTTTATGAATATATTCTCCCATACTGTAGGATGTCTTTTTGTTCTACTGATGGTGTCCTTTGCTGTACAGAAGCTTTTCAGCTTGATATAGTCCCACTTGTTCATTTTTGCTTTTGTTTCCCTTGCCCGGGGAGATATGTTCATGAAGAAGTTGCTCATGTTTATGTCCAAGAGATTTTTGCCTATGTTTTTTTCTAAGAGTTTTATGGTTTCATGACTTACATTCAAGTCTTTGATCCACCTTGAGTTTACCTTTGTGTATGGGGCTAGACAGTAGTCCAGTTTCATTCTCTTGCATGCAGCTGTCCAGTTTTTCCAACACCAGCTGCTGAAGAAGCTGTCATCTCCCCATTGTATATCCAAGGCACTTTCATCAAATATTAATTGACTGTATATGTTTGGGTTAATGTTTGGATTTTCTATTCTGTTCCACTGGTCTGTGGGTCTGTTTTGTGCCAATACCAAATTGTCTTGATTACTGTGGCTTTGTAGTAGAGCTTGAAGTCAGGGAGTGTAATTCCCCCTGTTTTATTCCTCCTTCTCAGGATTGATTTGGCTATTCGGGGTCTTTTGTGGTTCCATATGAATTTTAGAATTATTTGTTCCAGTTCATTGAAGAAAGCTGTTGGTAGTTTGATAGGGATTGCATTGAATCTGTAGATTGCTTTAGGTAGTATAGCCATTTTGACAATATTTATTCTTCCTAGCCAAGAGCATGGGATGCATTTCCATTTGATAGTGTCCTCTTTAATTTCTCTTAGGAGTGTCTTGTAGTTTTCAGAGTACAGGTCTTTCACTTCCTTCGTTAGGTTTATTCCTAGGTATTTTATTCTTTTTGATGCAATTGTGAATGGAATTGTTTTTCTGATTTCTCTTTCTGTTAGTTCATCATTAGTGTATAGGAAAGCAACAGATTTCTGTGTGTTAATTTTGTATCCTGCAACTTTGCTGAATTCAGATATTAGTTCTAGTAGTTTTGGAATGGAATCTTTAGGGTTTTTTATGTACAGTATCATGTCATCTGCAAATAGTGACAATTTGACTTCTTCTTTACCAATCTGGATGCCTTGTATGTCTTTGTTTTGTCTGATTGCTGTGGCTAGGACCTCCAGTACTATGTTGAATAACAGTGGAGAGAGTGGGCATCCTTGTCTTGTTCCCGATCTTAGATGAAAAGCTTTCAGCGTCTCGCCATTAAGTATGATGTTAGCTGTAGGTCTGTCATATATAGCCTTTATGATGTTGAGGTACTTGCCCTCTATACCCATTTTGTTGAGAGTTTTAATCAGGAATGGATGCTGAATTTTGTCAAATGCTTTTTCAGCATCTATGGAGATGATCATGTGGTTTTTGTTCTTCTTTTTGTTGATGTGGTGGATGATGTTGATGGATTTTCGAATGTTGTACCATCCTTGCATCCCTGGGATGAATCCCACTTGATCATGGTGTATGATCCTCTTGATGTATTTTTGAATTCGGTTTGCTAATATTTTGTTGAGTATTTTTGCATCTACGTTCATCAGGGATATTGGTCTGTAATTTTCTTTTTTGGTGAGGTCTTTGCCCGGTTTTGGTATTAGAGTGATGCTGGCTTCATAGAATGAGTTTGGAAGTATTCCCTCCTCTTCTATTTTTGGAAAACTTTAAGGAGAATCGGTGTTATTTCTTCTCTATATGTCTGGTAGAATTCAGAGGTGAATCCATCAGGCCCAGGGGTTTTGTTCTTGGGTAGTTTTTGATTACCAATTCGATTTCGTCACTGGTGATTGGTCTGTTTAGTTTTTCTGTTTCTTGCTTGGTCAGTCTTGGAAGGTTGTATTTTTCTAAGAAGTTGTCCATTTCTTCTATGTTTTCCAGCTTGTTAGCATATAGATTCTCATAATATTCTCTTATGATTCTTTGTATTTCTGTGGGGTCCGTCGTGATTTTTCCTTTCTCATTTCTGATTCTGTTTATGTGTGTAGATTCTCTTTTTCTCTTAATGAGTCTGGCTAGGGGTTTATCTATTTTGTTTATTTTTTCAAAGAACCAGCTCTTGGTTTTATTGATTTTTCTATTGTTTTATTCTTCTCAATTTTATTTATTTCTTCTCTAATCTTTATTATGTCCCTCCTTCTGGTGACTTTGGGCCTCATTTGTTCTTCTTTTTCCAATTTCAGTAATTGTGTCTTTAGACTATTCATTTGGGAGTGTTCTTCCTTCTTTAAATAGGCCTGGATTGCAATATACTTTCCTCTTAGAACTGCCTTTGCTGCGTCCCACAGAAGTTGTGGCTTTGTGTTGTTGTTGTCATTAGTCTCCATATATTCTTTGATTTCTGTTTTGATTTGGTCGTTAACCCATTGATTAATTAGGAGAGTGTTGTTAAGTCTCCATGTATTTGTGAGCCTTTTTGATTTCTTTCTAAAATTTATTTCTAGTTTTATACCTTGGTGATCTGAGAAGTTGGTTGGTAGGATTTCAATATTTTTGAAATTACTGAGGTTCTTTTTGTGGCCTAGTATGTGGTCTATTCTGGAAAATGTTCCATGTGCACTTGAGAAGAATGTGTATCCTGTTGCTTTTGGGTGTAGAGTTCTGTAGATGTCTGTTAGGTCCATCTGTTCTAGTGTGTTGTTCAGTGCCTCTGTGTCTTTACTTATTTTCTGTCTGGTTGATCTGTCCTCTGGAGTGAGTGGTGTGTTGAAGTCACCTAAGATGAATGCATTGCTGTCTATTTCCTCCTTTAATTCTGTTAGTATTTGTCTCACATATGCTGGCGCTCCTGTGTTGGGTGCATATATATTTATAATGGTTATATCTTCTTGTTGGACTAACCCCTTTATCATTATGTAATGTCCTTCTTTATCTTTTGCTACTTTCTTCGTTTTGAAGTCTATTTTGTCTGATACAAGTACTGCAACACCTGCTTTTTTCTCTTTGTTGTTTGCATGAAATATCTTTTTCCATCCCTTCACTTTTAGTCTGTGTATATCTTTGGATTTGAGGTGAGTTTCTTGTAGGCAGCATATAGATGGGTCTTGCTTTTTTATCCATTCTGTTACTCTGTGTCTTTTGATTGGTGCATTCAGTCCATTTACATTTAGGGTGATTATTGATAGGTATGTACTTATTGCCATTGCTGGCTTTAGATTCGTGGTTACCAAGGGTTCAAGGGTTGCTTCTTTACTATCTAACAATGTAACTTAACTTTCTTGTTAAGTTATTGTAAACACAGTCTGATGTTTCTTTCTTTCTCTCCCTTCTTATTCCTCCTCCTCCATTCTTTCTATAATAGGTGTTTTATTCTTTGCCTTTAGTTGGCATTTGGATGGTCTGCTTTCTTTGCTATGATTTTTTTTTCTCTGGTGACATCTTTTTAGCCTTAGGTGTGCTTCCCTCTAGAGCAGTCCATTTAAGATATCCTGTAGTGGTGGTTTATGAGACGCAAATTCTCTTAACTTTCGTTTATCTGGAAATTGTTTAATCCCTCCATCATATTTAAATGATAATCGTGCTGGATACAATATTCTTGGTTCGAGGCCCTTCTGTTTCATAACGTTAAATATATCATGCCATTCTCTTCTGGCCTGTAAGGTTTCTGTTGAGAAGTCTGATGATAGTCTGATGGGTTTTCCTTTGTAGGTGATCTTTTTTCTCTCTCTAGCTGCCTTTAATACCCTGTCTTTATCTTTGATCTTTGCCATCCTAATTATTATGTGTCTTGGTGTTGTCTTCCTTGGGTCCCTTGTGTTGGGAGATCTATGAGCTTCGGTGGACTGCGAGACTACTTCCTTCCCCAGCGAGGGGAAGTTTTCAGCAATTATTTCTTCAAAGACACTTTCTATCCCTTTTTCTCTCTCTTCTTCCTCCGGTACTCCTATAATGCGAATATTGTTCCGTTTGGATTGGTCACACAGTTTTCATATTCTTTCATTCCTAGAAATCTTTTTATCTCTCTCTTCCTCAGCTGCTCTGTACTCCTGTTCTTGTTTTCTATTCCATTAACAGTCTCTCGCATCTCATCCATTCTGCTGTTAAGCCGTCAATCGCTTGTCTGATTTCTGTATTGTCTTTCTTCAGTTCCCTCACTTCCTCCCTCAGCTCTTGCACATTTCTCTGTAGGTCCATCAGCATGGTTATGACTTTTATTCTAAATTCTTTTTCAGGGAGGCTGTGCATTTCCATCCCTTCAGACTCCCTCTCTGGGGTTGTCTGGTTGATTTTGGTCTGAACCATATTCCTCTGTCTTTTCATGACTGTATAATTTGGTCACTGATAGTTGCCACGTATGTCAGCTGGGCTCTTTAAGACTTTAAAAAGAGAAGAAAAAAAAAAAAGAAAGAGAAAAAAGAAAAAAAGAAAGAAAAGAAAAAACAAAAACAAAACAAAAAACAAAACAAAACAAAAAAAACAAAAAAATGCCCCCGTACGTAGATTCTGTGGGAATGCTCTAGGTGGCGCTATTGCCCCACTATTCAACAGCTGTGACTGTGCCGCTCCGCAGGGCCCTTTATCGCTCTGGCAGGGGTGGGAACGAATAGGAGGCTGCTGATCTCAGTGAGAAGTGTTAAGTATGGCTACGCTTCCTCAGTCGCCAGCTGAGGCGTCTGAAACTCCCCAGGACTCCCAGCCTGCTGGGCTGAGTGTGCTGGGGCGATCCGGCTCCTCCGCTGGGCTCCTGTCTCTTTAAGACCGCTGAAGAAAGCGCGCGTGTTTTTTTTCCTTCCCGGAGCCGGCTGCAAGCCCCTGGCGCGTTCCCCGCTCAGATCCTGCCGCTCTGTCTCTCCAATCTCCGCTGCACTGCGCGATGTGGGTCAGCGATCCCCACGCAGATCCCCGGGGCTGGGTACTTCGCGGGGTGCACTTCCACTCCCTCCCGGCTCTGACTCCTCTCCTCCCGCCGGTGCGCTGGGGTGGGGGAGGGCTCGGGTCCCACCGGGTCGCGGCTCCGTATCTTACCCGCCTCTTCGGGTGCCGAGTCCTCTCGGGTTTAGCTGCACGCTGTGCGCTTTCCTGTGTATTCTCGTCTCTCTTTTAGGAATAGATGTATTTTCTGTGTTTTCGTAGATAAATATAGTGTTGGGAGGAGATTTCTGCCGCCCTGCTCACACCGCCATCTTCCCGGAAGTAATGACCGGAAATAGAATTCTTAAGGGCTGACTGTATTTCTAGATATATCATTGCTCCTGTTGCTATTTTTTTGCTATGATAAATAACATTTAATTAACATCCTTGTACAAAATAACTTGTTATTTACCATATGACATATGTTTAAATTAATGTCATTTGAATCTTGTCCTTTTAAACATTATATGATATTACTTAATACATCTTTGTAAGCATATCTAATACTTTCTTTAGGAAACCCCTAGAACTTGCAAAGCTGGATAAGAGTACATAAGAATTTTAAATCTTTTGAAGAATAAGGCAAAATTTCCCTCCAGAAAGGCTAGACCAATATGTGTATCCTCCAGGGAATTAAATATCCCCGTTATTAAAATCTTGCCAATATGGTATACAATCTTTACCATTTCAAATTTATTATTTTTTTTCTTCTTTTTTTATAATTTATTTTGGATTATTAATCTACAATTACATGTGCAATATTATGATTATTAAACTACCTCTTCATCAGGTCCACCCCACCAACCCCATTATAGTCACTGTCCATCAGCATAGTGAGATGCTATAGAATCACTACTTGTCTTCTCTGAGTTGTACAGCCCTCCCGATGCCCCCCCAACATTACATCTGCTAATCATAATGCCCCTTTTTCCCTCTTATCCCTCCCTTCCAACCATCTTCTCCAGTCACTTTCCCTTTGGTAACTATTAGTCCATTCTTGGGTTCTGTGAGTCTGCGGCTGTTTTGTTCCTTCAGTTTTTTTTCTTTGTTCTTATACTCCACATATGAGTGAAATCATTTCATATTTGTCTTTTTCAGCTTGGCTTATTTCACTGAGCATAATACCCTCTAGCTCCATCCATGTTGTTGCAAATGGTAGGATTTGTTTTCGTCTTATGGCTGAATAATATTCCATTGTGTATATGTACAACTTCTTCTTTATCCATTCATCTACTGATGGACACTTAGGTTGCTTCCATTTCTTGCCTATTGTAAATACTGCTGCGATAAACATAGGAGTGCATATGTCTTTTTCAAACTGGGCTGCTGCAGTCTTAGGGTAAATTCCTAGGAGTGGAATTCCTGGGTCAAATGGTATTTCAATTTTGAGTTTTTTGAGGAACCTCCATACTGCTTTCCACAATGGTTAAACTAATTTGCAGTCCCAACAGCAGTGTAGGAGGATTCCCTTTTCTCCACATCCTCACCAACATTTGTTGTTGTTTGTGTTTTGGATGTTGGCCATCCTCACTACCTCATTGTGGTTTTAATCTGCATTTCTCTGATGATTAGTGATGTGGAGCATCTTTTCATGTGCCTGTTGGCGATCTGAATTTCTTCCGTAGAGAAGTGTCTATTCATGTCCTGTGCCCATTCCTTAATTGGATTATTTGCTTTTTGTTTGTAAAGGTGCATGAGTTCTTTATATATTTTGGATCTCAACCCCTTATCGGATATGTCATTTATGAATATATTCTCCCATACTGTAGGATCTCTTTTTGTTCTACTGATGGTGTCCTTTGATGTACAGAAGCTTTTCAGCTTGATATGGTCCCACTTGTTCATTTTTGCTTTTGTTTCCCTTACCCAGGGAGATATGTTCATGAAGAAGTCGCTCATGTTTATGTCCAAGAAATTTTTGCCTATGTTTTTTTCTAAGAGTTTTATGGTTTCATGACTTACATTCAGGTCTTTGATCCACCTTGAGTTTACCTTTGTGTATGGGGTTAGACAGTAGTCCAGCTTCATTCTCTTACATGTAGCCATCCAGTTTTGCCAACACCAGCTGCTGAAGAGGCTGTCATCTCCCCATTTTATATCCAAGATTCCTTTATCAAATATTAATTGACTGTATATGTTTGGGTTAATGTTTGGATTTTCTATTCTGTTCCACTGGTCTGTGGGTCTGTTTTTGTGCCAATACCAAATTGTCTTGATTACTGTGGCTTTGTAGTAGAGCTTGAAGCCAGGGAGCGTAATTGCCCCTGTTTTATTCCTCCTTCTCAGGATTGCTTTGGCGGTTCAGGGTCTTTTGTGGTGCCATATAAATTTTAGAATTATTTGTTCCAGTTCATTGAAGAAAGCTGTTGGTAGTTTGATAGGGATTGCATTTAATCTGTAGATTGCTTTAGGTAGTATAGCCATTTTGACAATATTTATTCTTCCTAGCCAAGAGCATGGGATGCATTTCCATTTGTTAGTGTCCTCTTTAATTTCTCTTAGGAGTGTCTTGTAGTTTTCAGAGTACAGGTCTTTCACTTCCTTCGTTAGGTTTATTCCCAGGTATTTTATTCTTTTTGATGCAATAGTGAATGGAATTGTTTTTCTGATTTCTCTTTCTGTTAGTTCATCGTCAGTGTATAGAAAAGCAACAGATTTCTGTGTGTTAATTTTGTATCCTGCAACTTTGCTGAATTCAGATATTAGTTCTAGTAGTTTTGGAGTGGAGCCTTTAGGGTTTTCTATGCAAAGTATCATGTCATCTGCAAATAGTGACAATTTGACAACTTCTTTACCAATCTGGATGCCTTGTATGTCTTTGTTTTGTCTGATTGCCATGGCTAGGACCTCCAGTACTATGTTGAATAACAGTGGAGAGAGTGGGCATCCCTGTCTAGTTTCCAATCTTAGATGAAAAGCTTTCAGCTTCTCGCTGTTAAGTATGATGTTAGCTGTAGGTTTGTCATATATGGCCTTTATAATGTTGAGGTACTTGCCATCTATACCTATTTTGTTGAGAGTTTTATTCAGGAATGGATGCTGAATTTTGTCAAATGCTTTTTCAGCATCTATGGAGATGATCATGTGGTTTTTGTTCTTCTTTTTGTTGATGTGGTGGATGATGTTGATGGATTTTCGAATGTTGTACCATCCTTGCATCCCTGGGATGAATCCCACTTGATCATGGTGTATGATCCTCTTGATGTGTTTTTGAATTCGGTTTGCTAATATTTTGTTGAGTATTTTTGCATCTACGTTCATCAGGGATATTGGTCTGTAATTTTCTTTTTGGTGAGGTCTTTGCCCGGTTTTGGTATTAGAGTGATGCTGGCTTCATAGAATAAGTTTGGAAGTATTCCCTCCTCTTCTATTTTTTGGAAAACTTTAAGGAGAATTGGGTGTTATTTCTTCTCTATATGTCTGGTAGAATTCAGAGATGAATCCATCTGGTCCAGGGGTTTTGTTCTTGGGTAGTTTTTTTTGATTACTGATTCAATTTCATTGCTGTTGATTGGCCTGTTTAGTTTTTCTGTTTCTTGTTTGGTCAGTCTCGGGAGGTTGTATTTTTCTAAGAAGTCGTCCATTTCTTCTGTTTTCCAGCTTGTTAGCATATAGATTCTCATAATATTCTCTTATAATTCTTTGTATTTCTGTGGGGGTCCGTGGTTATTTTTCCTTTCTCATTTCTGATTCTGTTTATGTGTGTATATTCTCTTTTTATCTTAATGAGTCTGGCTAGGGGTTTATCTATTTTATTTATTTTTTCAAAGAACCAGCTCTTGGTTTTATTGATTTTTTCTATTGTTTTATTCTTCTCAATTTTATTTATTTCTTCTCTGATCTTTATTATGTCTCTCCTTCTGGTGACTTTGGGCCTCATTTGTTCTTCTTTTTCCAGTTTCAGTAATTGTGTCTTTAGACTATTCATTTGGGAATGTTATTCCTTCTTTAAATAGGCCTGGATTGCAATATACTTTCCTCTTACAACTGCCTTTGCTGCGTCCCACAGAAGTTGTGGCTTTATGTTGTTGTTGTCATTAGTCTGAATATATTCTTTCATTTCTGTTTTGATTTGGTCGTTAACCCATTGATTAGTTAGGAGAATGTTGTGAAGTCTTCATGTATTTGTTAGCCTTTTTGATTTCTTTCTAAAATTTATTTCTAGTTTTATACCTTTGTGATCTGAGAAGTTGGTTGGTAGAATTTCAATACTTTTGAATTTACTGAGGTTCTTTTTATGGCCTAGTATGTGGTCTATTCTGGAAAATGTTCCATGTGCACTTGAGAAGAATATGTATCTTGCTGCTTTTGGGTGCAGAGTTCTGTAGATATCTGTTAGGTCCATCTGTTCTAGGGTGTTGTTCAGTGCCTCTGTGTCTTTACTTATTTTGTCTGGTTGATTTGTCCTTTGGAGTGAGTGGTGTGTTGAAGTCTCCTAAAATGAATGCATTGCTGTCTGTTTCCTCCTTTAATTCTGTTAGTATTTGTTTCACATATGCTGGCGCTCCTGTGTTGGGTGCATGGATATTTATAATGGTTATATCTTCTTGTTGGACTGACCCCTTTATCATTATGTAATGTCCTTCTTTGTCTCTTGCTACTTTCTTCATTTTGAAGTCTATTTTCTCTGATACAAGTACTGCAACACCTGCTTTTTTCTCCTTGTTGTTTGCATGAAATATCATTTTCCATCCCTTCACTTTTAGTCTGTGTATGTCTTTGGGTTTAAAGTGAGTCTCTTGAAGGCAGCGTATAGATGGGTCTTGTTCTTTTATCCATTCAGTGACTCTATGTCTTTTGACTGGTGCATTCAGTCCATTTACATTTAGGGTGATTATGGATAGGTATGTACTTATTGGCATTGCAGGCTTCAGATTCGTGGTTACCAAAGGTTCAAGGTTAACTTCCCTACTATCTAAAAGTCTGACAACTAACTTAATATGCTATTACAAACACAATCTAAAGGTTCTTTGTTTGTTTGTTTGTTTGTTTGTTCCCTCCTTTTTCTTTCTATTCCATTCTTTATATATTAGGTATCATATTCTGTACTGTTTGTCTATCCCTTGATTGACTTTGGGGATAGTTAATTTAATTCTGCATTTTCTTAGTAATTAGCTGTTCTATTTTCTTTACTGTGGTTTTATTACCTCTGGTGACAGCTATTAATCTGTAGGAACACTTCCATCTATAGCTGTCCCTCTAAAATATACTGTAGAGATGGTTTGTCGGAGGCAAATTCTCTCAGCTTTTGCTTATCTGGGAATTGTTTAATCCCTCCTTCAAATTTAAATGATAATCTTGCCGGATAAAGTAATCTTGTAATCTTGGTTCAACGCCCTTCTGCTTCATTGCATTAAATACATCATGCCACTCCCTTGTGGCCTGTAAGGTTTCTGCTGAGAAGTCTGATGATTGCCTGCTGGGTTTTCCTTTGTATGTGATCCTATTTCTCTCTCTGGCTGCTTTTAATAGTCTGTCCTTATCCTTGATCTTTGCCATTTTAATTACTATATGTCTTGCTGTTGTCTTCCTTGGGTCCCTTGTGTTGGGAGATCTGCGCACCTCCATGGCCTGAGAGACTATCTCCTTCCCCAGATTGTGGAAGTTTTCAGCAATCACCTCCTCAAAGAAGCTTTCTATCCCTTTTTCTCTCTCTTCTTCTTCTGGTACCCCTATAATGCGAATATTGTTCCGTTTGGAATGGTCACACAGTTCTCTCAATATTCTTTTATTCTTAGAGATTCTTTTTTCTCTCAGTGCCTCAGCTTCTTTGTATTCCTCTTCTCTAGTTTCTATTTCATTTATTGTCTCCTCCACCGTATCCAATCTGCTTTTAATACCATCCATTGTGTTCTTCAATGATTGGATCTCTGACCGGAATTCATTCCTGAGTTCTTGAATATCTTTCCGTACCTCCATGAGCATGTTAATGATTTTTATTTGGAACTCCCTTTCAGGGAGAGTCATAAGGTCCATATCATTTAAATCTTTCTCAGGAGTTGTGTTCATAATTTTACTCTGGACCAGGTTCCTTTGGCATTTATATTTGGGTATGGCGCCCTCTAGTGCCCAGAAGCTCTACTCTCTGGAGCTGCTCAGCCCCTGAAGCAATGTGGGGATTGTAGGGGACTGGTATTGGTGCCTCTGGGGAGGAAAGGGGTGTTTCCTGGTTCCTGGCTGCTATGCCTGTCTCCACTGCCTGAACCAGTGGGCTGAGCACACAGGTATAAGCCTCTGTGCTTTGCGTTTTTAGTTGCTATAGACAGGTCTTCCCTCTGGCTGGCCTAACACCAGGGAAGGATTTCCCGGTTTGCAAGCCCGGTGGGGCTGGCCAGAAGAAAGGCACACTAGTCCGCCTGTCACAGAAGGGGTTCTTGGAGCTGTGTAGGCAGCCAGGGAGCTGGAGCACCTGAAGATCGTGAAAGCTCCCAACCTGCTGGGCAGAGTGCACCTGGACAATTTTGTCTGCCTGTCCTTTCTCCTGAGCAGTAAGCTCCGTGCAATCCTTGCCCCTTTAGCAGCCCTCTTGCTAAGGGCTTCTTTGTTAGGAAGTCTCTCAGACTGCCCGCCTTTCTTTTGTCCCTGAGCAGCTGGGTATGGATCCCTGCTTTCACAAGCAGCTGGATTCTTAGTCTCTCCAGGAATTCTGCCTGTCTTAGCTTTCCAACCCCCTAATTACAAAGTATCATGCAAGCACCATGAAAAGAGGTTTGTGCTCCCAGAGCAGATCTCCAGAGTTAGGTATTCAGCAGTCCCACATCTCCACTGCCTCCCTGCTCCGTTCCTGTTCCTCCTGCTGGTGAGCTGGGGTGGGGGAAGGGCTTGGATCCCGCAGGACCATAGGTTTAGTACGTTACCCTTTTCTGTGAGGTCTGCTCTTGTCTCCAGGTGTATGCAGTTTGTTGCCATCCTCTTTCCCGTTGCTCTTTCAAGAGTAGTTGATGTAGCTTTATTTTCATATTATATGAGGTTTTAGGAGGAAGCCTCTGTCTCACCTCTCACGCCAACATCTTAGCATTTCAGATTTAATTGAACAAAACACAACTTTTATAAGCTTAATGGACTTTTTACTTCTTCTCTGTAGATTACCTTTTTCCACGTTAACCCCAGAGCTCCAGTTCCATAACACCTAGGTTCAATCCTGGCACTTCTGATACTAGATCTATAACTTTTAGAAATTTGGTCAAATGATCTGTGCCTCAGCTTCTCATTGGTAAAATGTTATAATAATAACATCCACTTCATAGGAGCACAGGAAGATTAATTATTCACTAACCCTCACAGAACACATAGAACACCGCCAGGCACATGGTAAGTGTTCAGTAATCGCTAATGCAATTATCTGTCATTCTGCGGAGCAGATTGCCTGCATACTGCACGTAGTTGCACATTCAAACATCCTTCCCACACCTATTACATCATATGTTCTTCTCAATACCCCAGGAGGTAATTGTTCCCACTGGAAATTCAGCAAAATAAAACTCAAAAGGTCGAAATATTTTGCAGTTCATGACAGTCTTAGGACTGAAATATAGGTGTCTTGGTCTCATGCCTCCCACAGTGGTAAACTGGATGATTTGAGACCAACTTGTGCAAAGAAAACAAATAGAAGAGTTTGGAGTATATATATAACACCCTATTTGAATATGTCAGAGAGCTACAAAGTTAGAGAGAATATTTACCGCCAAGATTTGGAAGAGGGATGTCAAGTGAAGCAAGCTCAATATTTGGCACCACATTTCCCCTGTGATTAACGATTTCAGAATAGCTGCAGAGAGGCTGAGAAGCTGAATGAGGGCCCGCACCAGCATCACAGGGCTGAGGGCACCTCAGCTGCCAAGGACAAGATTATCTGGTAAGCAGAGCAGGCTTTTAATTGGGCGTTGTGAGAGCTACACCCCTAGGATAAGAAAAAATTGGAAATAGAGAAGTCTTTGCAGAAGATGAATCCCAACTTTTAATCACCTTAACCCTTAATTATCTGAAGGCATCCCGTCCCTAGCAAATGAGGGAGTGGCGGGCTCACGCCTTAAAGAGCCACTGTCCTCCTGTAGCACCAGCAATTTGGGGCTTTTAAAGAGGAAATCATGGTAGAGAGGCATTCATGGCCACAGACACATCAAGCAGCAACTTGCACGGGTCCGAGCACACATTCTTGTGCCAATTCAACTGCTTTTTTTTTTCTCTTATTAGTTCCTCCTCAGTGCCCTTGGGTTCTACCAAATCAGGTTTCTGCATTATCTCTGACTGTAAAACCTCAGAAAATAGGGAGAACAAAAAGGAACAGCCACCTGTTAACGGTTACAAGGTTTTGGGGGCTGCTGGAGTTCATTTTCCAGTTGATGTCAGTGTTGAATTTTAAACCAGGGATTTAATTCAGTTTTCCTCTGTTACAACGACATGGCAAGAAGGCAGCCGTCTGCCAGCCGGGAAGAGAACTCTCACCAAAAACAGAATCTGCCACATCTTGATCTTGACCTCCCAGCCTCCAGGACTGTGAGAAATAAATGTCTGCTGTTAAAGCCGCTCAGTCTGCGGTATTTTGTTGTAGCAGCCCAGCCACACTAAGGCAATAAACAAAGCCCAAAACTGGAAATAGCGTAATAATACCACCGAAAGAGCAAAAGACAGATGACCTTCAAAGAGTAATAATAAAACTGAGAACTAATTTCTTTACAGAACGCATAAAAGCCAGAAGAAATGGAACATGGAACTCTATGTTTAAATTTATGGTGATAGAAAAAGAACTGCCAAATAGGAATTCTGTATCAAGTAAAATATCCTTGAGAAAAAAGGTGAAATAAAGACATTTTTTTCCCAACATAAAAAAAGAGAATTTATTATGAATAGACATGCACTAAAGAAATACTAAAGGAAGTTCTTCAGGCTGAATGAGAAGTGTGTCTGTCTGAAGTTCAGATCTGCAGGAAAGATAAAGAAATGGTAAATAGGTAGATAAATTAAATAAATCATGACAGTATAAAACAATTATAATAATGAAAAGTACAGAGGATGTAAAAACACACTAAAACAATGGCACAAAGGTGAAAGAGGGTTTATGGTGCTAAAGGTTTATGGCTCTAAGACTGTCTTATTTTCAAGGAAATGGGGAAAAAAAGGAAAAGCTAATAAATACATTTCAGAGTGCTACAGGTGCATGTTGTGCTAGGTAGAACAGCCACGCCAAGGGCCAGGTCTCCTGATGGGATTTCCACTGTCAGGTAGGACCTGTGGGGTTTAGAGCCTGACTCTGACAAGGTGGGGTCCCCAGGGGACACGGCAGCTGGGGGACTTGACCGCCCACCTCTCAACGACTTGTCCCGAGCCTCCCCACTTTTCCTAATGAGTCTGAACACAAGTCCTGCCCGGAGCCCATGCTGTGCCCCCACGCTCACTACCTGGATACAGGAGATGGCCAGTGGGACGCCAACCGCGGGGAGGAGTCCAAAGGCACGAGTCATCTAACATTGGCAGAAAGTCGGAAGTTTGGATAAATGAAAACAAACTCAACAAGCAGGCGAACTCAATCCCTGCCAATAAAGTAAACAGAGAAAGTTGAACAAGATAGTATTCTCAGGCAACAGGAAAGTCATCACAACCAAAATGTCTACCAGAGACCATGAAGATTTAAATGGTGTTTACCAAACAAAAATAATGACTGGGATGAAGTGTAGAATAAGCACAGCTGAAGGCAAATAATGAACTGGATGCCTAAGGAATACTCCCTAAACATAGTATAAATAGCAGAAGTAGGAAATGTATGTAAAGAAATATAACAAAAGTGAAAATCAGCCAGAAATGTAAATGTCGATCAAAACGGAACAAATGCAAAGAAATCACTAATGAAGGAAATATGCATAGAGAATCTCCATTTCCGACAAAAAGCAGAAAACTAGAAAAGCTTTCCCATTATAAAACATCAAAAGTTTTGGATGAAATAGCATTTTAAAGATAATTAACATGCCTAAATAACTTTGCAAAGATGAAAGGAAAACACTCAGCAAACCAAGCATGTTGCTGTGCAGCTCGGGAGCCGTGGCTGCCTTCGGCCCATGCATCACATATTCTCTGCAACATGGACCCGGGTTTCGAAGGCCTTTGGGGTAGTACTAGGGGTCCAGGGATAGGGACTCTAGCATCAATACCGGCCCTACAAATGACTTTAAACTCAGGGAAGCATGGACTACAGAAATTCCATCCTCTGGAAAGGGAAACATTAAAATAAATAAGTAAATACTAATCCATCTCAAACTGGATGGTTGGTGGGAAAAATGACTCCTCTGATTTTCTAAATCACAAGCTTGGAGTGAAAGGTACAATTTCACATTCCTACATCATTAATTCAATGCCACCACAAACGAAGGGAACGTGGTTTAAAGCAGTCTGTAATTCCTACAAGTCTGGGGCAACTGGCAGAACAAAACAATTAACCCCTGCAGGGCAGCCAGCCTCACTGAATTTAGAGCAAACACATATGTGATCTGATGTGAGTGTGTGTGTGAGCAAGTCACCGTGATCACATGTCAGCCAGAAGAACCAACCAAGGTCTCAGATAACAGTGTCATCAAATATAAAACTTAAAACTAGCTTGTTTAAAATGGCTAAAGTAAAATTCAAGCAGTGAGAAAGGGGAAATGCCCCAAATCTCAGCTAAATGCCAGTGCCCGCCAACTAGAATGGTTTAGATTACAAAGAGTGGCCAGATGAAGTTTGGTGACGATGTGGCACAACTCAAACTCTTGCACATTGTCAGTGGGATATCAGGCCCATCAGTCTGTATATGTACTAAGGCTGAGCACGCAGCAGCCCTATGATGGAGGATGGCTCTCCCTTGATTCTCAGTATATACCCTATGTGCAGAATGCTGTCCAGGTGACAAGGACTAGTGTCTATGGCATCACTATTTATCATACCCCCAATCCGGAACAAACTGGATGCCCTTTGTGATAGAAGGAATAAATATACTGTGATGTAATTATTCCTAAGAATTCTTGACAGCACTGAATAACAATGGGGTGTTGTTCATACAAGGACACAATAAATCTCACTAAGATAATGCTGAGTGACAGAAGACAGACTCAGAGGGGATGCTGTACCGACCCCATTTTTCTTGAAATTGAGAAAGAGACAACAGAAGTGCCAGATTATGTAAGAAAGGAGGAGAGTGGTTCCCAATGGGAAAGCAGGGCAGGGCTTGCTTGGAAGGGACCACAGGGAGTCCTCTGGGATCCTGTTAATGACTATCTTCTAAAATTTGGTACTGTTTTTAGTTTGAGTGTGTTTAATGTGTAAAAGTGTACATTATATTTAAGTTAAAATGCTACCAGTATGATCAGAGGTACAACTAAATAGAACCTCAAAGCAGCAGATCAGATAAAGAATAAATTAGAAAACATAAAAATAGGTGTGAAGCTTTTGCCTAGAGTGCAGCGCCAAGAGACAAGGAGATGAAAACTCTGAGCGAGGTTAACAGAGCACACAGAAAAGCAGCACCTGACGTACATCTAAGCAGAGTCCAGAGGAAAATACAGAAAATAGAGGATGTGCAATGTTCAGGGTAATTAACCACCCAAATTGTCAGATTCAGGGAAAACAGCAAATTCCAAGCAGCTCATGAATAAGAAACCTACATTAATACATACCATAGGGAAACAGCAGAATCCCAGGGGAAAAGAGATTATCTTAAGGTAACCAGGTGGGAAGAACAGATTAATATGAAAAAAATGGCAAAATTATACTGACAAAAGATTTCTCATATACAACAACAAAAGCCAAAAGATAATTGAATGATTTTGTCAAAGCCCCTAGCAAAAATGGTCATAAATACAGAATGCTGTGCTCAGACAAAGCACTCATAAAGATAAAGGAGTAAATAAAGACAATTCCAGAAAAACAAAAACCCGAAGCAAAAATCCAGGGATTTACTATGGGAAAAAAGAAGGAAAGTGATCTCAGAGACATTGCTAATGGCTGAGATAATGCTAAGACAAATTCTTTGTCAATACAGTAAAAAATCTTGAAAAATAATTACAATTTCTTGGAAAGTAGGACTTTAAAAAACTGGCTGGAGAAAATAAACAGATCTGTAAAGGTGAACACACATTCCAGTTTGCTCACAGTTTTAGACTGTGTCTTTTATCCCAGAGAAAATATTAACAGTGACTTTTTCACTCTCATTAGTACACTGGTTTGGATAACAAACTTTTTTGCCATTTGGCTATAATTACTAAGGGTTTCGGGTTGATTATTAAGCAGCAGACTCAAAAATAAATTACATGAAACACTCAAAATCTCTCACAAGAAAAGACACACCTAAAATAGCAGTAATGTGAAATGATAATATAATGTATTAGAAAACAAGGCCTTAATGTTAAAGAGTAATTATGAGTCAATTTTATTTCCTTCAGTTTGAATACAAATTGCTAAACAAAATATAGAAAACAGGATGCCACAAGTTATTGTAAAACAAAAAAGACCAAAGGTGTAAGAATGGTTTAACATTAGAAAATACATTGACATGCTTAAGATTTTTTTAATGATGTTTTGAATATATATAGAAAATGCATTAAATAAAATTTAAAGCATAGGAAGCCAGGGAAGATGGCAGCGTGAGCAGGGCAGCAGAAATGTCCTCCCAAAACCATATATATTTGTGAAAATACAACAAATACAATAATTCCTAAAAGAGAGACCAGAAAATACAGGAAAACAGCCAGGCTACAACTACACCTGCGAGAACTCAGTGCCTCACAAAGCCGGTAAGATATAAAGCCGCGACTCAGCAGAACCCGAACACTCCCCCACCCCAGCGCACCAGTGGGAGGAAAAGAATCAGAGTGGGGAGGGAGTGGAAGCACAGGACTGTGAAATAACCAGCCCTGGTGATCTGCGCCGGGAGCGCTGACAAACATCGCGTGGTATATCGGAGATTAGAGAAACAGAAGGGCAGGATCCAAGATGAGACCGCAACCGGGTCCTCTCAGCCGGCTCCCTGGGACAAAAGAAAAGTGCGGGCTTTTCTTTTTAAAGTCTTAAAGAGACAAGGGCTCAACAGCAGAACAAAATCATCCCAACGCACTCGGCCGAGTGGGCTGGGCGACTTGGGAAATTTAGGACCCCCTAGCCAGTGGCCAGGCAAAGAAGCCACACCAAGGCTTCCCACAGAGATCAGCAGCCTCCCATTCATTCCTCCCACCAACCCCCCCAGCCCAAGCCACAAAGGGTCGGGAGCAGCCGCTGCTGTGAAACAGCAGAGGAGCTTCCCTGCCCACAGCAACCTCACAGAATCTACTCCCGGCGGGCACACAGTTAAGCGGGAAGAGCCCCAGAACCAGAGTCGGAAGGCACCAAGGGGACCAGAACGCACCCAATGAGACTGTAAACCCCCGCAGTGCTATGAGTTAAGCTGAGGCGGCGCACACACAGGCAGCTTAGGGGATTATCCCAGAGACTGCCTCCCGGTGTAATGGAAAACAGCTCAGTCCCCTGAGAAGGGCATGGAAAACAACAAGCAGGAAGGGACTTTGTTCTCCCAGCTGCAACACGTGGCACCTACCAGCAACCACTTCTATCACCATGAAAAGACAGAGGAATACGGTCCAGACTAAGATCAGCCAGACAACCCCAGAGAAGGAGCCTGATGGAATGGACATGCACAGTCTTCCTGAAAAAGAATTCAGAATAAAAGTCATAACCATGCTGATGGATCTACAGAGAAATATGCAAGACCTAAGGGAAGAAGTGAGGGAAGTGAGGAAAAACAATGCAGAAATAAGACAAGCAACTGATGGGCTTAGAAATAGAATAGAAATCAGAGAACAGTAATACAGAAAAGCTGAGGCAGAGAGACATAAAAGGATCTCTAGGAATGAAAGAATATTAAGAGAACTGTGTGACGAATCCAAACGGAAGAATATTTGCATTATACAAGTACCAGAGGAAGAAGAGAGAGAAAGGGATAGAAAGTGTCTTTGAAGAAATAATGGCTGAAAACTTCCCAAAGCGGGGGAAGAAAATAGTTTCTCAGACCATGGAAGCCCTCAGATCTCCCAACACAAGGGACCCAAGGAAAACAACACCAAGACACATAATAACTACAATGGCAAAGATCAAAGATAAAGACAGAGTATTAAAGGCAGCTAGAGAGAGAAAAAAGATCACCAACAAAGGAAAACACATCAGATTATCATCAGACTTCTCAACAGAAACCTTACAGGCCAGAAGAGAATGGCATGACATATTTAACGTAATGAAACAGAAGGGCCTTGAACCAAGAATATCGTATCCAGCATGATTATCATTTAAATTTTAGGGAGGGATTAAACAATTCCCAGACAAGCGAAAGCTGAGGGAGTTTACATCCCATAAACCACCTCTACAGGATAGCTTAAAGGGACTGCTCTAGATGGAAGCATTCCTAAGGCTAAAAAGATGTCACCAGAGGAAATAAAATCATACCAAAGAAAGCAGACCATCCAAATACTAACTGAAGGCAAAGAATAAAACAACTAGTATATAAAGAATGGAGGAGGAAGAATAAGAAGGAAGAGAAATAAAGAATCATCAGACTGTGTTTCTAATAAAAAGAAAGTTAAGTTAGACAGTTAGATAGTAGAGAAGCTACCCTTGAACCTTTGGTAACCACGAATCTAAAGCTAGCAATTGCAATAAATACAGATATATCTATAAACACACTAAATGTAAATGGACTGAATGCACCAATCAAAAGACACAGAGTAATAGAATGGATAAAAAAGCAAGACCCTTCTATATGCTGCTTACAAGAGACTCACCTCAAACCCAAAGATATACACAGACTAAAGGTGAAGGGATGGAAAATGATATTTCATGCAAACAATAAGGAGAAAAAAGCAGGTGTTCAGTACTTGTATCAGACAAAATAGACTTCAAAACGAAGAAAGTAGCAAGAGATAAAGAAGGACATTACATAATGATAAAGGGGAAAGTCCAACAAGAGGATATAACCATTATAAATATATATGCACCCAACACAGGAGCGCCAGCATATGTGAGACAAATACTAACAGAATTAAAGGAGGAAATAGACAGAAATGCATTCATCTTAGGAGACTTCAACACACCACTCACTCCAGAGGACAGATCAACCAGACAGAAAATAAGTAATGACACAGAGGCACTGAACAACACACTAGAACAGATGGACCTAACAGACATCTACAGAACTCTGCACCCAAAAGCAACAGGATACACATTCTTCTCAAGTGCACATGGAACATTTTCCAGAATAGACCACATACTAGGCCACAAAAAGAACCTCAGTAAATTCAAAAATATTGAAATTCTACCAACCAACTTCTCAGATCACAAAGGTATAAAACTAGAAATAAATTTTAGAGAGAAATCAAAAAGGCTCACAAATACATGGAGACTTAACAACATTCTCCTAATTAATCAATGGGTTAATGACCAAATCAAAACAGAAATCAAAGAATACATGGAGACCAATGACAACAACAATGCAAAGCCACAACTTCTGTGGGACGCAGCAAAGGCAGTTCTAAGAGGAAAGTATATTGCAATCCAGGCCTATTTAAAGAAGGAAGAACATTCCCAAATGAATAGTCTAAAGACACAATTACTGAAACTGGAAAAAGAAGAACAAATGAGGCACAAAGTCACCAGAAGAAGGGACATAATAAAGATCAGAGAAGAAATAAATAAAATTGAGAAGAATAAAACAATAGAAAAAATCAATAAAACCAAGAGCTGGTTCTTTGAAAAAATAAACAAAATAGATAAACCCCTAGCCAGACTCATTAAGAGAAAAAGAGAATCTACACACATAAACACAATCAGAAATGAGAAAGGAAAAATCACGACAGACCCCACAGAAATACAAAGAATAATAAGAGGATATTATGAGAATCTATATGCTAACAAGCTGGAAAACCTAGAAGAAATGGACAACTTCTTAGAAAAAAACAACCTTCCAAGACTGACCAAGCAAGAAACAGAAAAACTAAACAGACCAATCACCAGCAACGAAATTTAATCGGTAATCAAAAAACTATCCAAGAACAAAACCCCTGGGCAGGATGGGTTCCCCGCTGAATTTTACCAGACATATAGAGAAGAAATAACACCCATTCTCCTTAAAGTTTTTCAAAAAATAGAAGAGGAGGGAATACTTCCAAACTCATTCTATGAAGCCAGCATCACTCTAATACCAAAACCGGGCAAAGACCTCACTAAAAAACAAAATTACAGACCAATATCCCTGATGAACGTAGATGCAAAAATACTCAACAAAATATTAGCAAACCAAATTCAAAAATACATCAAGAGGATCATACACCATGATCAAGTGGGATTCATCTCAGGGATGCAATGATGGTACAACATTCGTAAATCCATCAACATCATCCACCACATCAACAAAAAGAAGAACAAAAACCACATGATCATCTCCGTAAATGCTGAAAAAGCATTTGACAAAATTCAACATCCATTCATGATAAAAACTCTCAACAAAATGGGTATAGATGGCAAGTACGTCAACATCATAAGGGCCATATATGACAAACCCACAGCCAACATCATACTTAACGGCGAGAAGCTGAAAGCTTTTCATCTAAGATCGGGAACAAGACAGGGATGCCCACTCTCTCCACTGTTATTCAACATAGTACTGGAGGTCCTAGCCACAGCAATCAGACAAAACAAAGACATACAAGGCATCCAGATTGGTAAAGAAGTCGTCAAATTGTCACTATTTGCAGATGACATGATACTGTACATAAAAAACCCTAAAGACTCCACTCCAAAACTACTAGAACTAATATCTGAATTCAGCAAAGTTGCAGGATACAAAATTAACACACAGAAATTTGTTGCTTTCCTATACACTAATGATGAGCTAACAGAGAGAAATCAGAAAAACAATTCCATTCACTATTGCATCAAAAAGAATAAAATACCTGGGAATAAACCTAACGAAGGAAGTGGAAGACCTATACTCTGAAAACTACAAGACACTCCTAAGAGAAATTAAAGAGGACACTAACAAATGGAAATGCATCCCATGCTCTTGGCTAGGAAGAATCAATATTGTCAAAATGGCTATACTCCTTAAAGCAATCTACAGATTCAATGCAATCCCTATCAAAGTACCAATAGCATTCTTCAATGAACTGGAACAAATAGTTCTAAAATTCATATGGAACCACAAAAGAGCCCGAATAGCCAAAGCAATCCTGAGAAGGAAGAGTAAAGCAGGGGGAATTACACTCCCTGACTTCAAGCTCTACTACAAAGCCACAGTAATCAAGACAATTTGGTATTGGCACAAAAACAGACCCATACACCAGTGGAACAGAATAGAAAATCCAGACACTAACCCAAACATATATGGTCAATTAATACATGATAAAGGAGCCTTGGATATACAATGGGGAGATGACAGCCTCTTCAGCAGCTGGTGTTGGCAAAACTGGACAGCTACATGTAAGAGAATGAAACTGGACTGCTGGTCTAACCCCATACACAAACGTAAACTCAGAATGGATCAAAGACCTGAATGTAAGTCATCAAACCATAAAACTCTTAGAAAAAATTATAGGCAAAAATCTCTTGGACATAAACATGAGTGACTTCTTCATGAACATATCTCCCCGGGCAAGGGAAACAAAAGCAAAAATGAACAAGTGGGACTATATCAAGCTGGAAAGCTTCTGTTTAGCAAAGGACACCATCAGCAGAACAAAAAGACATCCTACAGTTTGGGAGAATATATTCATAAATGACATGTCAGATAAGGGTTGACATCCAAAATATATAAAGAATTCATACACCTCAACAAACAACATCCAACACCCACACAACAACAAATGTTGGCGAGGATGTGGAGAAAGGGGAACCCTCCTACACTGCTGGTGGGACTGCAAATTAGGTCAACCATTGTGGAAAGCAGTATGGAGGTTCCTCAAAAAACTCAAAATACCATTTGACCCAGGAATCCCATTCCTAGGAATTTACCCTAAGAATGCAGCAGCCCAGTTTCAAAAAGACAGATGTACCCTTATGTTTATCACAGCACTATTTACAATAGCCAGGAAATGGAAGCAACCTAAGTGTCCATCAGTAGATGAATGGATAAAGAAGAGGTGGTACATATATACAATGGAATATTATTCAGCCATAAGAAGAAAACAAATCCTACCATTTGCAACAACATGGATGGAGCTTGAGGGTATTACACTCAGTGAAATCAGCCAGGTGGAAAAAGACAAGTGTCAAATGATTTCACTCATATGTGGAGTATAAGAGCGAAGAAAAGACCTGAAGGAACAAAACAGCAGCAGACTCACAGAACCCAAGAATGGAGTCACAGTTACCAAAGGGAAAGGGACTGGGGAGGATGGGTGGGAAGGGAGGGATAAGAGGGAAAAAGGGGCATTACGATTAGCAAACATAATGTAGGGCGGGCACAGGGAGGGCAGTATTTACAGAGAAGACAAGTAGTGACTCTATAGCATCTCCCTATGCTGATGGACAGTGACTGTAATGGGGTATGTGGGCGGGACTTGATGAAGTGGGGAGTTTAGTAACCATAATGTTGCACATGTAATTGTAGATTAATTATACCAAAATAAAAAAAATGCTTAGCAGTGCTACTGTTTAATCATTGCACTTCTAGGAACGTAAAAAGCCCAACTGTACACTCCCTAACCCTAAACCTGCCTAATTTACTGACTGTAATGGATTCTCAAGATCTCCAACCAGATCCCTTCCACAAAACCAAACATGTACATCCCAACTGCTGGGATTCCTGGGCACTGAAAGTTCACAGCTATATCCGTAACTGGGCATGTTACAGGTAGTACAACCACCAAGTGACTGACATGGGGAAACAGAGGCCTGGCCCCAGTGGAGTTGCCCTGGATCAAGACCTTCCCTTGGCCTGGGGGGGGTGCTCAGTGGAGACACTGCAGCTCTTCCTTCTACCTAATGACTTCTCACTTCATTGGAGATGTATTTTTTGTTATCACACCTCATCAGGTCTCTAGCATGCCACTCCCATCTGAGAGTCTATGTTCAGGATCCTACTGTGAGACAATGATTTCACAACTGTTACCTGCGACTTCTGCCCATCCTGGTCCCCACTCCAGCTTGATGCCTCTGTCTATAATGTCCCCTTCAACCTCAGGCAGATGACATCCAACTTTCTAGATGTGGCTTGCCTATTCAGGGGACTCTGGGTCAAAGCAGGAAAAAATTGGCAAGGAAATCATGACCTGCCCACCTAAGCTAATTTTTAATCAGCTCAGCTCTGGATTTACAAGATAAACACAGAAGAGTGAACAACAGGGATTAATTGAAACTAAATGTCTATTTACCAGTTTTGATAATGAGCCTATTATAAAAACAGGCACACATGAGCATGTGGACCGAGCAGACTGCTCAGAATAGACTAGTGAAAGTTCCCATCTTGCTATCACTAATGATTTCTGGACTCAAAAGGGCACTGATTATAATTAGTTTGATTTACTCTCACCTTCTGGAAATCATGAAGTTAGGGCATGCCACTAGAGGAAAATACAGAGCAAGATTTCACTTCAGAGAAAACTCAGAATTAAAAGGTAATCAAAACACTAATAATTAACCAGTTGACTAAAGATAGCTATAACTCAGTTATCTAGCTTCTTATAATTCTAACAAAGAACAATGGGTTGTCATTGATTCTGTGAAAGCAATCTGAACAGAGGGACAGTTAAATATGTCTTTGGAAATCTCTGGACATATTGATGGATGGTTGATTTGAGAAGCAACCAATATTTCTATAGATACAGGATTTGCCTTTAACTAGTTTGTAAAATGCTCTTTTGTGCTAAATACCAAGTGGCCTATCTTACAGAATCTGCTTCATTTTCTTTCACTGTTTCTTTTTTTTTTTTTTAAGTCTTGCATTCAATATAAACAATTTTAAATCTATATTCTGATCAAGTTTAAATTATGTTACCTTCGATCCCCAAGACATTCAATGTGTTTCTGAAGGCTACATTATCAGACGTTCAGCATTATTTATAATTAATCAGGAAGGTTAGTATCTTAGTAAATAAAACCTTCATAAGACTGAAGTTCAAAAAGAAAATAATAGACTTTGAAGGCAGGTGAGGCAAGTAGTTTAGGAAGCCTTTACCATAGAGACCTGTGGAAGATGCAGGCTTATTTGGACAGTCTTCACATCTCACTAGAAGGAAAGTCCGTGAAGATAAGGACATTTTTGTCTGCTACTTAAACTACTGCTTTATACATAGTCAGAGCTCAATATATATTGATTAGATCAATAAAAGAAAGGCTTGATGAAAGTTAGATGAATAATTTTCTCCAGCAGTGAAAGACAAAAGATGCATCAGATTTATTTGAAAGAGTAGAAAAGAAACATACAATTTTTCATAGGAAGGGCTAAAGCTCTTCCAGGAGAGTTTTATATGTTCAATTTTCCATCTATGGCAATGAAGGCCACTATAGAATACAAGTCATAAGGATTTACACCTGGTAAAGCTGAAGATAGTGTGACTAGTGAAAGATTATCTGTGGAACATATTCTGATAACCCTGGTTTAAGAAGGCAGAATAAAGATGTCTTCTTAGAAATAAACATTGAATAAAGAAAAATAATTAAACAAAGCAATGAAAATAGGAAATACCTATATCCACAAAACACAATTTTGAAGAAAGCAAGCTGGATACTATCAATATTGGTCCAAGATGACACAGGCTGTCTTGTAAAAATACTGGTCTCTTTGCATCTGTGAAAGTATCAGAAATCTGCTATATATTTGCATATTGTACCCCAAGGAACAAAATAATAATTCATCTTTAACTGAAACAAAATGGTTAAGTTGTCCAACAATCTAATGTAGTATCCCTGAACCCTTTTTGACATTCATGGAATGGCAAAACGTGTGGGGCTGGACAATAAGGGACCATATATTTAAGGGAAAATAATGCTGTTAATATGGAATGATAGGGAAAAAAACTGTGGATGGTAAAAAAGAACTCTGCAGCTCTTGTATCTCAGTCAAGTCACGAGAAATAGAGGTGAAATCACACACACACACACACACATTTTACTTGGGACTTCATAACTATATTTAGTCCACAATAGAGTCATGCCTGGAGGCAGATTTTTACAAAGTGTCATACAAACTGCTGAACTTCTGCAACAAATACTTTCAGTAAATTCTTAAGACTATATTTTTTCAAAAAGTTAGTCAACTAATTCTTAGTCTCCACTTTCTCTTTCCTCTACCCTCTTTAATAAATGAGAATTAAAAAGTAAAAGGAAATGAAAAGCACCCCCAGAAGACACACCCACAAATTAACCCAGAGAAATTAAGAATAGGGTAGAACTAAGTAAAGGCAACATAAATTAGTTACAAAATATTAAAAGATTATGTGATAAGTAAAGGATGAGTTGGAAAGACACGTGAAGGAATTCAGGAAAGTTATTTAAAAAAAGAAAAACACCATTTCAGATATAGGTAATTAACAAAAGGAACAACATAAACAAGCATAACAAATCATGGCTTGTGATAGAAAGAGGAACTGTTTTAAAATTTTATAAAGTGAAGTAGATACTAAGAAGAGTCAAGAGAAGTAACAGATATAGAAAAGAGGCAAATGAAATACAGTAGACATAAATTCGGAGTTCCCAAAGAAGAACCCAAAAACCATGAATGGAACAAATGTTAAAAATATAATTCAAGAAAACTTTTAAGAATTAAGGTATTACTTGAATCTACATAGTAAAATAGCATGCCACATAACTGTGAAAATCTACCCAGAACAACCAACACTGAGCCAATAAACTGAAATTATTGTAACATAAATAAAAGTAAGCATTCTTTGGAAAAAGATGAAATAACATAGGAAAGAAATTTGTGTGCTCCTCACATTTTTATAGCAAAATTTTATATTACAGGATACTTAAGATATTCAGGAAAATAAGATATAAGCTAGGAATTCTGTATACAGTGAAACTAATATTCAATACAAAGTCATACCACAGGTTTATTTCTGTATATGAATACAGATAATTCTTTGTATTTCTGTGGTATCAGTTGTGACTATTCCTTTTCATATCTGATTTTGTTTATTTGTGTGCTCCCTCTTTTTTTCTTGTTAAGTCTGGGTAGGGGGATAGTCTGTTTTGTTTATCTTCCCAAAGAACCAGCTCTTGATTTCACTGATTTTTTCTATTGTTTTATTCTACTCTATTATTTCGTCTCTGATCTTTATTATGTCCCTCCTTCTACAGATTTTGGTTTTCATTTGTTCTTCTTTTTCTAGTTTCTTTAATTGTGACTTTAGACTATTTATTTGGAAAGTCTATGAAAAATTATATGCAAATAAATTGGACAAGCTAGGAAAAATGGAAAATTCCTAGAAAACCACAAACTTCCAAGACTGACCCAGGAAGAAACAGAAAATCTGAACAGACCAATTTCCAGGAACAAAATTAAACCAGTAATAAAAAAACAATTCCCAAACAAAACATCATAACTGGATGGCTTCACAGCCTAATTCTACCAAACATTTAAAGAATAATTAATACCCACCTTACAGTATTTCAAAAGGTAGAAGAGGAGGGAGCATTTCCAAACTCATTTGATGAGTCTCCCATCATTCTAATACCAAAATCAAACAAAGACACTACAAAAAAAAAGAAAATTATAGATGGCTATCCCTGAAGAACATAACGAAAACATTCTCAACAAAATATTAGCAAACCAAATTAAAAAATACATCAAAAGGATCACCCATCATGACAAAGTGGGATTTAGTACAGGGATGCAAGGAAAGTACAATCCTTGTAAATCATTCAGTATGATATACCACATGAACAAAAAAAAAAAGGATAAAAACCATATGGTCATCTCAATAGATGCTGAAAAATAATATGACAAAACTCAACATTCATTCATGATAAAAACTCTCAACAAAATGGGTATGCCATACAGGGTATGTACCTCAACTTAATAAAGGCCATATATGAAAAACCCACAGCTAACATAATGGCAGAAAGCTGAAAGCTTTTCCTCTAAGGTCAGGAACAAGACAAGGATGTCCACTGTTACCACTTTTATTCAACACAGTATTGGAGGTCCTAACATTGGCAATCAGACAAGAAAAGGAGATAAAAGACATCCAGATTTGTAACAAAGACATTAAACCGTCACTGTTTGTAGATGACACAATATTATATGTAGAAAACCCTGAAGACTCCAAAAAACTTTTACAACTAATAACTGGATTCAGCAAAGTGGCATGATACAAAATTAATACACAGAAAACTGTTGCATTCAAATATACTAACAACAAACTAGCAGAAAGAGAAATAGGAAAACAATTGCATTTATAATTGCATCAAAGAGAATAAAATACCTAGGAATAAACCTAACCAAAGAGGTGAAAGACAAGTACTCTGAAAACTGTAAGACACTCATGAGAGAAATTAAAGAAGACACAAATCAAGGAAAATCTATCCCATACTCATGGATAGGAAGAATTAATATTATCAAAATGGCCTTCCTGCCAAAACCAGTTTACACATTCAAATCAAACCCTACCAAAATACCAGTGGCATTTTTCAATGAACTAGAGTAAATAATCCTTAAATTCATATAGGACCACAAAAGACTCTGAATATTCAAAGCAATCCTGAGAAAGAACAAAGCTGGGGGGATTACACTCCCTGACTTCAAGCTATAATACAAAGCTACAGTGAAACAGGAAGGTACTAGCACAAGAACAGACCCATAGACCAATGGAACAGAATAGAGACCCCAGATGTAAATCCATGCATATATGGTCAATTAATATATGATAAAAGAGCCAGGAATATACAACGGGGAAAAGACAGTCTCTTCAATAACTGGTATTGGGAAAACTGGACAGCTACATGCAAGAGAATAAAACTGGATTAGTGTCTAACTCCATACACAAAAGTAAACTCAAAATAGATTAAAAGACCTAAGTATAAGACATGAAACCATGAAACTCTTAGAATAAAACATAGGCAAAAATCTCTTGAACATAAGCATGAGCAATTGTTTTCTGAGCAAGGGAAACAAAATAAAAAATGAGTTAAGTAGGATTACATCAAACTAAAAAGCTTCTGTACAGCAAAGGACACCATCAACATAATAAAAAGGCAGCCTACAGTAATGGAGAATATATTCATAAATGATTTTCCAATAAGGAGTTAACATCCAAAAAATATAAAGAACTCATATGACTCAACACCAAAAAAAAACCAAAAAAACAAGTAACCCTATTAAAAAATAGGCAGATGACCTGAACAGACATTTTTCCAGAGAAGAAATACAGATGGCCAACAAGCACATGAAAAGATGCTCCACATCATTAATCATAAAGGAAAAACAAATCAAATCCACAATGAGCTATCACCTCACACCAGTCAGTATGTCCAGTATCCAAGAGACAAGAAGTAACAACTTGGTGAGGATGAGGAGAAAAGGGAACCCTCCTACACTGCTGGTGGGAATGTAAGTTGGTGCAGCCACTGTGGAGAGCAGTACAGAGGTTCCCCAAAAAACTGAAAACAAAAATACCATACGACCCAGTAATTCTACTTCCAGAAATTTATCCTAAGAAAAGAACATCCCTGATTTGAAAAGACATGCACTCCTATGTTTATCACCACATTATTTACAACAGCCAAAAAATGGAAGCATCCAGAGTGTCCATCAATAGGTGGCCAGATAAAGAGGAGGTGGTGCATATGTACAATGGAATATTATTCAGCCATAGAAAAGAAAGAAAAAAGTCCTGCCTTTCATGACAACATGTATGGTCCTAGAGGGCATTATGCTAACTGAAATTAGCCAGGTGGAGAAAGACAATATCACATGATTTCACTTATATGTGGAATCTAAAAACTAAACAAAACAAAATGAACAAAATAGCAGTGGATTCAGACACTGAAAAGTGACTTGTAGTTACCATGGGGGTGGGTGGGGGCAGAGGGTAAGGGGGATAAAAAGGCACAAAAATCTCAATCGTAATATTAATTGGTCATGGGGATGGAAGTGCAGCATGAAGAATAGAGCCAACGATTCTGTATGTTGACAGATAATAACTGCATTAGTGGGAGTGATGGATTTAATAATGTGGGTAACTGTTGAACGACTCTGTTGTATGCTTGGAACCAGTATAAGACTGTATATCAATGATACTTCAATTTTAAAAAAGACTAGCTCATCTTTAAATTTTGAAAAAAGTTATGTTCAAAATAATTCTGATGATTATAATATGGTACAGTAATTATAAGTTTAACATTGGTACATAAAGAGAAGACAGACATCAATGAAGTGGAAAACAGAGTTCAAAATAAGTTAAATTTTAGCGTAATTATAATGTTAGTTTAACCAGGTGGGAAAAGGTGGATTACTGAATAAAGGATGTTTGGAGAAATCACTGACCCTCTAGAAAGTGACAGAAGACGGATCCCTATTTCACTCTGTATTAAAATTATTTTTATATGAATCAAAGTTTAAAAAAAGAAACTGTAAAATACTGGAATAAAGATGAATCTTAAAAATAATATAATCCACATTAACCTCTAAATTAAGTTCAAGACTAATTAAACACTCAACAAGATTTTCCATGGAATTTGACTCCTAAAATTCTTACAAAACAGAACATGCTTAAGAATGATGGCATGAAACTTTTAAATGAAGAAGAAATATAGAGCAACTTGCCCTACCAGGTACTAAAAATAAAGCTCCTGACCTCTCCCCATTTGTTTCCCCCTCTTTATAAACAAGGACTCATCCTGAAAGCACTGTATTTATCTTCTCGGACCTTACTTGAACCCTTTGTAAATATGGTCAGCCAGTTTTTAAGTCTATGTGAAATAAAGAATACAAACCGTTAGAAAGTCCATGTTTTCTGTACTTCCTGTGTTGCTCCTATAAGAGTAACTGAAGTGTGACTTCACTAGCACCAGGAAGAGCAGGCTGATTAGTTGCCAGGGTCTGAGCACACACCCCACTGAATTCCTGTTGGAGGGAAGGGACCAGCGCCCCCCCATTGCTTCTTTGCTCCCCTGGTTAGACTGCCCACTGCACTGGGCCTGCCTGGTGGCAGCTGCCTGCCCCCAGCACTTTGCTGACAAATGAGACCACTTTGATACTAACCAGCAATGACACCCCACTGCTGAGGTGGCATGTTGGACTCGCTCATTTGGGGATGCATATTACCGAAGGCCCCTTCAGGCCATTTACCTCAAAGTGAATGTTTTTGTTGCTGTTAGAGAGAGACCTCAATGAGCAGCTTATGAACCTTGCCTGTCTGCCTAGGAAACGTAGTTTTGACATAATCTCCAAAAGGTGCCCCAGGTATTGAATTGACTCAACTGCAAAAGGCAGTCCCATTGGACAAGGGAGTTTTATTCATTTTACCAGCCCCTGCCAGGGAACAGCTACGACTGGCTGAAAACTGCAGGGCCGCTGCCACACCCTCATCCATTCAATATTTTGCATGAACTCAAAATAAAGTCAGATATTGCTCTAGGTGGTGGGGACACAGGAGTAAACCAACTATTAGTGACTTCAACGAGCTGTCATCCTAGAATGATGCACAGAGTCACATTAATCATGCATGTATGGTGAATACTAGCAGGAGTCAAACACAGGAAGCCAAATCTTTGCAGGCAAATTGCATAGGTGTGGAAACAGAACACGTGTCCAGAGCCACGTCTGGCAATTATCTATGTGTCTCTGTTATAGGAGCCAGCTGTGGGTATGTTATTCCCATAACACTGTGGTAGGTAGGTGCAGAAACTCTGATTCCGGCTAAGTTACAAGCAGAAAGTGACAGATTCAAAACAGGACTGCAGTCTCTGTGCTTGTCAAGCCCCTATTTACTGACTGTTCCCCACCACTGTTTGGCTTCCTCCCTAGTCCTGACTGTTTATAGTGGGAAATCACGGCTTCAGGTTTAACAGTTTTCTGCCGTTGACAGTCGTTAGGCTCCCGTGAGCTTGCTTGCTTCCTGCTGTGACATTTCATCCTGTTGTAGCAACTTGGTGTTCCCACGTTTTGGTCAGCTGCACAAGGTCACTGCCACAAGGGGTAAAGCCCAGGGGCTTTCAGATGCTGTGGGGAACACGCTCCATGGCTCCTTCCCCACCGTGGTCTGCAGCTTGGCAGGGAAACAGCACCAGCACAAATCATGGCAAAACCCTTATATCTGGACAACCAACGTGCAAACCAACCAAAAACCCAAACCAACAAAGCCACCTTACACCTTACAGGTGCACGGGAGCCCATGCCCTGAGGGCTGCAGACTGTGGCATGTGGCCTTGCTCGGCTCCCGAGGTCTTGCTGGCAGAGAGACTACATCTAGGTTCAGTTGGCATTATCATAAATATGACCTAAGCAGAAAGCAGAAAGCAGAAGCTCGGGTCTCCCGCCCTTTCTGAAAGCACAGAGCTCTCCAGAAAGGCCCTAGAGGCTCTGTCCTGCCCTGGTGCAACCGTCATATCCAGCACTTCATACAAAATCAGCCTCCCCAAGAACCGGGCTGCCGGGCCTGGGCCTTGCTGAGGCGGGGATGGCTTCACTGCCCCGGAGGTTCGCCGCTGCCAGGATGGCAGCCCCGCTGTGCCCCAAGGGCGCGGGTGCCTGTCCGCGGAGGGGACCGACCTCCCGCCAGAGACAGAAAAGCCGAGCAGCCTCTGGGGTCAGAGAGAGAAACTACCACTGTGCTCTCTCATCCCAAGAATAGGCATTAATTTTACTTTTGACCTTCTCAAGAGTTTTGTTTTATCCCCTTCCATCTCCTAGAATGTCACAAGATAGCTTTGGGGGAGGGTCTCTCCTGAGCAGGAAATAATTCATGAGATCCTCTCTGCACGTTCCTGTGAAATCCTCTGGGCCTCAGGGGCAAAGCTGACAATATGAGCTTGGTTCTGAAGGTCTGTTTTGATCAGTTACAAAAAGTCAGGTCCAGGCATTCTTTTCAATTTTTCATGTTTAAGGCATTAGTGGCCCAGGCCAACTGGCTAATGCACAGCGGGAGGGGAGCTGCGGCCCGCCGTCGGCAGGGGGCAGGCTGGCTTGGATCAGGTGGACGCCTGGGGCACCCTCCCATCACCCCAACTCCTTTCCCTCACCATTCCTGGACACACAGCCCTGCGCTCCGCGTCGAACCACAGCCACCCCACGCCACAGCCCGGGGCCCCTCATGAATCCCCTGGGGGTGGCTCCAGGCTCAGACACATCAGGCATCCTGGCCCCGTCACCGTGGTTTCCTCTCCCAGGCTTACAACTGCCTTGAGGACAGGGGAGGGCAAGTCCCGGGGGGATGCCTTCCTGCCCCACCCACCCCACCCGCTGCGGTGCAGAGCTGCCAGGCGTGCGCCCCCGCAAGTCTCCCCGGGACGAGGCAGGCCCTGCTCCCTTGGCCCGCGCGGGGGCTTCTGCCCCATGTGCCCACCGCCCTCTGCCCTGGCTCTCGGCTTCCCGGGGCTCCACGGAGGTGGACACCTGGTATGAACCATCTTTCAAACCCGGTCTGACATCATTCATCCTGGCCTTTGTCACCTAAATGATAACCTGAGAACTTCCGTTTCCTTAGGAGCGGCTTGCTCTGTATGAGTCCCTCCTGGGCGAAATGGATCCAAAGAATGTTCTCATTTCCCAAATGTTTGTTCTACCTTATCCAGAGACCAGCGTGTGGTTATACAGCCGCCCTCGCTCCCAGAGGTGTGCCAGAGCTTCCCATGACGATCCTCCAGGAAGGGGACATTAGCCGGGCACTGAGAAGGCTCAGCTCGGACCTCACCCTGGGCCTGGCTGTGGCCTGGCCACCCTGGAGGCTCTGCTCGGGCATGTGAGGCCACCAGCCCCGCACCACCACAGACCCCAGCTTCTAACAGGAACATCAGGCCAGGAAATGGTGTTGATTCAATTCACGGAAAACCTCCCCTTCCATAAATGGAAGTGTGTCCCCAGTACACCCTGCTCCCCACTGCATGGTTCCCACTCGCTATCAAGAAATGAGCAATTATGGGAATTCATGAGAATAATACGGGAGCTTGGCAAGGTGTTTTCCTCTTCATATGAGGGACGAGGCATTCCTAATATAAGACACTGAACCAGCAAAAAAAAAAGCCTGATCGTACAAGTAGGTATGAGTATGTCGTCATTAATATCAGCTTCATGCAGCAAATTGCTTGTCACGCTTCATTTATACACATTTATGACTAAACAGGAGTATTTGCAGAGACACGCCATAAATATATTTTACACAGCTCTCTGAGAAGCCCTCCCCTCCTGGCTCATGTGGTACCTGGGAGGTGCAGAACCCAGGCAGGCTCAGCGCTGAGGACCAGGGGAGGCAGGAGGGCAGGGGAAGGAAAGAAAAGGGGAAAAGGTGGTGACCAAGTAGGGGCTATAAAAATTCATGAGCCTGAGGCAAGCTTGGATTTATGCATTTAGACAATTCCGTTAAACTAAATGAAAGTTAATCTGTTGTAAATCTTCCCACTTCTCGGTGATTCTGCAAAAATTCACTTACAGTAACTGAGAACGAGGAAACGCAATGGCCGTGCCCATCGGTGTATGTGCGGGTCACTGTGGCCTTGAGAAGGGGGCCAGCCGGGACCTGGAGGGACGGGGCCCCACGGTGCCCGGTGCCCGCCCCCTGTACATTCCAGCGCCCAGGTGACAGTGAGTGGCCCCCACCCCGCCCCCAGGGCCAGAGTTGTCTGCTTCGTGCTGCTTTGCTGAGTCTCTTTACTCATTGCCAAGTCCTAAAAATCCTGCCTGGGTGAGATCAGCTGCCCTGCCTCTGGCCTGAGCCCTGAACTCACCTGCTGATGGGCAATCTTTGCGTGACAGTCGCCTGTGCAGTGTGCCCTAGGCCTCCCGTGCTGGCTGCAGACCCCTCCCTCTCCCAGCCCACCTCTGTCTGACTCTGCACCTCAGGACCAGCTGTTCAGACAAGTCCTTCAGATTTACCCAGATCTTGTGCACCCAGTGCAGGCAACGTATTAGGCGATCTGCGGCCCGCGGAGCCCAGCGTGGGCTTTCCTGTTTCTTGCTTGACACTGCTTTCAACCAGTCTCTGTCCAACTTCTTGTCCTTCAATGACATTTTGTGTAGAACTTGTAGGTCTCAGTCACTTTGGCTTCTTGAAAGCTAACAAAGTTCAAACTTTTAATTTTATATCAAATGACAAGTTTTCCCTTCTCTTAAGCCATGCAGCTTTCTCCAGAAATGCAGAACGCAATGGAGGCATGCCTGGCCTTTCCACTCCTGCTTCCCCTGCCTCTGCTGGAGGCTGAGAGCTGTCAGGAGTCACCCCACATCACTCCTGGAACTAGGGAGAAGCTGAGTCTCCCACCAGCTCAGCCAGCTCCATCCGGAGGCCCCCGCTCTACAGAGGACTCTAAGGTTGGCATGTGTGGTGTGCTTGGGGCCATGCTAATCTACACCCCAGCTCTTTTGATTGTTGATGACCTCCTGTGGCCTCTGCCAGTGGTCCAGATCCTCAGTACCTGGACCTGCGCCTGCTCAGTGGCCACCGGGGCAGCCCCATGGACCCTGCCTCCCATCCACATGCAGCTGGCACTGTCAGCTCCCTCCGTGGTCTGACACATCCCCCTCCAAACCCACTGGCCTGCTTCTGGCACATGGGATGGTACCTCTTGTCTTTCACAAATGTGGGACACTCTGATCTCTTTCCCCAGGCTCGGTCCTAACTGTCCTTCAGGTCAACCACAGACCGCTTCTCCGGACAGGCTGGCAGGGTTCCTCTGTCCCCTGCATCCACAAGGCAACTGTACACCCTTCCACTTACTGTGTTTGACAGTTTGTCCATGTCCCCAACCACACCATGCCTGCCTTGAGGTCAGGACCATGATGTTTGAGTATGTGTATGCATCTAGAATAGCTCTGCACCTGCAGGAACTCATAGTTGAGTAAGTGAACGAGTGAATGACTGGGGAAGACTCAGGAGGAATCAGTGAAACTGCCTGGATTCAGCTTGCACTCAACGTTCTGGTGGATCAGGTGGAGGATGACACTGAGATAGGAAAAGAGTGAAGACAGGCAGTTGCCGTGAATGAGTACAATGGGCTGGAGACAATGGGGAGTGCTGGGGACTGCAGCCGCTGGAGTGAGTGTGAACTCTCCAGAGGCAGCCAACTGCTTAGCTCTGGGCAGTTGTTGCCTTGAGGAAATGTCCCCAGTGTGCCAGATCTCATGTTCCAAGAATAGACAAATATAGGTTCTAAGGTAAATTTCTGGATTTAAGGGGAGAGTTCACATCTGGGATGTCTCTCCCTCCAGAAGCTTTGGTTCTGGGCTCATCAAAGGGGCTAAGCAGCAGCCCCCTCTAAGCCGCGCGCCTGGGTAGATCCTCCCACGAGTGCTTCGTCATGGGTTGCCCTGGCTGTGCCTGGTGAGACCAGGAATGGCGTGGAGTCTGAGCCAGAGGAGGGCACGTGGGCAGAGCATGGTATGCGGCTCACCCAGCAAGGCCCCAGCTCGGGGTGGGGGGCGACCTCTTAGGAAGTGTGGAAGTGACGTCCATCTAGACAAACCAGCAGGACCCAGCCCACATCCAGTTCCGAGTTTCCCTGGAGTTGCCTAATCGGCAGTAATCCAGCATGTCCCAGACCTTCACGGTACCTCGGGACCTCTTAGGCTGGAAACACCACCCAGAGGGACAGGCCGTGTGGGGTGGGCGGGGCACCCATGCCTCCTCACTTTCCGGGCTCCCTGTGGCGAGGGCTGCCGGGTGAAGCCCCAGGTGCTCAGGCACATCCGCGTCTCACATAAACAGTGAACAGCCTGTTGGGGCCCCTGAGTCCCGTGTAGCTGGGACTTGAGCTTGGCTCTTCAGACCTGAACTTCAGGGCTTTCCATCCACGCCACCCCCATCCCTGCCCACAGCTGCTGGTCGGCAGGTCCGAGGGGCCTGAGAGTAGGGGCAGCTGTGCCGGGAAGCCGAGGACACAGCCCAGCCTGGCGTTCGCCCATCACAGGCCCCCAGGAGGACATGGCAGGACATGGCAGGGGTGACTGGACTGAAGGTCACAAGTCTGGCTTGTGCCAGCGGCTGCCCTGGCCTGTGGGTAACGCCCTGAGTGTGAGCGCTGGCCTTTCAGACCCTGTGCCATCGGCGGAGCAGCTGGAAAACATGCTACACACGTATCCCAAGCAGCCAGCAAGGCTCAGAACCTCCTGGCACAGATTTACATTCTGAGAACAAGGTAGTTTGCCTCCTGGTCCTGCTGCTCCAATTCCCTGGGCTCAGTCCTCGAGGCCTCGCTGCAACCTGGCAGGTGAGCCCAGGAAAGGCCACTGCAGGTGCAAGACCGTCGGCCCCCAGGCGTGTGACCCAGGAGTGCCACAGGGCAGGGCACACATAAAGGGCGCCTTTCCCATCCTGCCCTCAGACACCAAGTGTGGGGCTGGTACAGGGACAGGACGTCCCCGGGTTCCTCCCTCCCCTGCCCCCACAGGCTTCAGGGGACAGAAGAGCCCTGAGCACTCCTGAAAGAGGTGACTTTCTGGGAGTAGAACTCCTAACTAACGTAGCCCAGAGGTCTGGCAGAGGAGGCTGTTCTGAAATAGTGAGGATCAACCCACAATCAAAGCTTCTGGAGGAAGAAACATCCCAGGTGTGAACTCTCCTAGCAGAGACGAGCGCTGAAAACCCCAGGGCACACTCCGGCGGAGACAGCATCTGTGCGCTTTCTGCAATGCGGCTGGGTGGGGAGAACACAGCCCAGGCAGAGGAGGCTCCGGGCTGTCATCAGCAATCCCCAAACCTCCACTGGGCTCAGCTGTACCAGAGGGCTGTGTGTTCCTGCCTCCTTGTGGGTGGAGGGGGAAGGCAAATTAATGTTTATCAAATCCCAGCAATAAGCCACACTTCACATTTTCTTCTCTCATCCTGAACAGCCTGGAAAATAGACGTCAATATCTCACTTTTGCTTTCAATACAAAAATAAAATAAAGTAACAATAAACAGAAGTCTCAAGGCCACACATTGTATGGGGACAGGGGTCCCTGGGAAAGGGTCTCGGGGTTTAGGTGGCAAGCGATGGAGTCAGAGGGATTCTGGCCATGTGGGAGGCCGGGGGCCACAGGTGTCTGGGAGGGAAGGAAGACAGCCCACTGTGCACAGGGACGAGGGCCTGAGAAACCGGGAAGGCTGGTGCCTGTCAGCACTGAGTTGGCAGGAAGGCAGTTCCTCTCTGTGCAGAGTGGAGGCTGCCCGCACGGGGGTTAGACAGACAGACACGTTCAGGAGGGAAATAGCCAAGGGGAGGGGAGGAGCCACTGGGGACAGAGAAATGTGAGAAACCACACTGGTTTGCTGGGAAAACATGAATTTTTTTCAGTGGTGGGCATGTGAGTCACAGTTTAAGTCTCATGAACCATCACTGCTCCTCGGGAAATGAGCTACTCAGCTGACGTGCACATTGACTGTGAGATGCTTTGGAGCACGAAGACCCAGTGGATTCCCCTGAGTGTTCAGACAACAACCCTCTGTCACCAGCTGGGTGTCCCACAACTCAATTCAGCTCTGACAGGAACTACCCAGAGGCAGTGCAGACCCCACAGTTAAGGGCAGAGTCTTTCAGAAGACATAAGGCTCCCCTCAGACACCAGCCTCACATTTTAGGTATCCCCAAGCCACCCACACTCCTACCTGGCCAGCTACAAATTCCAAGATGCTCCTTTTCCAACCCAGCTGGATAGACTGCAACTCACTTCTGACACTCGTCACCCGGAGTGAGCGTCAGATCCCACGTGGGGTTCAGCTCTTCATCAGACCCCTTGCTTCAGACCTGCCGTAAGTCTCAGGGGCCACCCACACTTGTGACTCACTGGTTATAATCCAAGGGTTCCCGCAATGCCCTTACTAGCATGGCCCACAGAACCGAACGAGGAGATGCAGAGGGACTGGTCTGGGGGGCAGGGGGCAGAGAGCTTCCGTGCTCTGTCCTATGAATCCAGGGCATGACTCGCTACTGCACAACAGTATGCTCACCAGCCAGGAATTTCCACAGAGCTTGGTGTCCAGATCGTTGATTTGCATACACATGATCCATCAAATCACCAGCCACATGTCTGAACTCAATTTCCGGCCTCTTCTCCCCACCCAGAGATTGGGGGACTGAAAGTTCTGACCCTCAAATTACCAAGTAGGTCTTTCTGATGACCATCCCCATCCCAAAGCAATCTCAGGATCGTGGTGCAGTGGGTAAGGACGCGGCTTGCAGCTCAGAAAATGCATTCTGGCTTCCTGCCTCTCACCCACTGTGAGATTAGATAAAATGACCATAATCTCTTCAGGCTCATTCTTAACATCTGTTTAACAGGGCTAACGATAGACCTAACCTCAAAGTCTTGTTATGAAGATTTAACAAGATAATCCATGAAACGCATTTAGGACACTGTTTGGTGTATAAACTGTCAGCAGTAGTGGTCACCCTCATCCCCGCTAACAGAGCAGGGAGGACACGGAATGGCTAGGAAATAATAATTACATGGTCCCTACGCAATCAAGGAAAGTAACTGAGTTGTATCATAGCTGTGTTTTCTTTTAATTTTGGGTCATAGCTCATTGAAGAATCGTAAAATCAGCTTCGTGAGCTACCACGAGCATTTTGAAAAATGAAAAAGAATAAATGGAGTAGATAATATCAAAGAGCATTGCTTCCTAAAAAAATCTGTTTCCAGTGCACATATTTACATATATTTTACTGAGACGCTGTGGAAAATGCATGTCTTCTCCTGAGCTCTTATTTCAATTTATTAGACTCTGAGTTTTTTGAAGGTAGGGTGACAATACCATCGTCTTTTAATTCATAAAAGTAATGCATAGGACTAGATTCAAAATGGACATCAGTAAATCTGTTTTCGATATAAAGAGATTGATGGGTGGGTAAATACAACTGACTCCTAGATGTCTTCATTGAGTGCGGGCTGTAAACTCACACTTTTGCAATGCTGTAAATGGGAGGCCAGAAGGGTGAGTCCTGGACCCTGTCCTTTAGGTCTGTACTTTAATTTATTTAACAAATGTTAAGTGAAGACTTACTATGTCTGGCACTATTCTAGAGATGGATGGCAAAGCACTAAGCAAAATCCTGTGCTAGTGCAACTTAAACTCTGATGAAGGAGGTAGAAAATAAACAATCATATATATCCTATCATGTCAAGGGTGACAAGAGCCATGAGGATAAACAAAGCAGGAAAGTGGAAGAGTAGCTGGCGAGGCCAGGGGACCTCCAGGAGCGGGAGTTTGAGCACAGATGCACATGACATAAAGCAGTGAGCCATACAGCTCTCTTGGGAAAGAGTGTAAAGCAAAGAAAGCTCAGGGCAAGAGTCTGGAGATGGGCCACATTTGACGCACCTGAGGAAGACCAAGGAGACCACTGTGGCTGGAGATGAAGGTGGAGGGCTCGGGGGAGGCGCAGCTGCAGACACGCTGGGCATGACCAGCCGGGCCAAGAGGACAGAGGTTCTGATGACACTGCTCCCCGCTTAACCCTCACGACAGCCACCTTGACAACAACAACAGCTAATAATAGACCGACCACTGCCTTGAGCGCTTGTGTGTTCAGACTCATAGACGCCTGTGAGGCCACAGAGAAGAGGGAACAGGCTCAGACATTAGTTTTCCCAAGCCACTTAAGCTAGCAACAGGCAGACACGGGTTTTTCACTGATTACTGGGTGATCTCACCTTCCAAGTGACCCACCACACTGCTTCTCTATAGAGGAAACCTGGAGGGATATTTCAGATTGGGTCAGACTTGGGTAGATCTGGGAGCAGAGAGCAGGGGTGAAAAGGAAGGGCCATTTCAGGTATAGTAGCTTAGACTAAAGTGAGGTGGGTAGCTGGAGGCCCGAATATGGAGATTGCAGAGCTGCTGTAGGAAGTGGGATCCCTTTCAGGTAGGTCCACAGGCAGTCCTGCTCCCATGCTCTGTCAGGTGTCAGCTGCCGTCACAATGGGAAAGGCAGCTGCCTGAACGGTCAGGGCCCAGAGGGGATCCATGGGCAATGCGACTGCCCTCAAACAAGGCTGACAGCTTCCTGTCAGGAGAGAAGATGAAGCTCAGGAGGTGATCCGAATAATCCAGAGTGTCGGGCTGCAGTGGTTTCCTTAGTGATGCTATGAGTGGCCCCCCTCTGGGTGGCCCTTCTAGAACAGGGTGCTATGCGAAGGTGACCTGCCAGGCATGCTTCCCATCCTGCCCTGACTGACTCCCAGGTCACCTCCCACCAACAGCTGCCCTGGAGCTTGGAGCCTGGCAGGTGAGAGAATGTCCCACCTGAGGTGGGTAGAAGATGCCATGGCCCTTGTGAAGGAGCCCCCCACTGCCCAGCCATACGCCACACCACTGCCACCCAGCAGGACCTGCAGGACCCGGAGGAGAGCAGCACGTGCCAGCCACAGTGCACCACTGAAAGAGCGTCCAGTGAAAAATGTGCAGCCCCGTGTGCAGGCAGGAATTCAACCTCCCCAGAGGCCCAGCCATTGCCTCTAAGCCTTTGGAGTGTCCTGCCTCACAGGTATGTCTTCACTTGCCTAGGGGCTTTGGGTCATGTCCAGGTCACACTGGGTAGCCTAACAATGGGACTTAGGGTGGGGACTGGACACCCAGATGTGACTCAGGTGGAGGCTTTTGATCATGGATTATCAGGCAGCCTTCAGAGGGGCTGGAGCCTGAGGTCGACCACTTGGGTAATCAATCAATCAGTCAATCATGCCTCACATGATGCAGCCCTAAAAGAAATCCTGACTGCTGAGGCTCAGGTAAGCTTTCCGGTTGGCAAAACGCCATGTACATGGCCACTCATCAGTGCCAGGTGAGAAATGCCACCCTGCCTGCATGGGGAGGACACGTGAAGACTCCACACCTCACAGCCTCCTGCACCCGGTGTGCCTCCTCTCAGGGCTGATTTTCCTCTGCTTCCTTTCCCTGTAATAAACTGTAACCATGAGTGTAAATATCAGCGAGTCTGTGAATCCTAGTGAATTATCAAACCTAAGGTGGTTTGGGGGGAGCCCCCCAAACCTGCACTGGTCTCCAAAGCAAGGGTGGGCTAGCATGGACTGCTCCCTCTTACACCTACTGGAGGACGAGGCTTTGCGTCCATCTTCCCTGAGCTCTTGGCTCGTGTCATCTCAAGGGCCCCACTGGCTCTGGACGTCGGCTTGCACATTGCTGAAATGGGCATAGTGGGCATAAAGTATGCTGCTGTGAGGATTAAATCATGCATTGGGTCAGGGGTGACCCACAGAATAAAGGATAGGAATCCAGAGGCCACCCACTGCTTTCCCTTCACTCCCTCTGGTCTTTGCAAACAAGCCAAACTCACTCCTGATTTCAGACTTTGAGGTAGCTGCCCACTCTTCTGGAAAGCACTACCCCATACCTCACTATGGCTTGGTCCTTCCCACCATGTGGGTCTCTGCTCAAAGGTCTTCTCCTTCCAGATAGCCTTCCCTGACCCATCCAACTCAGCTCCCCACCCTAGCACTTCCTACCACTTTCCTCATAGCAACATTCACCAGCTGAAATTCTCTTGGCCACATCTTGATTCATGGGTTTAGGGCCCACGTCTCCCTCCAGCACCAAGCTGCAGAAGAGCAGATGCAGGGAGGTCCTGTACGCGGCTGTATTTCTAGGTCCTAGAGCCGTGCCCAGCCTGTATGAGCACAATGAGTATGCACTGAATGATGAGTCTCTTCCTCTAATGGGAGAGAAAATCACAGACTAGAAAGGAGGAGGACTCTGCAAGACCACACTCACGTCCGCTGAGGCAGAGACAGGATGAGCATATTTCAGCTGAGCCTTTTCCTGGTTGTGTCCAAGATTCCTCACCTTTTAAACAGAGTTGGACTTTGCCTTAAGTGAGACGAACATGAAGGTGCTCCAGATAACATCAAAGCTTTGAACTCACGCTGCATGCTCTTATCGTGGCCTCTAGTTGAGGTGGTAGTGGTTTGGTTTGATTTTTTTGTGTTTGTGGAAAATTGTTTGAATGGTCATGTTTGGTTTTTGTTTGTGTTTTTGTCATGAAGGAAAAAAGAAATGTCACAGTCAGAAGACAAAAGTGTCAGAAGCAAACCTCAGCGTGCAGGTGGACAGGCTGATGACGGGAGTGGGCTGAGCCTGCATCTGTGGCGTGCATGGCGCACGGCCTTCCCCAGGAAGCCCCTTTTGGGCCATGTCCTGGGAGTCTGCCGGGAGGACTGCGGAGACGAGATGAACCGTCGCCGGCACTGAGTGGGGCTCCCCCGGCAAGTGAGTCGAGAATGCAGGTGCTGCGCTCCCCTTTGTAAGACAGGATTTTTGGACCTGTGACTTTTCACAGAGCGCAGAAGAAGGTGTTGACAGTGAGAAACTGTCCCCTGAAGAGAACGTTATGCAGGTCCCAAAGCTGCAAATTGGCTCCCCTCCGAGCAGGCTCCCATCTGCGGCGCCTCAGGCCGCGGGAGGCCAGCACTGTGGGCAGGGCCCGCTCGGCGGCACCTCAGTGACAGGTCACCGACAGAAGCCAGATCAGACTTTGGGGATGCAGGTGTGTGATACGCACGCACGCACGCACGCACGCACACACACACACACACACACACACGCCTGTTTGTTTTATAAGGGGAAGGACAGAGAGAGCGCCTCAAATCCACACCCACCAGCAATGGACCCAGGGTCAGCACAGACCATTGAATGGCTTTGGGCGTGTCCTTTCCCTCCACTATGGTTGCTGTGGTCACCACCTAAATCCTGCCCTCCTCTCTTTAAAACAGTCCACTGTGGCTGGGCCCCAGATTCCCCCAGCATTTCCTCACTGCCGACTCCACCAGCTCCCAGGCGGGGCAGGCAGCTCCTCAGCTGCTTGGCCTCCCAGCCGGTTACTGTCCGGGAGAGGCCACCCGACCCAATGTGGGCCAAGCTGGAAAAATGTTACCTAGTGGCTCCTGGGCAAAATATGCCCCCTCTTTTCAGAGAGTTTTAAGATCAGACACTTCCTCTGCCTTGAGAGGTGCCTGGAAGCCTGTAGCCCTGGATGCTTGCAGCCATGGGGGAGCCAGGGGAAAGCAGGCAGGAGAGAAGCCAGGTCCCGCTAACTTCATGGAGCTGCCCAATCTTGCACCCCTGGGCCTGGGACCCCCACAGAAGCTTTGCATGAACCAATTTTTACTTAAGCTAATAGAGTCGGTTTGTCTGTTTCTTGCAGCCAAATGCATCTGCATCCTGCATATTGTGACCACCCGGCTCCTGGACTAAGCAGACTATTAGCCCTGCATTTTACTTCATTAATTTATCCATTCGAATTCATAAGCAGATCGCCTACTTTGCATCAGTTCCTTGCTGGGGACTTGGAAAGAGACCCAAGTAATATATGGAGCCTTGTCATTAAGCTCACAGTCCAGAGATAAATACAGAAATGTTTTATTAAAATTTAAAAAAGGCTGCAGTATAGTGAGATAAGTGTCATAGGAAGGTGGTATAAGATACAGCAGAACAAAGAGTATTAATCACCTGTACCTCAGGTGGGAAAGGAATGGTCGTGTGGGTCTTGGACACTGAGGAGACATTCCCTCCAAGCAGAAGTAAGGCGAGGGCACAAGGACAAAAATAAGCTCGTTAGCAAGAAGCAGTTCAAGGAGCTACAGCAGTTGGGCATGATTAGGTCGTATGAGCACAAAAGGGAAATGTTGGGAGACAAAACTTACTAAAGAGGGGAGGGTTTGGAGGGCTCTGCATGCTACTAGCAGAGAGACACTGAGGGGTTATAAGCAGCAGTTTTGCATTCTGAAGATTCTCCCAGTCACCCTTCCTCCACTAAGCCTTCCATGATTATATATTTATTATAAATAATTCAATGAGCCCTGAAATGTATTCTGTCCAACTGTCCAATTTGGTAGCATACAATGCTACAGCTGGGGTTCAGAGAAGGCAGAGACCAGCGTCTCACCTGTTCTTCTGGAGTAAGTAGATACTTCATTAGAGCCAAACTACATGGAGAACCCCTACTGACTCCAAAGTTATCCAGTGGCATTTGCCTCTGAAATAAATTAAGAAGACTTCTTTGGTTCATTATTTTCATCAGAGCTCTTTGTTAACCCAAGGAGACACTGGCAGAAGAAAGCTTTTATTTTATTTGATGTGGTCAGTTTTGCATTTGTTTCATATGAATCTAATATCACCACCTCAGAGTTTGTTTCTAGACAGGTTGCTAGTGATTAAGATTTTTTTCATTATCTTTGACAGTTCTTGATTCTTTCTCAGGACCATAAGAGGTCAGCAAGCACCATAAAAGTGTGTGCCTTCCACTGTAGCCAGGCTGGTCTGCAAAAGGCCTCCTGAATACTCTCCGCCTCCACTCCCACCCCCGTGCCTTTGCTCAAGCTTTTCCCTGCCAAGAATGCTCTTCTTCCTGTCTGCTCATCAAAGCCTAGTTTAAGACCCACCATTTCCCCGACATCAGATGGGAGAAATCACCAGGCTGGCAGTGAGAGGACTTAGTTATGTGAGGTTTGCAGAGTTTCTTGAGAAATCTGAGACTGTTTCTGCAATTGTAAAATAATGCATTTCAACAGATCAACTCAAGATTCAGGTATTGAGCAATTAGCTTATGGGTTAGACTTTCATAGATGCTGACATACACAGATACTATCTCTTTTTTAAGGAATTCACAAACTGGATGGGGAAACACATACAGAGATAAACACATAAATAATTATGGCAGGTAAATATTATTATAAAACATGGGAGATCGTGTCAATGATTTCCAAAAATCCACCCAGCTGGTATTCTGTAACTCTGTGCTCTTACTGTTTTTTTCTACATTTATGCTTCATTCATCATACTATTTATATGGATTAACCTTCTCTTTTCAACTCAATAAAACTATAAATACATCTTTAAAGAAGCATATTTGTAATAGCTTTAGAGCTGACAGAGATTTTATTTGTGATAGCTGATTAGACCATCACATTAAATCAGTGAGCTAAGGTCTTCTTCTTTTACCATATGAGAAGTGATGCATCTTATCTAATATCACATGGATGAGGGACAGAGCCATGGTCACAGAGCACTGGATTTCCTTCTGCGCCATGATGCTCAGTCCTCATTCTTCTAAGTCAGGCGCTCTCTCTCTCTCTCTCTGTCTCACACACACACACACACACACACACACACACACGCACGCGTGCACGCACATACCCAATCTCTTATTTAAAACTTTGTTAAGAAGCCACATTATGGAGAAGCAGAAGCATATCAAATTACCTCTCTTTTCTATACTATTATCCTGAAGATCCCCTGTGTCTCCCCCTGTCCTGCCTCATCAGAACAGGCAGCCCCCTGAGCTCTCTGTCCACCCCTTGCCCTGCACCTGAGCAGTGCACCTCAGCTCTCCCACCACACTATGCTTTTCTCTTGGTTCTTTCTTCTCAGTTACATAAAAATGTTTAGGTTTCCATTCATCCCAAATCAACATGATTAACTGAGTGGCTACTCAGTACCATGCCTTGAGCTGAGGACTCAGGGAACAAGGATGAGGAGTAAGAGAGTAAGACCTGGGTTTGTCTTCAAAGAGCTTATTGTCAAGTCTTGGGTGTCAGACAAGGCCATATCATTACCTCACTGGAGGACACTTGTATTCTAACGAAATGTTGGACATGGATCAGGGATGATTGTAGTTTAACAGTCTGAGGACTGTGACACTCCTGGCCAAATACCCTGCACACACTCAGACCTGGCCAACCTGCTGCTCCCCATAAATGTCCTGGGCCAGGTTATCCCTGAGCCTGGCTGCATGCTGTTCTGTCTCCCTAAATTCCTTCTTCCCTTTGAAGAAGGAAGCTCTTCTCCAAATATCTAAGACTGGCAAACTCCTTAGTACTTGGGGCTAAAAGGACTCCACCTTCCTTATAAGCACACAATAATTCCCTCTACTCCCGACATATTACAAAGCAACACAAGTTTCAGGGTTCAGCCCCACTCATGGCTTAGTCTCACAAGCCTGTGACGAGGAAGGGCTCTGTGTCCATGAGCAAGGAAGACAACAAAGCTCCCTTTTTAATTCTGTGTCTTACCATCCTGCCGGCCAACCAGTCTTTGATGCACTAGTTCCCTTTACATTATAATTTGTGATGTAGCAACTCCAAGGTACAAGCAGTAATTACTTAATAATCACTGAGTACTCAGGGACAGCGGAGGACAACCCCCTGCTGGGGGCGGTGCAGGAAGGATAATTCTCCCATTAGCAGCACTGACCCACCTTGATGAGCACAATAGGCTCACCATCACCGTGGTGTGATGCTAAGTTTTTCCTGCCAAACTGAAGTCCTCATTGGCATAAACCCAGATACACCAGCAATGACTATTTTAATTATAGGCTGTCTTCTGATCAAAGAAGACTAGTGGATGGCTAACCGTTTCACCTCATATAACCACTACCACCCTGAGAAGGGCTGAAATAGAGAAGATCAGGTACGGCAGAAGCACAGAATGGGAGGACTGAACTACTCTGGGAAGGGAAAGGAGGGGAAAGAAAACAGTTTTAAGCTGAACACTGTCAGAAAGTGGGAATTAGGCTGAAAAGGAAGGTGGCAGACAGAAGGGACGTGTGCTCAGAGGCCCTGGAGCAGGAAAGGACCGGCACTGAAGAGCTCACAGACGGCCCTCAGGAGCAGAAGGAAGTGAGCCGGGAGGTAGCAGTGAGCTCAGAGGCTGACATGCTAGGCAGGGCCATGTGGACACCTGATGAGCTGAGCTGTGCATTTTGGACTTTTTCCTAAAGAAACAGAAGCCACTTAAGGATTTAGGGCATGCTAAGGGTGCTATGACCGATTTTCTTTCTGAAAAGATGACTCAGCTGGCTGCCCAGAGAACAGGTGGAGCAGGGCAAGCGGCCAGAGGGCGATCAGTCAGGAGGACATTGCAGATGTTAAGCAGGGGAAGAAGTGGCCTGGACCCCACCCCAGAGGAGGAGGAATCGTTTGCAGCCCAGTGGCACTTACTAGCAGAGGCATGGGGCCCCTTTCTGTCCAATGTCCAGCCTGGCTCTCCTTCCCATCTGTCACCAATGAGAGGGTCCACGGGGAACCCCTGAGGCATTCTGACAACACATACCTTCACAAAGCACTGACAAGGGCAAACGGCACTGGGGGCCGCAAGAATGTACAAAACTAATGGACACGGTGAATCATGGATCTCGGTGAAGACCAGATGGGAAGCAGCATGTTAACCCCTTAGCCCAGGACCTGGAATATTAAAGGGCTCAGCAAACATTGGCTGGCGTGCCCTAATTCTGCTCCCAGTCTCCTATGACCTGAGCTCCATCAGAGGAAAGCAAGCCCCATGTATCTTTATCTCCAGCATCGGGCACAGCCCCTGGGTTAGACCAGGTCATCAGCAAGTCCTTGCTGATTTAATGAATGAACTAGATTAGAAACTTTTCAAGATAAGAATTTTGGTTCAAGAACCTCCCATTTCCTTTGTAGCACTCTACAGGGTGCAGGATACCCAAAATCAAATCCAGAAAGTGTTTATTAAAAGCCACGTAGGAACTTCTGAAGAATAGGTCATGTTCCCGCCCAGGGCCAAGGAAACCCCACAGGAAAGGCCCGCACAGGAAACACACCAGAGATCAGGTTCTCCTCCAGCTCACCTTAGGACGAGGCCAACTCAAGGCAATGTGGCTGGTGCAGGAAAGCTACAAAGGACCAGCGAGGCAGGGCAGCACATCAAGCCCTGGCCCAACAAGGATGGAGCCAGGTCCATGAGTAATGAGGCTTGAAGCTTAATGAGCTGAGAGCAGTGCAGAGGAGGGAGGACTGGGACAGGCCAGTGGTCCGGAACAGACGGTGAGCACTACCAGGGGTGGACCTGCCACCATGAGCAGCGACCATCGTGCGGGGCACAGCAGGTTTGCAGCCTGAAGATCTGCCAGGCAGAGCTCCAGAGCGGCATCGTGGGTCCAATGCTGGGAAAGGGTGGTGAGTGTTCTGGTTTTAGAGGTCCTGGCTCGCCTGGGTGGGACGCAGACCTCCAGGACGGGCATCCTGTGAGGACTTATGTGGTCCACATGAGGCAGAAGACACATGGAGAAACCGCTTCCTTCCTGGAGCACACCTGCGCTGTCTGTGCACTGAGACCTGGGGAGCCGCAACTCGGCCAAGGAAGAGAACTATTAGCGTAAAAGCTTTGATATTTTATTCCCTTGTGAATCTGGTGGGCTTCCTTAAGTGAACTATGTTTTCACCGTCACTAAAGCATGGATGGAAGCCGAGGAAGTACACAGGGGAAATGCTGGCTGTCTGAATGTTCAGAGAAGAGCAGGATGCTGAGTATGGGGACCACTGACGGGAAAGCTTCAGGCCAGAGAGGCCTATCACCAAGAGGGTCCGAGAGACTCATCTAGCTTAGCAAGTGTTCAGGGGCTGCAGCCGAAGTCCCAGCCAGGCTGAGGAGGGGGAGGAAGATGCACCATCAGTGCCCACAAGGTGGCACACTCTGGGGGTAAGGATGTGGGCTCTGGCTCAGACAGACCAGAGGTCAAGTCCTTGTGGAAGCAGCCCAGGTGTCCCTAACATCATGGACCCACGGTCATCTTATCTGTAAAGTATAGCTGACCATAGCCACCTTTTCCAGCAAGATGATTTTAATATGAAATGTGATAAAGTATGTAAGCCCCTTGGTGTGGTACCTGGCCCACTGGAGATGTTCCCTAGCCTCATCCATTTAATAAATATTTAATGAGAACCTACTATTTCCCAGGCAGTGTTCTGAGTGCTGGGGATGTAGCAGTTGTCAAAACAAAATTCCTGTCCTTGTGAAGTTTATATTTGAGAGAAGACAAAAAAAAAAAATAGATAAACCAAGTAGAGGTAGGGCAATAAGTGCCTTAAAAGTGCAAAGCGACATAAGCATGTTGGGCAGTTGTAACTTGAGCAAATATCTGAATGAAGTGAGGAATGGACCGTGCACAGATCCGGAGAATGTTTTAGACCAAGAGCAGCAAGATCCTGAGGTGGAAGGTATCTGGCACATTCAAGCAGCTGGTGAGCGTTTCCTTCCCTACAGTTCTTTAAGGACAATTCAACGTGTGACGTCTGGGGACCTCCTGATCCTCGGGTCTGAAGCTGTATATCCATCAACCTTCTCCTAGAGATGCATTCCAAAACCACCCCCTTTATGTGAGACGTTCCCAACAGTAAGCAGCCTTTGCCTCCCTCCGAGGCAGACTTCCACCAGAGGACAAACGTGTCCCCAACTGGCAGTGGGCAGGGGGCCCTACCCCCAGGGCCTCACAGGTTTCTGGTTATCACGGCTGCTCAGGACGCCTTCCGAGGCCTCAGGAGGGAAGAATATTACTCACAAGAAGACAGTGCAAGAAGGAAGATGGAGAGAGCGGGGTGAGGGGCAAAGGAACCCACAGTCACCCCCCCATTCCAATCCGATAAGGAAACAAAGGCTGGGCTGAGTTCCCTCGAGAGGCTGTGCCCCTGCTGCTTAATGGAAAAGGCCAGTGGGAGGGAAGTGAAGAGCAGAAGGAGGGAGTGGAATATTTTCTTCTGCTTTGCTAGCTTTGGAAAGCTAAAAAGGAATCCACCACCTGTGACCCCAGCCCTGATTGCAAAACATTCTGTTATTTTAGCTCTGAGTCTGTAGTAGCAGATTGTCAGTTTGGCCTCACAGCGATGCAGCAGCCGCCAGAAAAGATTAGACATTTTAATTTCCTGAGCAGGTGCACCAGGACTGGATTCAGGATACCAGCGGAAAATGAAAGAGAGGCGGACAAGGAGGTTAAAGACTGGCGTTACGTGCCTGTGTGGGGTGGAGTGGGGTGGAGTAGGCGGAGGAGGGAGAAAGGAAGTCAAACAGGGAAACTAAGTATGTGAAGGAAGAAACAAGAAACAGGAAAGGCGGGCAGCCAGGGAGCTTGGGTCCGCCTCAGAGAAATCACTAGGAACCTGGGGCTCATTGGGAAGGGGCCATTCTGCACATTGGCTCCCCCACTAGGCTCGATGTCATGCAGAATCAGGGTCCTCTTGCCCATGTGGTACCTGTGTGAAATTTCCCCTGCAGACACAGCCACTGTTCTAATTGCCTGTCATGGTGAGCTGAGCTGGAGCTGTTGTGCAGATCACAAATGAACACCTTCACCTGGATCCTGTTCCTACCTGAGAAAGAGACCACTGTCATGAGAAAGAAGGAAGCGCCAAGTTGGGGGGAGCAGCAGGTAAAGCAGTGCAGCTCTGCAAACGGGGCTGTGAGAGGGTCACAGAGCCCAGGACAGGCACCAAAGGCAGAGCTCAGAGACAGGAAGAAGAGTGGAGCCAGTGATGTGGAAGAGTCAGGGCACCGCCCGGGCCCCACGTTCCGTGACTGCCTGCCCTCCCCTCTCAGTCTCACATGGCCAAAATATGAATAAATGCTCTTCTGAATGCACGGTTCCTATCCCCTCCCAGGCTTCCATTAATGTGGAGAGGGAAGGAATATGGAGATAGTGCAATGGCTATCTCATATGTACCTGAGGTCTGTGTTTGCATTAAGTTACTCAGCAAGCGTTTGTTTTGCACTTACTATGTGACAAGCACTGTGCTAGGTGCTGGTCCTATATCAGCACTGAGACAACGATGGCCCCTTTCCTCAGACAACCGGTGTGATGATTGCATGAAACAACATAAAGACAGGACACAAAATGATCAAGAGCATGAGCAAGCATGGAAACAATGATGATGATGGCTCCTGACTCACAGAATCGTTAAGTGACTAAATTAGATAATATGGGTAAGTGAGCACGACACATGGCTCAAAGTAGGTTGTTCATAACTCTAATTATCTTCCTACATTTTCTCCCTCCACAATTCCAGAAATGAGAAGATATATCCAGTTTCAGACGTCCAAACTAAAAGTGTCATTCTCACTATTACAGTAAGAAAAATACTAGGAAAACTTTTCTTAAACTTATTAGAGAACTGAGGTTACAGGGAAGAAAACTGAGAATTTGGAGAGTCACCTTCAGAGAAAAATTACCAACAAAACACTACTGAATGGCATGGAGAAAATAGAGAAAAATTTTTAATGAATTACTACAATCTGGGCTAGTGTAAGAGTGTGAAGCCCTGTGGCCACAGAGAGGACCACACCATCCTGAAGCTTGTCCTCCAGGGCCCTGCTGGGTGCTCACCTGGAAGACCAGCAGAATCCTGGGGATGCTTCCCCGTGGAACTGGCTGACAACAGGCACTGCGGAGATATGCCCACACCGTTTCCCTATCTCCCCTATAGAACATAAACCTTAATCTATAAGAGAAAGGGCAACAAGAACCGTTGGCTGAGGGTGCAGAAGAAAACCTACTGCAGATGGGGAAAGAGAACAGGAAAGAAAAATTATACATGTGGAAGAGGTCATGAATACCTGCTATGCCACCCTCACATCTAGGAGAAGAGGTAGAAAAACTTGTGAAAGCCATATCCCCAAGATTCAGTGACTGCCTAGGAAGAAGGATTAATCAGGACACAAAGACCATGTCACCCCTGCTTCCACATCACAGAAGCACCAAGTAAAAATGAAGCAGAGCAGCAGTAGGAGCCCCAACAGAGGAACAGTCTGTCTGACATGAAGATGCAGAGGTAAGAAGTAGAACTAGAGCCACAGTGGGAACAGGCATTGAGAGAAATGTGGTTTATAGCCCACACCCTACACACAACAGTGACTGGTAGGTTCCCAAGGATAAAAGGACTGCCAACTTCAAACACAGGTCAACTCTCAACTAGATAACACAAACCTCCCCACACTGAACACAAAGGAGACCAGAAGTTATGCTTCCAGCAGAACAATGTTTAAATATACATGTCTTTCAACAAATTATGTCAGAAGGCAAGAAAAAGCATAGCCTGAAGAGACAAAGCAATATCAGAACCAGACTCAGATGTGACACAGACTTTTATAGTCTTTTCCTTCTTTAGTCCTATCAGGCGCAATTAGGAAAGGAAAGATCTGGCTCTGTTAGAAAAGGTAGACAACATGAGTAATCAGATAGGAAATTTCAGAAAAGAAATGAAAACTATTAGGAAACATGATAACATTAACAATCTAAAATATGGTAACAGAGGTGAAAAATGACTCCAACAGGCATATCAGCATGTTAAGCACAGCCAGGAAAAGTAACACAGAGCCCAAAGGTAAATCGGTAGAAATTACTCAACTGAAACACAAAGTGAAGAATAAGCAAAAAGAACAGCAGCAGAAATAGAACATGCAAGAGCTGCAGGACAACATCCAACAGCCTAATATGTGAAGAATTGGAGCCCCAAAAAGAGAAGAAAGAGAGAATAAGAAGGAAGTTAAATCCAAGATTTTTCTAAAATTAGAGACAGACACCAAAAACAAGATCAAAACAGAGAGAGCATGGGGCATAAATACCAAATAAACAACTAAGTATGTTATATTCAACTGCTGTACCAAAAACAAAAAGAAAATCTTGAATGTGGGCAGATAATAAAAAATGCATTACCTACAGAGACCAGGGAAATTAATCACATGTGATTTATCATTAGTAATAATGTGAGCAAGAGGATAATAGAGTGAGATCTTCAAAGTCTGAGGGGGGAAAACATCAACCCAGAATTCTATACCCAGTGAAAATATACTCCCTTTGAAATGAAAGAGAAGCAAGACATTCTCAGGTAAACAGAAACTGAAGTAATTCATTGCCAATGATACACTTTATAAGAAATGGTAAGAAACTAGTTCAGACAAAAGAAATATGATAGTTGATAGAAACTTGTCACTATGCAAAGAAATGAAAAGCATCAGTAGTGGAATAAATTAAAGGAAAATAAAAGCTTTTTCCTTATTTTTAATAAAAAGTGGCTGTTTAAAACAAAAATAGTAAAAGCAAATTGACTGTTTAACATATACGTAACAGTGAAATGCGTGACAGCAATGGCATAAGTTGTGGATGGGAGGATTTGGGGAACGGTGTTATAAGATCCTGATGAGTGACAGCAGCATCATGATGGCAAAAGCATTCCTCCTTTATGCACCCCCTTTTTTCATCAACTAACTAGATGTTCATCCACAAACAGAAGTGCCATGGTGGGAGTTGTGAGATCTAGCACGGCACCAAGGGGCCCTAGAGGAGTCATGTCCGCCTGTGCATCAGGTAATATACATGGACCTAGGCACAGGCTACAGACCCAAAAGAGCTGTGAACCTTCCCCAGCATCTCTCACCACAGACAGGAAAACCCTGGAGAGTGTTGACCTTGGCAGACACCCAAGGATGAGAGAATATGCAGGAGTCCAGCCTTCCCAGAGGAGAGTCCAGCACACCATTGGAGCACAAATAATTGAGTATGGATGCAGTGGAGACAGTAAGAGGACCTTTGCCAGCACCGCCTCTCTTCCCCAAGGGAGCACTTCATGGGGCTGAACTGTCCTGTGGGGGCGAAGGAGAGCTGTGAGCAAGGGCCTGCATACTCTGGTCGTGCAGGACATGGCTGGAGAAACCACTCCTCTCCTCCAGATAATGAGGTGGGACCTTCTCCAACACGTTATAATGAAACTGTCAAAAGTCAAAGATAAACATGGACTCCTAAAGGCAACCAGGGAATAAAACAGTGTTCCCCACAAAGGAACCCCCAATGGGCTCTCAGATTTCACAGCAGAAACCCTAAGGTCAGGAGAGAGTGGAATGACATACTCAAAGTGTTGGAAGAAAACAAATGCTAGGCAAAGTTATCCTTCATATATGAGGGAAAATAAGACTTTCCCACACCAAATAAAAACTAAGGGAGTCCATCACCACTAGACCTGCCTTGCAAGAAATGCTGCAAGGAATTCTTCAAACTGAAATGAAAAAAGGCACCAATTGGCCACAGGAAAACATATAGAAGTATACAATGTTACCATAGTTACTGTAAACCATAACCAGAAGAAAACTGAAGAAAGTATACAGATATTCTTAAAAGTACATTTAGACAAAGGAATAGTAACAAGTATAAAGAGGAACATTACATAATGATAGAGAGGACAATCATCAAAGAGGACATAAAACGCCTAAATGCTAATACACTTAAAAAGAGTTTCAATATAAATTAAGCAAAAACTACTTGATCTGAAAGGAGACACAAACAAATCCACAAATAAGAGTGAAGACTCCAATTCTGATCTCTCAGAAACTTAAAGAATGGATACACAGAAAACAAATAAGAATACAGATGACTTAAACAATGTTTACATAACACTTACCCCCAAACAGCAGAATTCACATTCTTTTCAAATGCACCAGGAGTAATCTCCAATCTTGGCCAGAAAAACAAACCTGAACAAAAAGAAATTTAAATTATATAGAGTATATTTCTGGATAATACAATTAAAGAAGAAATCACTGTATTAAGAAAATCTCCAAATATTTGTAAATTAAATAACACATTTCTAAATTTCTAATTGTCAAAGAAGATTCTCAAGGAAAATAAGAAGACAGTTTGAAATAAAAATAGTATGAAATGAAAATACAAGATATCAACATTTTTACTGTGTTGAATGTACCTAAAATTATGTTTAGAGGAAAATCTGTAACATTAAGTCCCTCTGTAAGAAAAGAAGTCTAAAATCTCAAATCAATAATTAAGGCCCTTAAGAAACAACCAAACAAAAAATTAAACCCCAAAGAAGCAGAAGAAAGTAAACAATAAGACCAGCAAAATCAATTGAATTGAGAACAGTCCTCCAAAATAACAGAGATAATAAAGTAAAAAGCTGGACTTCTAAGAATATTAATAAAAATGATGAACCTCTAGCTAGACTAGCCAAAACTTTAAAAAGAAAACACGAATTTCAAGTATTGTGAATGAAATGAACACATCCCTCACTACATCACTATACGTCCTACTGAGATTAAAAGGGCTAATAAGGAAATACTACGCACTTTATGCTCATAAATTGGACCCATTAGATGAGCTGGAAAAGTGCCTTGAAATACCAGACTCACTCAGGAAGATGGATAATTTGGATAGTAAAATACATATTAAAGATATTAAACTTGTGGTAAAAACATTCCAGAAAGAAAGCTCTAGGCCCAGATGGTTTCACTATTGAATTTTACCATTTAAGAAAGAAACAATCCCAATTTCATGCAAATATTTTCAGAATATAAAAAGTGAGGACAGTGTCTCCATTTACTTTATTAGTTCCAGGCTACTGTGATACCAAAATGAGTTAAGAGAATTATAAGAAAACATAAAAACAGATGCAAAAATCCTCAACAATATGCTAGCAAATCAGTTCCAAAATGGTTCATTATTACCAAGTGTGATTTACTTCAGAAATTTAAATTAAGGCTGGTTCAACATGCAAGATTCTATCCATATAAATTCATCCCATTAACAGACAAAAGGCAAGCAATCATGAACTCCTCACTAGAAGAAAAAGAAGTCTTTGACAACATTTAATATGCATTTATGATTAAAAAGTACTTTCAGCAAACTGGGAATTGGGAGTAGAAGGGAACTTCCTTAACCTAATAAAAGGCATCTACAACAAGCAAGCAAATCAACCCTGCCCTTAAGCTCACACATAATTATTTTCTCCTAAAATTGGAAACAACTCAAGAATGTATGTTCTCACCATGTTTATTCAAGATTGTACCAAGGTCATGGTCAGTGCACTAAAGCAAGAAAAAGAAATGAAAGGCATGCGATACACAAAAGAGGAAATAAAATCATTCTGTACACAAATTACATCATGTTCTATGTAGAAATTTCCCAAGAATCTGAAAAGTTACTAGACCTAATAAGTGAGTTTGCCAAGAGCCCTCAAAAACAGAGTCAATATACCAATATTCTATATATGATCCTATACAGGGTTGACAAATTGAATCTATAATTTATATGGACAAGTAAAGGAACTAGAGGAGCCAGAAGTTATTCTAAAAAAGAGCAAAGTTAGAATATTTATGCTACCTGGTAATATAAGGCTAAATAATAGAGACAGGAATATTGGGGGAAGATAACAGAATAGAGTGCTCAGAAATTGACTCACACTTCTATTATGAATTGATTTTTGACAAAAATGCAGACAATTTAATGAAAAAAGTGTAATGTTTTGAAGAAAAAGTTGGATATCCGTATCAAAAAAAATAAAGAATGGAACCTTGATCCATACCTTATACCCTATAAAAAAATCATCTCAAAATGGATCATAAGACCTAAATATAAAATCTAAAACTAAAAAACTTCTAAAACAACACATCAGAGGCAATCTTCATGACTCGAGTTAGACAAAGGCTTGTTAGATACTATGCCAATAGCATGACTGAGTAAAAAATCACACATTGCAATACAGTGGAATTAAGATCTTCTGATGTTTGAAAGATACCCCAAGAGAATGGAAATAAGCTACAGACCTGAAAAAACATTTTCACTCCACACATCCAATAGATTTGTGTCTACACCATATAAAGAATTCTCAAAACTCAGTGATAAGTAGAGACCCAATATGTATATAATAGGCAAAAGTTTGAGCAGAGAGTTCTACAAAGAAAATATACAGATTTCAAATAGTACACACAAAGATGGCCAACATAATTACTCAGGAAATGCAAACTGGAACCACGGTGAAATGCCATTAAGCAGGTACGAGAATGCCAAAAAAACACACACTGTGTCAGAATAGTGATCCCTAAAGATGTCCGCCTCCTAATCTCCCAATCCTGTGTTCAGAGGTTACACGCCATGGCCTATGGCTCCGCAACTCTTTGTCCTTCAGAAGCAGAGTCCCTCGACTTCGGTTTGGCTGTGTGACTTGCTGCAGTCGGTGGAATGTCCATGGAGGTGCCTGCTTGAAGGCCCCCAGGGCATGTCTGTGATTTTCTTGCTCTCTTGGTTCTATGCCATTACCTTGAGAATTCCCCCGGCTGGACCGCTCATCTCTAAGATGGGAAATCGACTAACAGAGCAGAGCCCAATCCAGGTGAGCCAGTTCACAGATCCATGAGCACAAATGTTTGTTCCAAGCCAGTGATTCTTTGGGTAGTCTGTTTTACAGTATATTTGTAGTTAAGCAATAAAGGTGGGCAGGTAAGGCTTCCTAAAGTGGTATGATTTGGAGTGGAACAAATATATTGTGGTTGTATTGGAAGTGTATCTATTGGAATTTGGGTTTTATGTGCTATTGGACAATAAACAAGCTTTCTGTTTCTTTGCCTGTTAAACTGGATACCACCATAGACTTATGTATTATATGTGATACAATTGACTTAGAACACAATGGGATCGTACACATAAGATGTATAACTTTCTGTTGGCAGGATTTGAAAGGAACAAGGAAGCCCTTTGCATCTCCTATGAATAAATAAGGGGCAGAGGAAGGACCAGAAATGTATTAACTTAACTTCAAATTGGCTTTCTCATTGACCCAATGGAATGTTGGAACAAAATTTTGCTAATGCAGGGTAATGTGAAGACATTTCATGCATCAATCATCTTGAAAAGCAAGATATCAGTGCAAATATAGATCAAGAGTGACAGGGCCTCCATGGAGCTGAAAGTATTGACTTGTGGCGGCCACAAAAAATGCATGATTTTCTCAATAACTACAAAACACAGAAACATTCCTATAGAAAGACAAATTAAACCTTGCATCACCTTTGTGGAAAAAGACAGTAGTCTGTGCTATTAATACTTAAAGAGAAATCAGAATACATCTGAGGAAGATTAAAGAGGGTGTTTAACTAAACTCTGAATATAATAATGTCTATAATATATTGGTCATCCCTCAAATTACAGACAGACCATAAGAAACCTTATATATATATATGTGTGTGTATAATCCCATCTATTACTCCCTTGATAACCCTGAGAAGCAGAAATTATTATCCCAATTTTACACATAGAAACTCAGCGTTTATGAAGTTCTCCTTAAGCCATGCTCAGCGAACAGCAGGGCAGGTGGTGTGTCTCTGACCGTCCTTTACTCGCTGGGTCCCGAGCTCGAGTCTCTAACCCCACCGCAGTGCAGTTGCTCAGAAGCTTCTCCAGGACTTCACGAGCTGAATGTGATGCTCTGAAACACACCACTCCCTCTCTCCTCTCTCCCTTCTCTCTCCCCTCCCTCCCTCCCTCCCTCTCTCCCTCTATCTCCTCTCCCTCCCTCTCTCCCTCTCCCCTCTGGGGTCAGGCAGCAACTGGAGGTCCCATTCACATGGATAGTCCTGGATCCACAGTAAAGGGGATGGGTGTTGGTAAGTAAAGCCATAAAGCCATGACCTCCATCACCTGGTGGTAAAGGAAGAAATAATGTTCAAAGCCCCTGAGGACAAGAGATGGGACAATCTCAAGAGGAAGCTGGGTAGACTGCGGGTGGTGACTCAGCTGTCACACAACTTCTTGGGATGATGCCATTAGCGGGACCCCTGCCGCCACTGGCTTTTCCTGCATAGAGGGCCTCCCTTCTGCAGAAGCTTTCTCAGGAAATACTTCCAAAGTCCCTGCCAGTAATATCTTCATCCCTTCCTCAGGCCAGTAATATCTCCATCCCTCCCTCAGGCCAGTAATATCTCTATCACTCCCTCAGTCCACTCTTTAGAGCTCATTTTTTAGTCTTGGGAAAATATTTTCTCCCTCTACCACTATAGTGTTTGCTTCTTTTTCAAATTGTATTCCCTACTTGCCCGATCAGTTCTCCCATTCCCAGAGGCCTGGAATTTTAGTATTCAAACCCTGCCAGAAGGTATTAGGGAATATCCTCAATTTAAAATGTCTTACCAGAGAACTCTATAATTTTCAATTCCTTGACTTACTGTGTGTATGGAAATCCTTCGTCACAATAATTTTATATTGAGCAATATGTCCTCAGATTTCCAAAGGTACTTTGGTTATACTTTCACTTTAGCCATGAGCTGTTTGGCACAAAGAAATTTATGACGACTGCATCACATACCATAAAATAACATAAGAAAAACTGAGCACATTCTGAACACCAAACACTGTTCTGACCAGTCCATACATGTTACCCTATTTTGTAACATTGCTCTTTATCCTGTTCAGCGTTTAAAGCTTAAACTGTACCTCATATAATGTGGATATTGCCACACGAGCTTCCTTCTGATGTGCATTTCGTCAGCTCTTTTACCATCCCTTCGTTTTCAAGCTTTTGGCCATTTAGATTTACTACTGTAATCATAAACAGCACATCGTTGTTTTAACCCAATCTTTGGTCTTTTTCTTTTAGTAAGGTAATTTAGTCCATTCACACTAGGTATGATGAACAACATACTTGATTTTGTATCTCCCATAAGGTACTTTAATGTGCTCTTAAGACATTCATGGACAGCTTTCACTGGGAGGAGCAACAGAAAAGAAGGCCCTGAAGGAAAAAGAGTGATTGTGAAACATAAGTAGATGAGAAAGTAAGTAAATAACAAAGAACATCCTCTAATTAGTATTTTCAGAAAAAAAAATTTCAGAAACAACAACAAAGAGACGTCATCAAAATGAAAATCAAAACTAAAAGACATTTTGCAAATTAGTGTGATCACCAGCAGTGTCTTGCCAATGGGTTTAGCCCCAGATAAGTTCACTACAGACTCAATGAGACTGAAAAATGAGAATGGAAAGTCCTTGGGGTGAAAGGGTTATACCCAACTTTATTCCCACAGTGGATTCAATCACTAGAATCCCGTCCACTCAGAGCGAGTCTGCATGCAGCAAGCCAGTCTCTGCCTCTGGGCCCCTCCACCCCCGCAGCCGTCTCGGTCTCTGTCCTCTGCGCTGCCACCACTCCAGCCTCTGTTCTCCTGCAGCCACACAGCCCAGAGCCCTGGATGGAGCTCTTTATATAGAGTCAATAAACAACATATCGCCCACACGTGTGCAGTGAGCCAGCCCACCAGGGCCAGGTGAGAATCCTGGCCACAGCAACCTTCACTTTCTCCACAAGCAGTTAAAATTTTTTTAAATAAAGTCAAGAAAATCTACCTTTTTGCAAAAAGAAAAAAATACAAAGGCAAAGACAGTCAACCCAAGAATCCCAGCTTCTGACTAACAAAGATGAACAAGGTCATGAGCCATCAGATCGAAAACTTTCATGGAGTTCCCAGAGACAAATGATTTTTTTAAATTTTCATTTGGATGTATCATTATAAACTATCAGAACACCATGAACAAAGCTTTTGGAAGAAGAAAAAAAACTATTTCATATCAAAAAGAAGAATCTGCCAGCATTAGGCTTGTTATCAGAAGCACTATATGAATTCTATAATATAAGATTCATGATTTTAATGTTCAGAGTACAAAATAATTTTCACTGTAGCTTCTATGTGTAGCTAAATAATCAGTATAGCAACTGGGTCAAGAAGGCACGAACATACACTCAAAGATCCAGAAATTTTACTCTCCTCCTTATTCTTCATGGGAAAGTCGCTTGGGGAAGTACCCAGCCAAGCAAGAAGCTACCTGATGAACTGGAAACACGTCTAACCCACGAAAGAGTGGATTTACCCCAGAAGCGCTATGGAGTTTCAGGAAGTTGCAGGCAGGCAGCTGTGAGGCAGGCTCGGGAACGATGAATGTGAATTAGAGCAGGGAGTGGAAGGTTATGGGGAGAGGAGGGTCTCTGGGGGAATAAAGTGGACTATGATAAGACAGCTATTATCCATTAGAAGCTGATAAATTTGCAGATGTAGTAATGGCAGGTGATGGGGTAAAAAAATAAAATAAAATTCCACTTTATTAAATGCGCTGGAGGCTATGACGTGGCATGCCTATGCACTGAGTGCTTTCACAAATCAGAATAATAAAATGATGATAAACTACCACATCATATCCATGTCTGCATTTTAGAATAGTTACTTAGAAAAAGCATGGTACCTAAAACGAATGTTAGAAATAAAAATGTAAATGTTATCAACAGTTTCTTAAAAATAAATGAGTCAACTGTGGCATCTTACTACACTGATGGACAGTGACTGCAATGGGGTATGGGGGGGACTCAATAATAAGGGTGAATGTAATAACTACATTTTTTTGTGAAACCTTCATAAGAGTGTATATCAATGATACCTTAATAAAAAAAGGACTATAAGAACATAAATAAATAAATAAATCAAGAAACACCATCTGTGGATAATGGGACAAGAATTAGATGTCTAAGGATGTAGTTTGAAGTTGCAGAGATGACCAGCAGAGGAACTAAGAATGAACTAACTATAGTTGGAGAAGAGAAGTCAGGAAATGAGAGAAAGTGAGCAAAACCTTTATCCACCATAGTAGAAAATCAATGGACTTGAACTCATTTAAAAAAGTTAAATAGCCATATTAAGCCTACTACATAAACATATGTAAGCAGTTGTCTTGCCAATGGGTTCCAGCCCCAGGCAAGTTCCCTATGGATTCAGTGTGACCAAAGAAATGACAGTAGAGTGTTCTTGGGGTGAAAGGGTTTATTACCTGGCTTGTTCTCCCGGTGGTAGGACGAGCACTAGCATCTCTAGCTCCGCCCAGAGCACTGGGCCCAGCTCTCTATATAGCACAATAATAGCTTATTGCCTAAAGGTGTGGAAGCGGTAGCCTAGCAACAGGCCAGTAACATCATCAGGTGGTTTAAGTGCAGTGAGGATCCTAGCCATAGGAACCCCAACTTTCCCACAGCAGTCATCAAAAGATCCCAATACAGACATATCTAAAAGTCATGCTGGATAATCATACTGGGACAGAATCAGGAGCATTCAGGAAAGTAACAGTTTATTTGTATTACAAGAATTTTAAGACCTATTTTGACATCATATGGATGCATTACCTTTAATTTAAATAATTAAAACAAAGAAAAATAGAGACCTATAGTTGTATGATTGTTAGCTAAGGCTATAATGGGGAACTTCGTGCCCTACTATCCACACAGCTGCTGCAGGTTTCCAGCATTCCACACCAATATTTATCAGCTGTGGTCCTTGGCATCCTCGTTAAAGGTTCCAACAAACAGGCTCCATCTCAGGTGGCTCAGATACCTGAATACAATTTAATTTATACAGCATGATCTAAAAATAGAGAACCTAGGAATGGTGAGGTAGTCAGAGACTACCAACAAGTGGAAGTCAGTACCATATTTAGGTCTGAAGGAAAATGGGAGGAATCACTACTCTCAGGGCCCACCGGGAGCCCAAGTTACCATGAGCAGCTGCCTGGCACATGACGAAATCATGGAGAGAAGCAGCCATGGCCAGAAACATGGCTGAGACTAAGAAGGCAGGTTGAATAAATACATCAAATGCTCTCCATGCTCTAGTCTCCTGTTAATGCCCGCCACTGAGCAAGCCAATGGGAAACTGGCCATTGTAGGAGGCAGAGTGGTCCGGTCCACAGTGGCCAGCCTCCTGGGGCACAGAGCAAGACAGAGAAGGGCAGAGAAGGGCTGCAGGTTGAGCAGACGGGAGGAGGTGCTGAAGAAAAACAAATATGCTTGATGCGAGTGTTCTAAGTTCTCTGCAACTGTGTTCTCCCATTTGTAGAGAGTGGGTCAAAGCATCTAACCCCACAGGCTTTTTTTATAAGAATTAAATGAGATTTTCAGTGTGGCTTTCATAAAAGCTGTGCAACAAATATTAGTTTCCCCCTTTTTATATGGCATCAGGTAGGATGGTTACACAGGAAGCTCTCAGACTCTGCAGATTCAGTGAAAACAGAAGCAAAGACAGCTAAAGTTCCAGAGCGCATGGCATCTGAGGGGACCTCTCTCCAAGCACACGAGCAGCTTGTCCCAATAGCAATCTTATGTGCAATATTGCTTTCTCACTCCAGAATAGCCATGTGAGTAATTCTTAAAAGAGATGACTAAGCCATTCTAACCAAGATGCTTTCAGGGTAGAGAAGAATTAGCTCATGATCACTGATGTGTATCTAAACACAGTATGTCCAAACTGTTTGCAAACAAGCTAATGAGCCGATCAAGGCCTCACCCTCGGTGAGTTCACTAAAGCAATGTTTTGGTGGTACTTAATGACTCCCTTAGTATAACTAGGATCAGGGAGGTAACTTGCAAGCCATTGCAAATACCATTAAGGGGAGAGAGAAGCATCTCTCAGTCTTGTATAGTTATGATGTTTTCTGGCAGGAAAAGAATTTGAGAAAAGTAGGAAAAGGAAGCCCCTCTCCAACTGGGGGTTCATACATTTCTTTGATGAAACACCACAGTTCCATTCAAGACTCATTTTGAAATGTCTGACCCATTTATCCTATGACCTCATAAGATACATGTGGGCTATGCTGCTGACTTCTGCTACAGAAAAAAATGGCATTCTCTTCCTGCTCAGAAAACCTCAATGTCATTTATCTCTAGCTTTATGCAATCCAGATTTCTCTAGATTTCTCTGCCTGACTCAAATCACTCCTGAATTTGCCTTGCTGATATATTAACTCATTCATTCACAAACCACGGTTATGGATCTTAAGGAATTCTATGTTTGTGGGAACACAAAGGAAGTAGTGTGAATATTACCTGGAGAAGGGCTGAAATGCTACCCACCAACCCCCTTCCTCAGCACATTCATTGAGACAATGTCTGAGGGGCCCCTGTACTAGACACAGGATAAGCAAGCCTGGGGACATGGCTCACAGGAATGACACGTACCTATTGTGCTCCTGTCAGAATTATGTGGGGCAAAAAAATGAAAACCACCCAGCAGAACCCGAAAATTATGAGTTAATTTTATGGGATGGAGAAAGAGGAAGAAAACCTGCTGTGGGTTCCCACTGCTGCCAGACTGTCAGCCACCCAGGCCAGATGGGCTGGATAAGGGAGAGCTTCCCTACGTGCTGGTCCGGTTTACAGCACCTTCTCTCCACTCAGCCTTTCTATATGTGGATAAAATGAATCTCTTCTCAGTTTATAACACAAAAGAGACTGAAATACCTGTGAGGAAAGAAGTTATCTTCTCTCAGGAAATAAGCAAAGTAGTCTTCGTTGTAATATTCCCAATGTGTTCTTGTGAACTTTGATATTTGGAGTTTAATGATTTTATTTTACAACTTATTTGTTTATATGCCTTTCTGTGAACTATGAAAGTGGTATCAGGTCAACTGACATGTATTTACTGAGCAACTATTATGTCCTTGTGAAATGTCACCTCTGTTCTCAGGAAGCTTCTAATCTAAGAAGGAGGAGTGACAAGAAATTGAGTGTGACAACAAATTTTTTAAAAGTACAATGTGATCAGTGCAATAATAAAAACTTATTAACAGAGAAGTAATATTGGGAAAAAGGAAATTAACCATCAGGAGAATTGGAGAAGGTTTTCTAGAGGGGAGAAAAATCACCTAGTTTGCTTAAAAAATGAATGGGGAGTGATGTCACAGAAATAGGGGAGCACGGCGCCTCAGGAATGGTCCTTCTGAAGCAACACTCAGGCCGCAGAACCTGAGAGCCAGCTCTTTCGGAATTCTGGAATCTAGTAAAAAAAAAAACCCAGCAACTAGAGGCACGCGTAATGAGAAAACCGCTACTGCAATTGGGTAAAACGTGCTGTACTACTTTTGCCCACGTGCCTACCATCACCGCTCCTCCGCTCAGCGGTGCTGGTGAAGCATGGTCACCCACCTTCCTAACGTGACTCGCTGGTGCCAGAGGGGCAATGCACACCTTGTTCTCAGAATTTGTGGTTCAACATTCAAACACACCTGGTGACTCCCCGAGGGACTAGTGCAGAGGATGGGTGGCTTCCCAGGAAGCATCTGTAGAAAGCATTTAAAGGTATATACTACCTATGACCAGCTAAGGCAATCCTATGTACATGTGGATTAGGCAAGCAACAGATAGACCCAAAAGCTAGAAAGGAAGAGACTGAGGACAAATATTCTTAGGGTAGAAGGGTCGTTAAAGGATTACCACATATGTTGGGAATCCACTGTGTAATGCACATGCCCAGGGCCAGATGCATGCTCGGAAGAGCCCCGAGGACTGTAGGCTTCCACCTCTACCACATCCTTGAGCTCTTCACGAATAGAAGGTGACGATGGAGACAGAGATACAGGGGCCTGCTCAGCATTGCAGGAGCTCAGAGCTCAGAGCGATCTGTGAAGAAGGGTGGGGGGTGGTGATATATATATTTGACTCAAAGCATTTAAAGAAATTTCTATCAGATCATTGGCTGACTGCTGAGATAATGGATCAGACTTCAGTGATCTCATATGACAAGAAATACAGCCTTCTCAAAAATAGCTTGGAAAAGTCCATAAACAAATGGATAACTGTGGTCATCAACAATCAACAACAGTGAGCCCCAGGGACAGGGAAGGATCTGATCACCAGAGTCACCACACTGTGATGTTTACATAACCTAAATGAAGTGGAAAGATTCCTAGGAGCACACAAATTACCAAAACTGGCTCAAGAAGAAATAGAAAATCTGAACAGATCAATAACAAGTAAAGAAATTGAATCAGCAGTCGAATACCTCCCAAAAAGAAGTCCAGGGCCAGAGGGCTTTACTGTTGAATACTACCCATGGCAATCTACACATTCAGTGCAATCACTGTCAAAATCCCAAAAGGCTTTTGTAGAGAAATGGGAAAATGTATCCTTGAATTCATACAGAATTGCAAGACTTCCTGACTAGCCAACACAATTTTGGAAAAGAAGAGCAAGACTTCCTGAATAGCCAACACAATTTTGGAAAAGAAGAGCAAGGTTGTAGGACTCACACGTCCTGACTTCAAAACTTACTGCAGACTACAGCGATGAAAACTGTGTAGTGCTAGCAAAAGGGTAGACAGGACACTGGAGTAGAATTGTACAGAAATAAACCCACATGCCTATAGCCAATTAACACTTTCAACAAGGGTGCCAAGACCGTCATTGCACGAGGAAGGAACAGTCTCTTCAACAAACGATGCTGGAACAACTGGATATCCAGATGCAAAACAATGAGTGTAATATACAAAACATATTTACAAAATCATGCAAAAATTAATTTAAAGTGGATCAATAACCTTAATATAAAAGCTGAAACTATAAACCACTTAGAAGAAACTGTAGGATTAAATCTTAATGACCTTTCATTTTTCAATAGATTCTTACATAAGACATCAGAAGCATGAGAAACAACAGAAAAATATATAAATTGGACTTCATCAAAACATAAATTTTTTGCATCAAAGGAAATAATCAAGTAAACGAAATGACAATCTAAAGAATGGGAGAAAGTATTTGAAAATGATATATCTGCAAAGGGTCTGGTATCCAAAATATGTAAAGAATTCCTAAAACTCAACAACAAAAAGACAAACAACCCAATTTATTTTAAATGGGCAAAAGACTTGAATAGACACCTCTCCAAAGAAGATATGCAAATGGACAACAAGCACATGAAAAGATTTCCAATATCATTAGTTACTAGGAAAATGCAAACTAATGCTACAATGAGATACCATTTTACACCCACTAGGATGCCTATAGTCAAAAAAAGTTGCATATACATACAATTTTATTTGGCCATAAAAAGGAATAAAGTATGGCTAGAATGCAGCTATGCCTCAAAATCATTACACTAAATGAAAGAAGTCTGATACGAAATATTCAGAATAAGTAAATGCACAGATACAGAAAGCATATTGGTCGATGCCAGGTGCTGGGGGGAAGATGAAATAGGAAATAACTACTTAACAGACATGGGATTTATCATGGACTGATGAAAATGCTCTGGAACTAGGCACTGGTTATGCAACATTGTGAATGTACTAAATTCCACTACACTGTTAACTTTAAAATGTTAATTTTATGTTCTATGAATTTCACCTCAATTAAAAATACATATACGTTAAGTAAATGGAACTCTGCCTGGGCGGGGGGCGGGGGGGGGCGGAGAAAGGTGAAAAGGGGATTCCAGGAAGGGACACCGACCCAAGTGAAGTGCAGTTTATAAACAGGAAGCTGAGTATAAGCATCTGCAATTCCACATGGCAGGATCAGACACTGCCAGGCCAGAATTGGTGGGTCAAGATACCGGAAAGGCAGGCAGATGACAATGATGGCCGGCCTTGGGTCTTGGACTTAATTCAGTGGGGGATGGGAGCCCCTGGGAGACTCCAGCCAGGAGAACCGCATGGTCAGCTATGGGCCACTGTGGCAGATCATGCTGGCCAGTGACTAGAACGTGAATAGGGAGGTCCATGCAGAGACCAGTAATAAGGAAGCCTGGTGGCCAAGTGGTAATGAGGGTGTGTGTCCTTGGGCAATAGTAACACAGTCCTGAAAATAGAAAAATACTTAAGAAATATTTGGAAGATAAATGGGCAGGACTAGATGAACAACTGACTTCCAGATTTCCAGCCTGGCCACCAGGGAGGATGTTGGCATCACTGTCTGGACAGGGAGGGATTCTCATTCAAAACATGTTCTGTTATATCTGAAAAATCCAGAACACGGTGGTGAGCTCTCCTGGAGAATAACCTTCATGGATCTGCAAGAGTCTCGAGCAGGCAGTACTCGCCCAAGTCAGCACTGCTCCTCAGCAGCCCGGCGCCACCCGAGCCCCAACTCTCCAGAGCCCCTCGCAGCAGGGGCCACGAGGCTGGAGTCCCCGCCGGAGAGGCGAGTCCACTTCTCCTGTCATTCATGCACACGTGGGTGACTGCCAACGCACATAGATTTATGACCTTTCCAGTGGACGAAATGGCATCTGTTTTGCACTGTGCTTAACATCTGCCTATTCTAACAAAGCATATAATTATATTTAATGGATGAGAAGTGTCTCATGGATTGCAGCCAAGTGTCTAAATAAGACAGTAAAGCATACAGGCAATTTGCAGGGATTTGTCTGAAAGGATTCCAAGACAAGGGGAAAAGGTGCTCTTTTTCCAAGTGTTCTGTTTAGTATTCACACCATCTCCAGGAAAAACACCTATGAAGACTCCACACTTGAATGCACACATACATGGAATAAAACTGAAATTCCAGAAATGAATCCTCACATTTATGGTAAGCTAATCTTCAACTAGTGTGTCAAGACAATTCACTAGGAAAAACGAATGGACTTTTCAACAAAATGTGCTAATATAATTGGATATCTGCAGACGAAAAAATGAAGTTGAACCATTTCTTCACACCATACCAAAAACAGATTCAAAATGGACCACAGACCTACATATGAGTTAAAACTATAAAACAGGAGCTCAATGACCTTGAGCTGAGTAAAGCCTTCTTAAATTTGACACTATAAGCTCAAGTGACAAAATATAAAACAAATAAATGACATTATAATAGGAGAATGGGAGAAAATATTTGCAAATGCTATATATATAATAAGGGACTTTTGTCTAGAACTGATAAAGAACCCTTACATCTCAATAATAAAAGAAAAAGAAACAGCCCAGTTTAAAAATGGGCAAATTGAATACCCATTTCTCCAAGAACACATAGAAATGTCCACTAAGTACATGAGAAGATGCTCAACGTACTCAACTACCAGGAAAATGGAAATCAAAACCACAATGAGATACCATTTCACACCCTCGAGGATAGTTGAAATCAGAAGGACAGATAATAGCATTATGTTCACGAGGTGGTGAGGAGATTGAAACCCTGAGACATCACAGGTGGGAATATAAAATGGTGCAGCTGTTTTGGAAAAAGTCTGGCAGTTCCTTTGAAAGTTAAATAAAGAGTTATTATTTGACCCAGCAAATCTACTCTTTGGGATTAGTGGAAAGAAATGAAAACACATTTCCACACAAAAACTTGTACTCAGATGTTCACAGCAGCATTATTCATAACAACTAAAAAGTGAAAACAAATGATGAACAAATAGAAAAATAAAAGGTGGTATGCCCCACAAAGGAATACTGCTTGGCAGTAGAAAGGAATGAACCATAATGTGCACTACAACATGGACAAACCTGGAGAATATTTTGCTAAGTGAAAGAAGCCAGATATGACAGATGATGTATTATATGATTGATTATATGAAATGGCCATAATAAGCAAATCTATAGGGAGAAATGAGACTAGTGGTGGTTGTCTAGGGTTGGGGGAAGGGATGGAGTTTAAGAGGAAATTGGGTGGTTGACAATGATTACAGGATATCATTTTCAGCTGATGAAAATGTTCTAGATTTGATTGTAGTGATATATACACAACTCTGTGAATATACTAAAAGCCACTAAATTACACATTTTAAATGGGTCAATGGTATGTGAATTATATCTCAATAATGCTCTTAGATCAAAAACAAAAGAAAATCCAAAGTTGTTGACTAACTTAGATGATTTTTATATTTTGAAATTTTGTCTGACTTTGATTTCGGCTGAGAAAGCCCCTCCTCTGCCCGCAGGAAATGTTTGACTGTGAGGGATGCAATTTTTGGTGATTGTGAACATTACAAACTGAGAGAATATAAGCCCTGTTTTTAAATTAAAATTTCATTTTTTTTTACTGAAACTCTCACTGCTGCCTTTCCCTCCTAGGCCTGCCCCATCTCCCTCCGGCCCTGAGGGGCAGCCTGCACCCTCAGCTGGGCGAGCTGCAGGCCAGGAGGCTGAGCAGACGCCTGCTTCCCTGTGGGCAGCCCCTCTGCACCCGATCGGCACCTCCAGGGCTCTGGCTGGCAGCCATGGCTGTGAGCTCCTGGGAACCCAGAGACCCTCCTTGGGACATGCAACTCTCAGCACGCCTCTGAGCTTCTCTGTACTTCCCATTTATTTTTTATTTTTTATTACAAAAGTTAAATCATGGTCTGGCTACTTCACAGGACCACTGTGAAAAATAAAACAAAGTCTGTGAAAGCAAACTGACACGAGCTGCTTGACATCTGTACACGGAGCTGCAGGGACAGAGCCAAAGTCCTCGCCCCGCAGGGGAAGCCCGGGGACCATGGCTGAGTTTGTGGACGACATAGTGGCCGAGTCAGGTCTAGAGTCTGGGTCTTAATTGTACCATTCTTCTTCCAGACGAGACTCCTGGTCACCCACAGGCTATTCTCAGCAGACCATATCCATATCCCAACAAATTATAGAAAGTTATTCCCTTGGCAATCCATGGGTTTTATTTTATAAATCAATTAGGTTCCATAATATACTGTAAATTTCCACATCTGCTATCTTAGAATATCTTTTGTATCTCTCAAAGATTTATTCTGGGTCAGAAATTCTTATTTGACATGAGTGACCAAAAAAAATTAAGGCAGTATCTTAAGCAGCCATTAAACTGACACTCAGTTATCAGTCGGCAGGTTTTTTACAAATATGTTTTTTTATTTTTGTGTATTGCCTTCAGAAGGAAAGCCAATAAAAGGGTCAGAATCAAATGAGGTGACTATTCAACTTGTGAGGGTAAATGTGTGATTTAAAAGGTCAAAGTTGCTATCTTTTGATCTTCAGGAAAATGTATATACTATGCACATATTGTTTACTATAAGAAAGGATTTCAGCAAGAAAAGAATGGATAGGCTCCCTTGACTATGAGCATCCGTGGGTTTTCAGCATAAGCGTTTCTGCGGAGGGTCAGAAGTGTGTCTGGCCAAAGCCGCTGAACTCCCATCTGATCAGTGAAAGCCAAACCAAAGAGGCAGGTCCTCTTCCTGTCCTTATTCTGTATAAAGAAAAACATAAATTAGCAGGTGAGCCCAATGTCCCAAATACAGCCTAACCTCAAGCGCCCCACCCCTGGGGCACACGCTCCTCAGCTGCGCTGCGCCCTCCCTTCTCCCGGAGGGGCCGTCTGCCAGAAATGCACTTACTCTTCTTTCCTTTCTATGTCAGGGACTGTGAGACGCCAAAACCCAGTTATACTCCCCCAACTCATTGTACACGACTTTCTTTGAGAAGTCGACCCGACGCCCTCCACCCAGCTCACAGGGGAAATGAATGCCAACCTCCGGGTCTCCCGCAGCGTTTCCCGCCACACTACTTATTTACCCCTTTGTCTCCACCCCCGCGTGCCTGTGCACCTCAGGGCAGAGGGGCCATGCTTGCAGTGACTGCCTTTCACTGCCTGTCTGCCATGGCCCGCAGGCTCCAGGGGTAGGTGGCGAGAGAATAAAACTGAAGAACTGAAGGAGAAGGGCTCATGCTGAGGACAGCGACGCGCAGACCCTGCACTTTGGCAATCAGTGCTTGCTGGCAGAATGGGGTGCAGGCTTCCAAGGGGCCCTGCAAGGCTCCCTGGCGGGACCAGGTCCATCAGACTCCCGGGTTTGCTTTCCAGGGTCCAACGGCAGGCTGCCTGCCACAAAATGTGCCGCTTTGGCACGCAGATGGTCAGAGCTGAGAACGAGCAAGTCCCTGAAGGCTCAGAAAGAGACTCTGGCCTTCCCTCCCTAACAGCATGAAAGGGATCTGGACGGGGGACCCGCTCCAGGAAGCGAGCCATCACCACAGATATTACAGCCTAATACGAACTAGAGGGGCACACAGGGAGGGGGCCTGGCAAAGTCTATTAAAATCCCTCTGTGCGCCCCACAGTTTCTGCATGATCCAGCAAACATTACTAACATTTACTTTCTGTCTTCCTGTGACTTGCTCCCTGGCATCCCGGTCCCCTGCCCCCCTCCTTGGTTCAGGATGGCACCCGTACCTCGCCAAGTGGACTGTCTTTCGAATCTCCTGCTCAGATTCTTCATCCTTACAGAGTTAAACTGTGTGTTTTTCACCTGTTAATCTGTCTTATGTCAATTTGATTCTTAGACCTGCTAGAAGAACCTTGAGGGCAGAGGGAAATTCTTCCTGTGCAGCACCTGCCTCCCTCTCTGTGCTGAGAGCGGCCTGGGGCTGAGGCCATGTCCTCAGCCTCAGGCAGCAAGCAAGGTCAGTGTGTGCAACATTCCAGCCCAGAGCGGGGCAGCTCTGGCAGTTCCCGGGAGGGACAGCATGCTGGAGTTGGGGTCATGGCTGGAGTCAGTGTTGGAGCCTGAGGGCTTACACATGTTTACTTTATGCTACGACTGCTGATTCACAAAGCAGACACCCGCTTCCTTGTGATTTATGGGACCAGGAGCTCCTCCATCTCCAGTCCCATGAGAAGCCACAGCTCAGACCCCATGCACTGTGATCTATTTTCTCTTATTTCCTTCTCATTATGTTCCCACTACAAGAGATTCCAGGCCCCAGTTATCACTACTGCAAGCACAGTTGTCTTCATGAGCCTCTGAAATCGCAGTGTTCAGATGACCAATCAGGGGAAACCCAGCTGTATGCAATGCCCAGCCACCTCCCGGCACCTCGTAAGCAAAGCAGTCAAAGTGACATGGGATATTATGATCGCCAGCATTACTATGATTATTCACCCTCAAGCAATAAAGACTAACGGAACACCAATAAGCCTCACTGATCTCCAGAGTACTCAAAGTACCAAGAGAAGACCTTCCCCTGCGTAGGCAGAAAAGTTCTTCTGATCCTTAGTGAGAAATTATAGGCTTTCCAAAACATATTTGACAACCACAAAAAATAGAACTTCATATTTTAAAAACCAGATGAACAATATGTAATTTAAGGCATGCTTATGTCAGGAAAAAGATGTCTTCACTCACTCATTATGTAATTCACTTTTCAGCGCCAGCCCCTTGACATATGATACATGAGTGACAGATAAAAAGGAGCTGGGAATTCACATGCTCGCTTTATTCCAAAAGGAATAAAAAATTTACATGACCCCATTGGATTAAAAGGCTTCTATTCTTTTTAGAATATCTTTGGTTGAAGGGAGTTTTGCTGGCTTCTCTCAATAAACTTTTTAAAAATACGTCAGGTCCCCAAACTCTTTTAACCCATGCCCATCCTGGCAAAGGGTTCCCAAGGTTGCTTTCTGCTTTCTGTTCCCTTTTATGTCATCACGCCAGAATTAGTGCCAGAGTGGTAAGCAGCCCCGTTTTCTTACCACCCTGTGCAGGCCTGTGGAAGAGGGCCACAGTGCTGCTGCTTAGCTTGTCGGGGTGCAAGGCCGTCACAGCCAGACCTTGGGAGTGTTCCCAGCGAGGGCATGCTGATGTCGGTGGAGCAGATGCAGCCACCCACCTGCCTTGTCCAGCCTGCAAGGAAAACGGGCTGAACTCACCAGCCCAGTGACAGCAAACACCCACAGCAGTGCCAGCGACCAGGGGGCAGCGATGGTGAGCCCAAAAGCCTCAGCAAGAGCAAGCCTCTCCCCCACCACCCCAAGGACACAGCAAGCTCTCTGAACACACAGGTCTCCACTTCAGGTACAGAAGGGGCAAAATGGATGCTGAGAGTCTTAGCATCAACTTAAGGAATACATTTAAACCAAAAGAAATTAGGTCATTGTTTTATTGGCAAGTTTAAGCTTTCCCACCAGCGAGTCAGGTGGGAGCTCTAGCTGGGCTGTGGACAGAACGGACACTCGCTTTGTCCATCTGGACAGCAGCATGTATGAATATGCAACTTAGCAAATGCATTGAATACATACGTACCCACTTGCATGCATATGGGAATGTGTGTTTGCCACAGAGTAACTGGCCAGCAAACGGTGCACCGGGAGATCAGTATTCCCTCGTTTGTGAACCACGTCTGGCACCAGAGGCTCTGCTGCCTTTGTATGGCCTCACAGCGAGGCAGAAGTGAGATGTACATTTAAAAATGGTTAAGATGGTGAATTTTATGCTATGTATATTTTACCACAATTTTTAAAACCTTCCAAAGACTTCTTATGCTAATAAAGCTCAAGCTCTCCAGACAAATGAAGGTCGCATCCCAGGCTGGCCCCATGTACTAGTCTACTATTATCTCTCCCACTTCTTGACCATAACTCAGCCACAGGGAGCTCCCTGATACGCCTTTAATGCACCCATCTCTCGTTCTGTGCCTCTGTACCTGTGCTTTGTCCACCAGGAATTCCTTTGTCCTTTTTCTTCCCCCTTGCCAATACTTACTCGTAGCTGGTAAATGAGTTCAAGTGTTATGCTCCTCTGGGAAATCATCCTTGATCTTCACAGTGGACCCTCTCCATTTCCCTCGAGCTCCCACTGCTCTCATAGAGCACTGATAACACTATGATCTAATCACAGAGCACTGCTAACACTGTGATCTCATCCTCCTGTAAGAGTACAGCGGGGAGCAGCTGTTGGCAAGGAAAAAACTATTTCATGTTTGTACGCTAATGGGAGGAGAAAATTCCATGAGTAGAAATAGACTTAGAAGTGGCACAAATATTACAATTAGTAGACAAAGATATTATTTATTATAACCTTGCTGCAAGTGGTTGAGAAGGAAGAGAAGTGAGAAGCATGTTCAGCAGAGATATGGAACATGCCTTAATCAAACTTCTAAATGTGAAAAATATTAGTGATGGAAAATATTATCAGTAGGATTAATAGCAGATCACAGAGTACAGAAGATAAGATTGATGAGCTAGAAAACAAGAATAAAAACTATATAAAATGAAACACAGAGAAAAAAGACTGAAAAAATTTGGAAAGTGCTCAAGTGAGCAATGGGACACCAAGCAGCCTAACATTTGTGCGATTAGAATCCCTGAAGAGGAGGAGAGAGGGCAAAACAGAAAAAGGTGTATTTGAAGAAATTACTTCCAAAAAACATCCAGATCAGATGACAGTTATAAGCTTACAGATCCTCGAAGTTCAAAGAGATGCAACCACAAGAAATATGAAACAAAACTCCACCAAGGTATATTGTAATTGAATTTCTTAAAACCAGTGATGGAAAGAAGATCTTAAAAGCATCCAGAGAAAAAAGTAACAAGAATGCCAGTACACAGTGGAGCAAACTCTTTTAAAGTACAGGAAGAAAAGAAAATGTCAACCGCTATACTAAACTCAGCAAAAATATCTTTCAAAAACAAAAGTGAACCCAAGACTTTTAAAGACTTATAAAAGCTGAAAGAATTCATCATTGGCTCACCTGTACTACAACACAAAAAATATTAAAGGAAATTCTTCAGGCAGAAGGAAAATGATAGCAGAGGAAAACTTGATCTATGTAAAGGAATGAAGAGCTCCTGAGATGATTAATATGTGGTTTTAAAAAAACACACATACACAGTATTTCCTTAGTTAAAACATCTCTTTGAAACACAGATGTTCTTTTAGAGAAAAAATAATAGCAAAGTATTGTGGGATTTACAAAATATATAGAAGTAAAATGAATGACAAGAGCACAAAGGAGAGGAATACAGAAGTATACTGTTAGAAATTTCTTAACACTATGTGCAAAGCGGTATTACTTGCAGTTGCTTATAAATAAAAGGCACTAACTACAAACCCCAAAGTAACCACTGCTGCAGCAGACAGGCTCTTAAGATCCCCACTTCCTAGTGTTCATCCCTTGTGGGATCCTTTCCTCTTAAGTGTGGGTGGCACCTGTGGCTTCCTGCTAACCCACAGAGTATGGTGGAGATGATAGGATACATATCATCACACTATATGACATGTAGCATTCTCCCTGCCAGAACCTCCTGGCCCTTTGCTGGTATTGAGGCAACAAAAATTGATGGAGTGAGTGCTTTCCCACTTATATCACAGACAAGGTGACACTATACACTTATAACTTCTATTCAATATGATAATTGATACCCTACACAATGACAAGAAAATAAATAATATGTATGTAAAGGAAGAAATAAAACTCTCTATTCACAGACAAATCATTGTCTACATAGAAAATGGCAAAGAATATGCCAAAATACCACTTAAAGTAATAAATTTAGGTAAGTTGCTGAATACCAGGCCAATATACTAAAAATAGTTGTATTCCTATGTGCTAGCAATGAAAAATTTGTTCAAAGATTTAAATAAAGAATCAGACACAATGAGTAAACAGATGTGGAATCTCAGCAGAGAACTGGAAACTACAAAACTAAACCAAATGGAAATTCTAGAACTAAAATGAACAAACTGTAAAGGAAAAAACTTATTGGTTAGGTTCAATGACATATTGGAAATAAAAGATGAAACTAAAAGTGAACTGAAAAATTAAAATTACTTAGTATAAAAAAAAGAGAGAAAAGCAAAGATTGAGCAAAAATAAACAAAGCCACAGGGATTCTGTGACAGCACCAAGTGGTCTGTGCACATATAAGTGGAGTTCTGAAAGAAGAAAGGAGAAAACAGAAAATTAAATGATATAATAATGTCTTTTTTAAAGTCCCAAACTTGGTGAAATATATCAATTTATAAATTTAACACATACATATCCTTTAATATTAAAGGATTTCCTTTAATATATTTTGTGTTGTAGTACAGGTGAGCCAATGATTAATTCTTTCAGCTTTTGTAAGTCTTTAAAAGTTTTGAGTTCACTTTTGTTTTTGAAAGATATTTTTGCTGAGTTTAGTATAGCAGTTGACATTTTCTTTTCTTCCTGTACTTTAAAAGATTTTGCTCCACTGTGTACTGGCATTCTTGTTACTTTTTTCTCTGGGTGCTTTTAAGATTTTCTTTCCATCACTGGTTTGAAGAAATTCAATTACAATATACCTTGGTGCAGTTTTGTTTCATATTTCTTGTGGTTGCATCTCCTTGAACTCCTAGGACCTGTAAGCTTATAATGCCAAGCATAATGAATGCAGATAAATTTATAAGTAAGATCAGAGTCAAAATTTGAAAACTAAAGATAAATAGCAAATCTTAAAAAACACTCAAGAAAAAAAGAAATGTCACAAACAGATAATGGTAAAAATTATGACTGACTGCTTCTCAGAGAAAAAAGGAAACCAGAAACAAATGGATGACTTCTACAAAGTGCTAAAATAAAAGCTTTCAACAAAGAACTCTGTATCAAGGCAGAATATTGTTTAATTCCATATCTAGCAAAAATAAAGACATTCTCACTTAACTGGTAGAATTTGTCATAAGCACACCTGAACAGTTAAAAAATAATAAAAGAACTTAATCAGAATGAAGAAAAATGATAGAAGTAGAAATTTAGATCTATGAAGAAAATGAAGAGAACTAGAAATGATAAATATACTGTCAAAATATTTTTTTTTCTTATAGAAAGAAAACTGATGGCTTAAAGCAAAAGTAATAATACTTCATGTCTGGATTAATAGTGTATATATAAATTAAATATATAACAATAAAACACAAAATATAAGAGGCAGTAAATGGAATGAAATGTTGTGAGTATTATAATACTTAAGAAAAAGATATAGCAAATCTAAGACCTTGATAAGATTAGGATATATACTATAATTCCTAGAATAACCAACCAATAATAATACAAAAAAACGTGGCTGAAAAGCTATTAAAACTGAAAAATGGAATTAAAATGTTTGAAACTAATACTTGAAATTTTGACCATGAGAAAAAATTTTTGAATATTTGAAGAAATAATTAACTCAAAGGAAGAGAAAAACAAAAACTCATAGGTAACAAATGAAAAGAAATAGCAATAAAGTGAACTTAAATCCAACTAATAAGTACATTAAACATAAACAGACTAAATGATACAATTAAAACAGACTAGCAGACTGCACTTGAGCAAGACGATATATTATCCAGAAGAAATGAAGTTTAATAAACTAAAATAAAGATATAGATGGACTGATAGTAAAAGAATGGGGGAAATTTTGCCATTCAAATAATGAACATAAGACAGATGGTGTGGTTATATCATTATCAGAAAATGTGTACATTAAGATAAGGATCATTACTGGAGAATATGAAAAACCTGCATTATATTCTTTATTGGAGATTACAATTGTGCTTTCAATGATGCATGAATCAGATAATTCCTTAAAGAGAAATGAGAGAAGGCTTCTTGGCCAATGATACTACTAAAAAGGGTTAATTTGCAAGGTAACATAAAAATACTAAATCTGTGTGTGTCTAATTAATTGCAGGGTTTCAAAATACACAAGGCAGAAACTGAAAGTACAGAAAGGAGAAATAGGTATATCCCCAATTATAAATTGGAGATTTGAGCACTCTTCTCTCAAAAAATTGGTAAAACAAGTAGACATAAAATCAATGATGGTGTAGAAGATGGAGCATGCCAACCATCTTGACCATTAGAAAACTACACCTAACAACTGCAGAACTGATATTTTCAAGGCACATAAAGTATTTCCCACATCGACCCACATGAGAGCCTGCAGAACAGCCATAGTTAGCTTTGAAAGATTGAAATCTTGCAGAATATGTTCTCCAACTAGAAAAAAGTACATTATCACAAATAACATATTATATCTTTAAAGTATCACTAAATATTTTTTAATTCTTGAAATCAGAGGAAAAAATAGAAAACAGCTCAAGTTAACAATTAAAGAACATACCAAACCTTGTGAGTTGCAGGTTAAGCACTGTATAAAGTTATCTTTAAACTATTCCATTATAAAAGAAGAAATGATATATTGCCTATAATTGAAATTCTGTTATTACAAGTTAGCAGAAAAACAGCAAATTATACAAATTAAGTAGCAGGAAGGAAATTAAAAAAGTCGGAAATCAATAAAATAGAGGGAGTGACATAGCAAGACAGTGGAGCAGGGCACCCCAGCCTCTGTGCCCTCACAGAGACATCTGCAGACTCCAGCAGCCTGAGTCTCCCCCACTTCCAGAGCCAGCCCAGCCAGCACCCCAGGACTCAGCACAGCCACTACCCCTGCTGACACCCCGGGGGCCCACGACTGCACCAATACATGTAGCATGCCACAGCCATGCACACACCTGAGACTGACCCTGTGCTGCAGGTCTGTGTGGAGACATCCCCAGACAAAAATCAATAAGGAAACTTTGTATGTGAACTAAACATTAATCCAAATAGACCTAACGGTAGTGGAATGCACATTCTTCTCAAGGGCACTGGGAACACTCTCCAGGATAGATCACATGTTAGGCAACAAAACAAGTCCAAACAAGTTTAAGAAGACTGAAATTGTATCAGGTGTCTTTCCCGGCCACAGTGGTATGAAACTAGAAATCAATAACAAGAGGGAAGCTGAAAATTTCACAAATATGTGGAGATCGAGCAACACACTCCTGAACAAACAATGATTCAAAGAAGAAATCAGAAGGGAAATCATAAGCATATTTTGAGACAAATAAAAATGGAAACAGAACATACTAAAATATATAGAATGCAGCTAAAACAATCATAGGGGCAAAGTTTGCAGCAATGCATGACTACATTAAGGAAAAATCTCAAAGAAACAACTTAAATTCACACCTCAAAGAACTGAAAAAGAACAAACTAAGTCCAAGTTAGTAGAATGATGGAAATAACAAACATCAGAGCAGAAATAATGAAACACAAACTAGAAAGACAATAGAAAAATCAATGAAGTTAAGAGTCAGCTTTTTGAAAGGACAAAGCTGACAAACCTTTAGCTAGATTAAAAAGAAGAGAAAAGACTCTTATAAAATCAGATGAGATAGAGGAGACTGCAACTGATACCACAGAAATACAAAAGGCCATACTATGAATACTTAGAGAATACTATGCATAATTATATGCCAATAAACTGAATTAACTGAGAGGAAATGGATAACACTTTAGAAACATACAATCTTGCAAAGCTGAATCATGAAGAAATTGAAATTTTGAAATAGAACGATCTTAGGAGATTATGGTTTCATTGATGAATTCTACTAAACATTTAAAAGAAAAAATAACACCAATCCTTTTCAAACTCTTCCTAAAAAACTTAAAAAGCAGGAATATTTCTAAGCTCATTTTATGAATCCAGCATTCATTACCCTGATACCAAACCAGACAAGGACATTACAAGAATAGAAAATTAGAGGCCACATCTCTGATTAATATAGGTGCAAAAGTCCTCAATAAAATTCAGACAAACTAAATTCAGCAGCTCATTAAAAAGATTATGCATTATGATCATGTATACTTTATCCCTAAGATGTAAGAATGATTCAATATCCACAAATCAATGTGATACACCACAGTAACAAAACAAATAATAAAAATTATATGATCCTCTCAATAGATGCAGAAAGAGCATTTGATAAAATTTGACATCTTTCATGATAAAATATTTAAAAAATTAGAGAAGAAATGTGCCTCAATATAATAAAAGTCATATATGTCAAGCCTACAACTTTATATTCAATGGTGAAAAAGTGAAAGCTTTTCCTTTAAAATCAGGAACAAGATAAGGATGCCCAACCTCACCTCCCTTACTTAATGTAATATTGGAAGTATTCTCACTTGCATCAAAAATACAAAGTACTTAGGATAAATTTATTAAAAGCAGTGTAAGAGTTTCACACTGCAAAACACCTAACACTGGTGAGGGATATTAAAGAAAACCTAAGTCAATAGAGATGCATGTCATGGCCACAGAGTAAAGATTTAGTATTGTTAAGATGTTGATTCTCCACAAATGGACAGGGATTCAATGCAATCCCAACTGAAATCTTACAGAATATTCTATATGGAAATTGAAAAGCTGAATGTTGAAATCACAACGTTGTTCATGTTCAACCGTCAGAAGATTGTATATCAATGATCCTTTAATAATAAAAAAAAGAAAAACTGAAAAGTTGACTCCAAAATTTACATGGAATGCTAAAAGATCTATAAGAGAAAAACAGTCTTGAAAAAGGACAAAATAGGAGAACACACAACTTTTTTAATTCAAAACTTCCTTTAAAGATTCAATAATAGGACAATATGGTGTTGAAACAAGAGTAGCCAATGCTATCAATGGGATAGAAGAGAGTCCAGGAATAAAAGCACACACACATGATTAATCAATTTTCAACAAGGTCCGAACAGTCTGAAACAATATATGAAACATATATCCATACAACGAAAATAAATCTCAACCATCTCACATTATACAGAAAAAAAATTATTCAAGAAGAATCACAGGTCTAAATGTAAAAGTTAAAAGTCTGAAGCCTCTGACAAACTGTAAAAGAATATCTTCATGACCTTGAAGTAAACAAGGAATTTTTAGACAGCACACAAAAAAACATAAAAGAGAAAAAAAAGGTATATTGAGCTACATCAAAACTAATAATTTTGTTATTCAAAAGACACTGTTAAGAAAATGGAAAGTCAAGTCACGAATTGGGAGAAAGCATTTGTAAAACACATAATTGACAATGGCCTGGTGTGTAGAATATGCAAAGACTCTTAACACTCAATAACAGAAAGTGAAACAACCCTATAAAAATGAGCAAAAGATTTGAGCAGTCACTTAAGAAAATAAGACATATTAATATCCAATTAGCAAATATCATTAGTCATCAGGGAAATGCACATTAAAACCACCAGGGATTACCAAGCAAAATAGCAAAAATCAAAGTTGGGTAACACCAAATTCTTAAAATACTTCAGAGGCTTCAGACTTTTAACAAAATTACTGTAAAAATTAAGAGATGAACTGTGTGCAGAGCTCTGGGCAGTGATTTGCAGCCAGTTGGTGTCCATTGCAATCCCCCTCCTGCTGTTCCTTCCCAGCTGGGGCTGACAGTCCTGAGGGAGGGAAAACCAGCCAGTCCTGGTGATTAGGTGGAAGTGCTGGCATTTTCTGGTCTACATGAGACTTTGGAAGAGAGGAAGAGTGTGACACTGGAAGCTAAGAACAGGCGGTGTCCTAGTGTCCCCAGTCTTCTGAGCTTCTGGAAGAAGAAATGTTCCTTTGGGGTTCAGCTCTCGTCCCACAAAATACACAGGCAAACAGGAGGGGGAGCTCTCGCATCCTTGGGTTTCTGGGTACTGTCCCTAATAAAGTGCCAGACTATTGCAAACAGCTAACTGTGAATTCCTGTAATATTCAGTCATAGCTAAAGCCATTGTTCCTTGTGAAACGTGTCCCAGAAGCCCAGTCAGGCTTTTCCTGGGCTCCGAATACCCATTCATAAATCAGAAGAGGCTCCAAATATAAACGGCCAACTAAATGATAGGTTCCCTGTTAAATATCCTTCATTTGCAGGCATGGCTTTCACTCTCCCTCTCTCCTCTCGTCCAAGGGCAAGGTTCTAAAAGGTAAACATCCATGTTCAACGTGTGCCCACATAACTTCAAGAAAAACTGCATTTGGAAATGAGAGGAAAGGGCAATTTTTTTAGTAGTTTGGGCAGTTCTCCCATATTAGAAAACTTAACTCAATCATGTTTCCTCACAAGCAAGCCAAAATGTCTAACAATTTTTCAAACCTTGAGTCTGGTCTGCAGATCCCTGGGGATGCATGGTAGGGAAAGGGAAAGAGGAGGGGCATGGGGTCAGAGAGGTCCCATGCAGGCAGGCTGTGCCTGTGGAGCCCTGTCCAGTTCTCAGATCCCTTATCTGTCCATCGGGATGACAGCATAGCCAACCCCAGGGCTTCGGTTCAGCTTAAATGAACATGTGGTGGTCGAGGTATTCACGCCCCCCCTCCTCTTCTTCCCCATCTTCGAGACGGCCACAACTTTGGTCAGTCCTGCTGGGATTAAGGGAAGCCTCTCTGTGAATGTTTAATTTCACAATAATCTTACAGGAAGTTTGCAAAGTGCAAAAAACCTTCACCCCAGCCCCACTTTCCTAGTACAAGTCTCATATCTAGCCTTGTGCCTTCCAAAGACTAGCTGCTTGCAACTGTGTGCTTTCACCTCACAGGGGAATCATCTGCACAAGCTTCCAGGACCCCCCTCCCCAGGTTCCCCCTCTCCAAATGTGGAAGGCCCTCTCCTCCAATCAGCTATTCTTGCAAGTCCCCTGTGAGGTAGAGGGAGGCTCCCGAGTGGAGGTCTGGGCCCTGGGCAGATCCCAGTCTCACCTGCACACCTGGAGGTGAGTGCTCACTGCTGATGGACCTTGTGAGGTGGAGACCCCCGGGGTTGGGGTGGGGGTGGGGTTCATCTTATCCACCCAGGAATCGCTCTCTTGCTCACCAGCCAGTAAGCACTTCCATCTTGTCTTGAAGGACGACACCTTCTTACAAGGGTCTGACAGGCCACATGTGAATGACTGACTCAACCTTCGTGTGCCCCACTGTTTCCAGGCCCTCACCATCTGTGGGGAAGTTGGGCTTCCTATGGCCAGGATCCTCACTGAACTTAAACCACCTGATGATGTAACTGGCCTGTTGCTAGGCTACCACTTCCACACCTTTAGGCAATAAGCTATTACTGTGCTATATAGAGAGCTCTGCCTAGTGCCCTGGGTGGAGGCAGGGATGCTAGTGCTCGACCTACCACAAGGAGAACAAGCCGGGTAATAAACCCTTTCACCCCAAAGAACGTTTTGCTGTCAATTTGTTTGTTCACATTGAATCCATAGCGAACTTGCCCGGGGCTGAAACCCATTGGCAAGACAATTGGCAAAAGTCAGCAGGGTTCGTTGTTGACCAAGGAAAAAGACAGGCTGCCCTTATGGGAGGGGTGCTTCAGCAGGCTGCCCCTGTGAATGGGGAAACAGTGGATTGTCCCCCAATGGGTATGTGGTCTGAGGTGGCTTGCCTCCTAGAGGACTGGGCCCCACCCCAGGACTGGAGGCAAGGGGAGGTGACACCTGAGGCTGTAGAGGTGGTCCTTGGTATAGAAAGCAGATCCTTTGAGAAGCAGAGTGCCTGTGAGGCAGAGGGGACTGTGGGTTGGCTGCTTCTCACAGTATTAAAAAGGTCTACAGAAGAGACCCAAGAAATGGCAGCACAAGAACACGAGCTGCAAACTTCTGTGGATTCCCTGAAAAAGGAAATGACATTGATGCAAGAGGTGGCACGAGAACACGAGCTGCAAATTTCTGTGGATTCCCTGAAGAGGGAAATGGCATTGATGCGAGAGGAGGTGGTACAAGAATGCCAGCAGCAAGGTGCCATTGGAGAGGTAAACAATTCTTTACAGAGCAAGATGACAGCGCTGCCAGGTATTCTGAAGGAGGAAGAGACCATCAAGGAAAAAGACGAACTCCTAAGGGAAGCACAGGCAGAGGTGGCACGAGAACGTCAGCTGCAAAGCATTGAGGTGAAGGTAAGAGAGCTTCTGAAGACTGAGGTAGCATTGCTGCAAGGCACAGTGGAAAAGGTAAAGGTTGTAGCAGAGGAGGCACTCGGGGGAGGGGAGAGAAAGGTGCCATCAGCCCCAGAAATGGAGGAGCTAGGGAAGGATGAAGGGGTGGTGCCAGAGGCACTGGCCCCTCCTGTACTGAAAGCACACCCAGTGGTTGTAAAGAAAATAAAGACCCAGAAGCTGAAAGTTCCCCAAGGAGAGGAGCAGCCCCCTCCCCAGGTCGTGGAGCACTCTATGGTCCCCCCCTATACTCAGGCTGAGCTGGTGGACTTGAGCTCCCGGTTTAGGCAGAAGCCCTCAGAGTCAGTATCAGCTTGGCTCCTGCGTCTGTGGGACTTAGGGGTGGATGGAATTGTTCTGTCAGGGTCAGAGATGGGAAAGCTGTCTTCCCTGACAGTGCAGCCTGCCTTGAGGCAGCGATTACAAAATGCACATCAGACCCCAGGGAGTCACTCCCTCCTCCATTGGCTCATGGCTGCACTTCGTGCTGTGTGGCCCAATCCAGGTGATCTACCATCCTCTCCTGTTAGATGGCAGACATATGCTGAACTCCAACAGGTGCTACGAGAGCTAGGCATGAGAAATGCCATCTATAGTCCAGAGAATTATGGCCCAGATGAAGAGATTTTCACTGCTGGGATGAGAAATATTGTACCTCAAACAGCTCCTACATCCCTCTTTGGGTCTCTAGTGGCCTTTCCCCTCACTTAGGGCATCCCATAAGTGAGGTGACATGTACAGTAGCAGACTTAGGAGAGGCTGAAGCAACGAGAACGCGGAAAGAGGTAAGACCTGTCACTCACAAGAAGTGACATGTTTTCCTGTGAAAGCAGAGTCATTGGAAGATCTCTCTCTCATGCATGCATCCTACCTGATGGACAAGATTTGCCTATGTTGGTGGCATTGAAACGTGTCTTATCGCCCCCAAAGTCTTTGTGGAGTGGGAACTTCCTCTGGCTTGAGGATTATTATAATTTTTATTAGGAACCTTCTCTGGCTTAAGGATTATATAGATTTTGTTACCTGTATCAAAATCTTGCTAATTTTTATTGTCTCTAAGTTGTTGTTATCCTCTGTTGCTATTGTGAAATCTGGTTACAGTGCTCCAGCTTTCTCGCACAGGGACCATTGTGGAAGATTGAAAGCGTGTAGATGGTAAGGCAAGAATCCTGGAGGGGTGGAGTGTGGGGAAGTTGGGGTTCCTACGGCCAGGATCCTCACTGAACTTAAACTTCACTGAACTGATGATGTAACTGGCCTGTTGCTAGGCTACTGCTCCCACATCTTTAGGCAATAGGTATTATTGTACTGTATAGAGAGCTCGGCCCAGTGCTCTGAGCAGAGGGAGAGATGCTAGTGCTCGACCTACTGACGGGAAAACAAGCCAAGTAATAAACCCTTTCACCCCAAAGAACGTTTTGCTGTCAATTTCTTTGGTCACATTGACTCCATAGCGAACTTGCCCAGGGCTGAAACCCATTGACAAGACACCATCTCACACTGCAGAAGCCAGTGCAAACATGTCACGCATGTGAACAATTTGTGCAGAGTTTTTTCTAGAACTGCATTTTAATATGTAATCTTTAGACCTAGGTACTTTTTGTGCATGAAGTGAATGAGACTAGTTTTCACTTGGGTAAGGAAATATGTTCTCTCCCACTCTTCTTGAAACACTTACCTCTCACAGTCTCTGTCATCTTCACACTTTGAATAAAGATACAAAAAAAATCTTTTATGATTCTAAATTTATTATAAGAACAAAATCCATGGAAATGCCTGGAAAGTAACAAGTGCCCAATAATAAGGACAGGGAAGATGGGAGGAACCCTGGCCCATTGGAAGGGCGGGCCCTGCTCTACCCAGCCAGGCACAGCCCACAAAATTGCATTCATAAGAAGATGGCATCTGGATTTTTAAGGTAAAAACTGATGACTGTTAAATGGAGAAGTGATCATTAAGATGACTCGATTTGACTCAGCGAGCTGCCAATGTGTGCTGGCAGCTCTGGTCCAGGGTTCTTATGACTTTTCAATTCCAGAGCTCCTCCCAGCATCCTGCAAGACAGACTCAGGATCTTCAGCCTGGACATCACCTATACCCACAAGCCCATACTGGCCGTGTACCCAGGCTCCTGTCCATCAGCAACTGCATTCAGCGTCCACTGCTGAGGCACCCACTGCCAGCACCAGGCAGTCTCGTGAACATTCCCTCCTAATGCTTCCATTTTGTCTTCGTTCAAACAAGAAATATTCTCTCTATTCTTGCCATCCTGCCTACAGAGATACTCCCCGTGCTTCAAATTCATTTCCCCCAGCTTAGAGTGTAGGGGAGACTCTTGCCTCTCCCTCAAGCCCTCACAGTGCTCACATTCACCTGTGCAGTCCTCAGAAACTAACCAAGCCTGCCCTGTGCTTTTCTTTACCTGCTCAGGTGTGTTCCTTGCTGCTTATCAGCTGGAGGATGAGCTCTCTGCAGTCAGGTATCAGGCTCGCTCATGATTTCCACAGTGTCTTGCACTCAACTAAGACTTATTTTAAGACATGTATTTCAGATACAGGAATGGAATAGAAGCACTGACTGCCCCTCCAAAAGAAAAGAGTAAAAATGCGGGGCAAAATATTAAGAATGTGTTTGTTACTACGTTGACTGTCTAGCACAGGAAAACATTTCAAATACCAAAATCCAAATGAAATCTGGAGCCTTGAGCATGAAGTCAAACACAGAAGTAACTTCCTCCCTGGGGAAGTGAGCATCCACGTCCAGCACTGCAGGGCTGGGGATGAAGACGCAAAGCCTGGAGGCTGCCACCATGGGAGGTCTCATTCCACAAAACTGGGATCCGAAGCGCTCCCCTTTCAGTGTAAGAGGCAAGCAAGAAATAAGCCTGCATTTCACACTCCTGCCCGCACACACAAACCCACACCCATGCGGGTGGGGAGGGTGGGGACAATGAAACACACCTGCCATGAGCTATGGCTCTGAGTGAAGGGGAAACACTCTACCCCGAGGATAGACAGGAATATCCTGTCCTCGCTTGCATTGTAGCACAAATTAACACTATCTCGGAGTCTGGAAAACTCAAACTGAAATCTCAGCTTAGAATATCAGCCCCAAATAACCAGAAGAGGCAAACATTCAACACAAGCTTCATGAAATCCTCACAGAAGATCTTCCAAGGACTCTGATTTCACAGTCAGATTTTTTTTTTTAATGCACAAGGTAAACAGATATCTGACTGAGAATTAGCAGGAATAACAGGAAACAACACACTCTCAGCAAATTCATGTTCAGAATTACCAGCAGGAATATAAAACATGTATATTTAAGGGATTTTTTAAAAAACAGGGTATTGATAAGATGAACTAATAATGAGAAACTATCAAAATGTACAAACCATTTGATCAAAAAGGTGCCAAAAATGTGTAATAATTTAAATAAACAGCCAAATGGATGATTTTAACAGAAAAAAAAATTTCAAAACTGAGGGGATACCTAACAAAACAAAAGCTAAATCTAAAGACATTTTCTATACTTCAGTTTAGAATCACAAAGATTCAGCAAATAACTGTGGGCTAGAAGACAAGGGGAACAGAATGAGGAAGTGTAATATCTACTTGGAGGCCCAGAGAGAGTGAGTGAATGAGAAATGGGGAGAGAGCATATTTGGAGTCAGGAAAAGTTTTGGAACTAATAGAAGACATTACTACTTAAAAAAGCAAGTGTACGTTGGGAGTATTATGCTCCCTGACTTCAAGCTCTACTACAAAGCCACAGTATTCAAGACCATTTGGTACTAGCACAAGAACAGACCCATAGATCAATGGAACAGAATACAGAGCCCAGATATAAACCCAAGCATATATGGTCAATTAATATATGATAAAGGAGCCATGGACATACAATGGGGAAATGACAGCATCTTCAACAACTGGTGTTGGCAAAACTGGACAGCTACATGTAAGAGAATCAAACTGGATTATTGTAAGTCATTAAACCATTAAACTCTTAGAAGAAAACATAGGCAAAAATCTGTTGAATATAAACCTGAGCAACTTTTTCCTGAACACATCTTCTTGGGCAAGGGAAACAAAAGCAAAAATGAACACATGGGACTACATCAAGCTAAAAAGCTTCTGTACAGCAAAGGACACCATCAGCAGAACAAAAAGGAATCCTACAGTATGGGAAAATATATTTGTAAACAACATAGCCAACAAGGGGTTAACATCCAAAATATATAAAGAACTCACATACCTCAACACCCAAAAAGCAAATAACCCAATTAAAAAATGGGTGGAGAATATAACAGATAATTTTCCAAAGAAGTTCAGATGGCCAACAGGCACATGAAAAGATGCTCCACATCACTAATCATCACATAAATGAAAATTAAAACCACAATGAAATATCACCTCACACCAGTTAGGATGGCCACCATCCAAAAGACAAACAACAACAAATGTTGGTAAAGATGTGGAGAAAGGGGAACCCTCCTACACTGCTGGTGGGAATGTAAATTAGTTCAACCATTGTGGAAAGCAGTATGGAAGTTCCTCAAAAAACTAAAAATAGAAATACCATTTGACCCAGGAATTCCACTCCTTGGAATTTACCCAAAGAAAACAAGTTCTCAGATTCAAAAAGACATATGCATCCCTATACTTAGTGCAGCACTATTTACAATAGCCAAAATATGGAAGCAACCTAAGTGTCCATCAGTAGATGAATGAATAAAGAAGAGGTGGTACATATACACAATGGAATACTATTCAGCCATAAGAAAGAAACAAATCCTACCATTTGCAACAACATGTATGGAGCTAGAGGGTATTATGCTCAGTGAAATAAGCCAGGCAGAAAAAGACAAGTACCAAATGATTTCCCTCATTTGTGGAGTATAACAATGAAGCAAAACTGAAGGAACAAAACAGCAGCAGACTCACAGACTCCAAGAAGGGACTAGCAGTTACCAAAGGGGAGGGGTGGTAGAGAGTGGGTGGGAGGGAGGGAGAAGGGGATTGAGGGGTATTATGTTTAGTACACACGGTGTGGGGGGGTCATGGGGAAGACAGTGTAGCACAGAGAAGGCAAGTAGTGACTCTGTGGCATCTTACTACACTGATGGACAGTGACTGAAAATGGGGTATGTGGGGGGGACTCGATAATAAGGGTGAATATAATAACCACTTGTTTTTCATGTGAAACCTTCATAAGAGTGTATATCAATGATACCTTAACAAAAAAATTTTTTAAGTAAATAAATAAATAAATAAGAAAGTGTACCTCAAGCAGGATAAAAATGGAAGTAAAATCCACCCCTAGAAACAGCATTGTGAAATTGAACAACAGCAAAGGGAAAAGGAGACTATCTCAGAAATATTCAGAGATAAAAGATACATAATCAATAAAGGAATGACAAATAGCAAATGGAAGTCAGGAGACAGTGGAATAATATCCTGAATGTGCTGAGAGAAAATAACTGTTTACCCAGAGAAAATATTTTTCTGAAAGAAGATGAAGTTTTAAAAAAAGTAAAAAAAAAAAATTCAGAGTGACAAAAACTGAGTACAATTTTACTTAAGAAATTGTAAAGGTTATCCTATGGGCAATAAGATGGAAGGTCTGAGATATAAGAATAAATGAAGAGCAAGAAAATGGTAAATATGAAGATAAATCTAATCGAATATTTACTATATAAGACAATAATAATATTGTTTATCAAGACTTGGGAGGAAACAAAATAGATATAAAACACCCAAAATATCTCAGAAAGAAGGAGTGAGATAGCAGCTCATTTATTATGCAGCTCTTGTATTTTTCAGAAGGGTAAAGATAGTAAACACCTTAAATTTCCTGAGAGAGGCATTAACAAAAAATAGGACTAATCAGTTATTAAACAGTAGAGAGGAAAAGGCGCATTGAGAACATTTTCTCAAATAATCAAGAGGAATAAAAGGACAGAAAAGCATAGGAAATGTATAATACACAAAAAGCACAAATACACAAAAGATGATAAAAATAAATGTAATTATAATACCAATCAGAATGAATGTAAAAGAACTAAATTCAAGTATTAGAAGACAAATAAAGATAGCCTCATGTTATCTGTAAGAAACATTTCTTTCATAAGTATTATGAAGTAAAATAGTAAGAATAAAGAAAATTATACCAGGCAATAACCAGAACAAATATGTGGCTGTATTAATAACAGATAAAATAGACTTCAAGGCATAAAGATTAATAGAGAATCACTGTTAAACAACCAAAGGTTTAATTCTCAAGGAAGATATCATAATTGTGGATTTGTAAGCACACAACATAGCCTAAAATAAAACAGGCAGAAATGGAAAGGATTAGGAGGAAAAAATCACCACCACCACCACCATCATCGATAGCAAAGTGGGCGATTTTAGCACAACTTTCACAGTAAACTATAGCTGTATCAGGAAAAATAACCAGTGTTCATATACAAAATGTGAGCAATGCAACTAGCAAACTTAACTAAACACACACAGTTAACACATTACCAGAGCCAGTACAGGATACAAATCTTTGTTAGGCATCTATGCAACAATTATAAAAATTTATCAACACTGCCATAATTCAAACATCAAAAAATTAATTCAACTAGATATCACTAACAAAAGGTTAAATTTTCAAATTCTTGATATTCTTAGAAATTAGAATATCTTGCATATTCTTGTAAGTTTGAAATCAGTTAACAAAAAGACCAAAAAACTTTTTCAAACTTGGCTTAAATAATTTATGAATCAAATAAATCATAGTATGTTAAGAATACATAGAGTTAAACAATAATGAGTCTACAGCTTAACAAAATTGTGGAATTCAGCTAAAGCAGTATTTACAGGGTAATGTACAACCTCATAATTTATATTTGAAAACTAAAAGAATGGAATATAATAAGCAAAGAATCGAACTTGACAGCTCACAACATAAATGGAAGGAAATATAGAGCAGAGAGCAACCCAACAAAAATTGACCATTCCTTTATAAGACTAGTGGAAGAAAATAATCATAAAAACAATAAATGTATATAACTGCAGATGTTGCACAAAGTAAAAACATTTCATGAATAACTTTATATCAGTAAATCTGAAAGCCTAATATCAAATGGAGAAACTTCTTAAAAACATGACATAAAAATCAACACCAGAAGAAACAGAAGATGTAAGTAACCCTATAAATATTCAATAAATTATATCAACAGAAATGTTTCTTCAAAGATACAAATCACAAATGTTTTTCCCTACTCTGTCAGGGGACAAATAATTCTGATGTTAAACAGATATTACAGAGGATAAGACAGAGGAAATACTCCACAACATGTTTTATGAGAAAACAAAATTATGGATCCTTCTTATTCATGAACTTAAGCGCAAAGAATTTCAAATAAAAGTTAGCAGACTGAATCCAAAATGTATGAAAAAGATAATACTATGCTAATAGGGCTGCAAGATAATTTAACATTAGAAATCCGTTTCTATATTAAGCTGTATAAACAGTTCTGTACTAACAGTTTAAAAGAAGACAGCCAAGGAAGTCTTGTTTGATGAAAAAAATTCATGTTTTAAAAATAAATTTTTAGCAAACTAAAAGTAGAGGTGAGTTTTCTTAAACTGGAAAAATATGTCTAAATACACCTTAAAACAAGTATTACACTAAATGCAAAAATGTTGAAAGCATTTCCTTCGTGAACAAGAAAAGGAAGGATGCCTCTTATCACCATGACTAGTCAATATTAACTAGTGATTTCCCATGTAATCAGAAAAGATAAAGAAACAAAAAATGTAAGAACAAGGAAGAAGGGAGGGAGGAAGGAAACTATTTGTCGATAATGTGATTGTTAAAAAAGATAAATTATCATATAAAAAATATATTTAGCAAAATAGTCTGATTTAAAAACCACTTATGTACAACGGTAGCAAATATTTTAAACTACAATTAAAGATGCTATTTAAATACCCTAAAATGACGAAGTAGCTATGAATAAATCTAGCACATGATTTTAAACTCTTTGTACAGAAAACTATAAAACTACACTAAAAGATACAAAAGAAAATCCAAATAATTAAGGAACATACCATTTTCATGGATCAGAAGACCAAATGGCTTAAAGATGTCAATTATTTCCAAAATGATATACAGTTCAGTGCAAATTGAAGTCCTCAAAGCTATTTCGTGGTACTTGACAAGCAGTTTCTAAAATATATATGATGCCCTGAAGGAGAAACCTGGTAGAGAATGTTAACTTACCTGTCTTATTAAAAAGCCATAATTACTAAGAAAGCCTGGCAGTGGTGCAGGGATGCATTAGGAAACCAGCAAAGCCGATCAAAGAGCCCCACACAGACATTCATGTATGAGAAATGCAATGTATAGACCGATAGGGAAAGCGCAAGCTTTTCAACAGTCTGCCCTGAGACAGTTACCCATGAGGAGGAAAAACAAGAAAGAAATCCCAGCATTACTTCATACCTTACATAAAAAATAAATCCAGATGCTTTAAGATTTAAATGCATAGCATAAAACCATAAACATTTTACAATACCAGATGGAAGAATATCTTCGTGACTACAGGATAGGAGTGGATTTCTTAGGATTCAAAAACACAAGTCATGAGGAAAAAATTAAATGTAAGCATCTTAAAAGTAAGAACTTCCCTGTCATAAGAAACCATTGCAAAAATGAATATAAGCCACAAATTAGGAAAACATATTTCCACCTGTATAACCGACAAAGAATTAGAATACTAATTACTTAAAGAACTACCATAAAACAATAGAAGATAACTCAAGAGAAATGTACAAAAGACTTGAATACTTCACAAAGAAACACCAATGACTAATAAAAATATGAAAAGATGCTCAATTCACTGTTAATCAGGAAAATTCAAATTAAAATCACAATTAGATGCCATTTTACACCCATCAGATTGGCAGAAATTTCAGACTCTTGACAAAATCAAGTTTTGGCAAAGACATTCAGAAAAATCCATGTACTGCTGCAGGGTGACAATCTGGCATTATCCAGAAAAACTGAAGTTGTGCAACCCCAAAATACAGGCATCCATCCTTTTGCTAGGATTGCAGGGAAACACTTGTGCACATGTGCTCCAGGGAAAATCAATAAAATGTGCAGAGCAGCATTCTGTAGTAGCAAAGCCTCAGAAACAAGCCAAATGCCCACAAGACCGGAGAATGAAGATGGTACATCAGTACCACGGATCACTGTACAGCAGTGACAATAAATGAACTGCCACCACAAGCATATGGTGACACCTTGAGGAGAGTGTGTTGGAAGTATGAAGCAAGTTGCAGATGCATACATATAGTTCAATCCATTTAAATAAAGTTTAAAATCTGCAACACTAAGCACTATATTCTTCTGGGGGCTGCAAGTCAGAGCCTGGCTGGCCCTGTACTGTTCTACTGCAGCAGGTAAGTCCTGGATATGTATGGAACATGTTCTCTGAGGCAGCATATAGTGGCCTTGTTAGAGACTGACCTGTAGTTGCTAAAACTATGATGAAATGCAAGAAAACACAGATTCTGTACAGTAGTTCCCTCTGGGGAAGGGAAGAAGGTGAAATAAGGAGAGACTCTCGTGGGTTTCAAAGGTCATGGGAATGTAGTTTCTTAAACTGTGTGGGAGATATATTGGCATTTATTTTATTATTATTGTACATTTATTATACATATTTCATAAATATTATTTTGTATCTAATATTTAATAAAAGAAATAGGATTTGTCTAGTTGAGGCATGCCTCATGGCATCACCCTTCCCATCCCAGTGCGTTTCTCCAGGACCTTGCTGTCTTCTCTCCTTCTCTCCTGAGTGAACCTCACTTCCATGGGTCCTGAAAACACATGAACCTGGAGAGAAGGCATATGGCATGGACAGTGAAGCAAACACTAGCTGCCCTCAGTCACATCTCCACTGGACTCCTTAACATCTCTGTGACATCAGGAAACTTGCTTAACATCTCTGACTCTGGCTTCTCATCCTTAAAATGGCCAGCAACGTATAACTTGCATTGCTGTGGGGAATTGAACTTCGGGGCATGAAAAATGTAACTTAAATAACAGCATTTTGGGTGGACAATTTGGAGAAACTTAAAACATTAAATGTTCCTTTCATTTAACCCACAATTCAATTACTTTGAATCTGTCCCAGAAAACTGCTCTCCACATTTTACACAGATTTATAGACCAGCTGCTTCACTGCAGTGTTGTTTAGGATAGAAGGAAAAGTGAGAAGCCATCCCCACATGAGAACTGTTGCATGCAGTATAGCCATCGGTTCTTGGAAATGAGTTACATCATCACTGAAATGGATAAGGTGGATAATTTTCTTATTGACATAAGAAAATCTCTCTTATATACAGATAAGTGAAAAATATCCCCACCATATATGTGGTGTGTGAAGCCCAGAGAAGCTTGAAGATGTCCAGCTTCCCAGCTAGTAGGAGGAGAAAAAAAGGACTGCCATCCACATCACATGACTCAAAGGAGAATTACTCCTGGCCCCACACAGCCATCCTTAAGAAACCTGATGTCTGTCATTCAATTTCTCTCTCTTCTAGAGGTCTTTTTTTTTTTTAAACAAAACAGCACAGACTCATAGACACTGAGAGGAGACTGGTGGTTACCATGAAGGAGGGGTTGGGGTGGGTGGGTGAAAGAGGTGAAGGGGATAAAGGGGCACGAAATCTCAGTCACAATATAAATTAGCCACAGGGTTGAACATGCAGCATAGAGAATATATAGTCAATAGCTCTGTAACATCTTTCTATGCTGACAGAGAGTAACTACACCAGTTGGGGTGAGGATTTAATAATGTAACTGTCGAATGAATCATGGTGTTGTATACTTGAAATCAACATAATATTGTGTATCAATTATATTCAATTAAAAATATACTAAATAAACAAACGTTTTTTTTAAGTTATTCACAGTCATAACTGCAGCAATGATAAGCTGATAATTTTCGGGGCTCCTTGAAACCTGCAACAGCACATATAAGAGGCCAGTTCTGTGAGTCTAGGCATCAGTGTCATAGGAGGGGAAGGGCTACTATCTTGGGGCAGGTAGTTAATCCTCACTCATATGGTCACTGCCTGTGTTTGCCCGAAAAACCGGGTCGGTTCATCACCTAAGGCACCCCCAAGGTGCTTAAATTAGTAATTAAGCAATTCTCCAGCAGCATCGAAGGAGCGGAGCCTGCCTCTGAAGCACGACCACAGAAGGGGGCTGAGACGTCACCCTCCCTGTGCGTCCTGCCGTCACTGGGCACATCACGCCTGCCTGTCACCCTCCCAAGACCATAAAGCCCTCAAAGATGGTTCTGAGAATGGTGAAAATGGTCTCTGGGGAAAACCAGATGATCACTAAAGGGGTCTCCTGCACACACAGGAGAGGTAGGTAAGGGCTGGGGAGCGCCCATCCTGGGTCCCCAAGGCAGAGCTACCCTCAGAATTCAGAGGGTGACTAGGATTTGGTGATTTGGCTTTCAGTTTTCTCTTTAGTTCTTGCACTAAAACGGTCTAACCATCCCCATGCGGCCCTGGCTGCCTGGGTGGGCAACGCCCTTCCACTGTGTCTGCAGATGTCGGGCCGCCGTGGGCACACAGCAAGTCCAGCGCCTTCCCATCAGCTCGGACTCCAAAGCCAGCTGCAGACCCCCTGCCCCGTGCCCACCCAGAACTCCAGGTCAGAGCACCCACACCTGAGACTTCTGGGAGGCGGTCTGGGGCAATACAGGGCTCCCGGAAGATCCCCCGTTAGTCCTGACTGCCAGCGGGGCAAGGAAATGACAAGCCTCCTAAGAGGGGCGCAGTCAGTGCCAGTCAGCCCAGCGTGCCCGAGGCTTCCTTGTGAGAACGGCAGAAGTGGGGCCATGAGCTTTAACAGCCAAGTATATATACTGCCTCACAGAATCCCTGCAATCCCTGTATCTTTATAGGTATTTGGGTTACAGAAGTTATGTGTGTATTTACCAAACTCAGAGAATAAACACTTAAAATATGTATAATTCATTGAATATAAATTTTATATCCAGAGAAAAATAACTACAAACAAAATAGCTGACTTTTAATTATGTGCATACTGAAGTATCTTGGATGAAGTGTATTATTGTCTGCAATTGACTTTGAAATGTTTAAAAAGCTAAAATGGAATGATGGATGGGTAAAGGATTGGACCCATGAGTAGACAGCAATAAAGCAAGTTGAGTAAAATGTTAAAGGTAGAAGAATTCTATATTATGTATACACAGACATTTATTATAAAGTATTTTCAATGTTTCAATATTTTCATTAAAAAAAACTAGTCCTGTAAAACTTCAACACCACTATTGTTCACTATTGCCTAGGATAATAAAGATTTTTTTTATGTTGGTTGTTTTGTTTTGTTTTGTTTTTTTGGCCTATTGCTCTCCTTTTCCATTTTACTAATAGATGTCCACATACTTTAGAGAAGGGGTGGTCAATTTCCAGCCATAGGAAGTGATATTTTATTAATCTAATCAAATCCTTCTAATTCCATTCCTATTATCACTGGTTGGGTAAAAACTTCCAGCTAAATATAAACAAAGAAAAACTTTGTGTTGGTCTTCTAGGGAAGTGTTCCATATTCCAAAAGGGGAATTAAGGATGCAACATCCTTTTTTTTTGGCCTTTGAACATTGTTGTTTGACCTCAGATCCTTAGGGCTGCTGCAGTCATCTTTCTACTGTGAGGAAACAAGCTTAAGTTCAAAGGCAAATGCTGAAAAGGTAGAACAGATAGAAGAATGTAATTTGGGTTTGTCATGACAGAACCAACCCAGAAGCACCCTTCTTCAGACCCCTTGTGAGAGAAGTGTGGGAATGGCCATGGTTGTCAACTTGCCATGAGAGAATAGGCATGGAAATGAAGAGAAAATATGCAAAAGATAGTGGAGCAAAAAGAAAAAAAAATAGTTTGCCTTTTTAATATCATTATTGAGAGCTTACACTTTTACCTGACGACCTCCAGACTTGTTTTATAAAAATATAAACTTCTATATGAGTTAGTTGTGTATTATGTTACTTGCAGCTGAGAGCATTGTGAATATACACAGCCTTGAAAATAGAAGCTATGAGATGCCATGATTACTCTAATGTTGCAACCTGATAGAGAATTTACAAGAAAGGAAAACCACAGGCCAATATGTTGCATAAACACAGATGCAAAAAAAATCCTCACACGATATCAATAAATCAAATTTTACAATGCATAAGCAAAATTATACACCAAAACTAAGTGCTACTTATTCTATGTATGGAAGGATGGTTCAACACTCAAAAAAAGAAATCAATGTAATCCATCACATCAATAGGCTAAAAAGAAAAATCATATCATACCAATAGAGGCAAGAAATGCATTGTTTTAATCCAATACCCTTTCATGATTAAAAATTTAAAAACTCTCAGCATAATAAAAATAGAGGGAAATTCTTGGAAATTTTTCAACCTGATAAAGAACAACTATAAAAATCCTCCTTATAACATAATTCCTAATGTTGAAAAATAGAGGTTTCCCCTCAAGACTTGGAATAAAACAAGGAGATCCCCTCTATTATTGTTACTAATTGTTGTATGGGTAACTAATGCAAAAAGACAATAAAAGAAAGAAAAAGTATACAGATTGAGAAGAAAGAAAGAAACCTGTTGCAAATGACACAATTGCCTATGTAGAAAATCCCAAAAATCATCCAAAAACTCCAGAAACTAAGTAAATAACAAGTTTGCAGGATATAAGGTTAATATATAGAAGTCCACTTCTTTTGTATATATCAGCATTGAACAATTGGAATTTGAAATTTAAAATATAATATCATTTATATTAGCCCCTAAAAATAAAATATTTAGGTATAAATGTAAAAGAATGTACAGAATCTATGTAAGGCAAACTACAAAACTCTAATGAAAGAAATTAAGGAAATCTACATAAATGGAAAGCTATTCCATGTTCATGGATAGGAAGACTTACTAATGTTAGGATGCTAATTCTTCCCAATTTGGTCTATAAATTCAATGCAATACCAGTACCAAAATACCCAACAAGCATTTTGTAGATATCAACAAACTGATTTGAAAGTTTATATGGATAGACAAACGACCCAGAATAGCCAACACAATACTGAAGGAAAACAAAGTTCTTCAACAGAGAACTGACACTACACAGCTTCAAGGCTTTCTATAGATTTCCAGTAAGCATGACAGTGCATATTGGTGAAAAATAGATCAATAGAACACACTAGGGAGTCTAGAAATAGACCCACACAAATATGGTCAACTGATCTGTGATAAAGGAGCAAAGAGAACTAAATGAAGAAAGGATACTCTTTTTCAGCACCTGATGCTGGAACAATTAGGCATTGATATACCCTAACCCCTGCCAAAAATAAAAAGAATCTTGATCCAGAACTTTCACCTTTCACACAAAAAAATTAACTCAAAATGATCATAGACCTAATTTATAATACAAAATTGCAAAACTTCTAGAAGATAACACGAGAAATTCAAAGTGCCCTTGGTTTGGTGATGAGTTTTTAGATATAATACCAAAGTCATGACCCATGAAAGGAAAAATTACTAAATTGGACTTTTTTTTCACTTTAAATTGAAAGTGGTTTATTACTTAATGACATAACTACAGAATTTTTAAAAGATACATTTTTTTACAGTAATGATAGCCTCCAAGGCAGAGACACTTTTCAGTGTTAATAAGTTTTTGTTTACCTATTCACAAGCCATTAGGGAAATTTCATAGGATATTAGCAGGCTGGTCTACCATCTATATACCATGTAACTCTAGTGTCCTTCCTGACCCATGCCTGATAGGAGTGCTTTTCCCAGCCTTCTTGATGCCCAGGGACTAACGTTAACTCCCAAAGGCACGGGCAGAGCATTGCATCCTTTGACCTTGTTCAATCACTATGAAGCAGAGTGAAAGCTGTGGTACAGTGGTTAAAGGATACAAGTGTCAGTTTCTTTGTTCTCATTTAAGCACTAGTGGAAATTTTTCTTTTTTTTTTGATATATTAGCAAGTCTGTGATGTACTCTCACTGGCTCTGTTTATACATTGAGATTGTTTAATAATGCTTTCTATGTTCATATACTGTTTACCTTTTTCCATGGAGTCTCCTGGCAAAGAATAAAATATATTTATTTTAAAGTTTTTTTTTCATTTAGTCCTTTTGTTTTATTCAAATGCAAAAAGATAAGTTTCATACAAATTGTAGTTATACTCAGTTGTGTTTGATTTAAAAACATTGATTATGCTTTGTTAACAACTTCCAAAACCAAATGTAAGTTGTTGTGACTAAAATGTCTCCCAGTCCATTTCTGGAGGATTACCCTCAATAATATTTAGTAGCTACTCCAATTTTTACTCTACAAAAAGGAAAATGATGATGCCATAAGAGAAAGATAATGGACAGTTATAATATGAAAGACTTCTTGAGAAGAACTTTTTAACCATTACTAAGAGACTTAAGAGGGATACCTATTTCTGTTCCATACCATAGCAACCAGGCTTAAACATTGCACACATGCACTTCTGGTCCTACCTCAGCCATAAGTAGGTATCTCACACCTCTTATTACATCATAGAAGGTCCAACTCTTTATCAACAGGATTCAGAATTTGTAATAATTAAGGTTCTTTTCCTAAGGAAAAGGGGATAAAAGGAAATAGTCTATAAACCAAAAAATGAAAACAAATATTTAAATGCACTGACTTAAACAATTTCAAATGAGGTTCAACTGAATGAATAGTATAAAACTTGAATCAACATTATAGAAGGAAAGATAACTACTTAAAAGGTACCCAAGTTATTTAATATTTCCAGAATTAAATAACTTTCATTTTTAAGCCCCCCAGATTTCCCCACTATTTAGGGTTGTTATAATGAAGGTTAATAACTTATATTTTAGTGTGAACACATTTACTTCTGCTGATAACAAAGCATATTCTTTAATGATCTATGAAGCCAAAGAATTAGACCAATACCCATCATCAGACTTCTCAACAGAAACATTACAGGTGAGAAGAGAATGGCATGATATATTTAACGTAATGAATCAGAAGGGCCTCGAACCAAGAATATTGTATCCAGCACGATTATGATTTAAATACGATGAAGGGATTAAACAATTTCCAGACAAACGAAAGTTGAGAGAGTTTGCAGCTCATAAACCACCACTACAGGATATCTTAAATGGCCTGATCTAGAGGGAAGCACCCCTAAGGCTAAAAAGATGTCACCAGAGAAAATAAAATCATAGCAAAGAAAGCAGACCATCGAAATACTAACTAAAGGCAAAGAATAAAACACCTAGTATATAAAGAATGGAGGAGGAAGAATAAGAAGGGAGAGAAATAAAGAAACATCAGATGGTGTTTACAATAACTTAACAAAAAAGTTAAGTTAGATTGTTAAATAGTAAAGAAGCAACCCTTGAACCTTTGGTAACCACGAATCTAAAGCCAGCAATAGCAATAAGTACATATCTATTGATAATCACCCTAAACATAAATGGACTGAATGCACCAATCAAAAGACACAGAGTAACAGAATGGATAAAAAAGCAAGACCCATCTATACGCTGCTTACAAGAGTCTTAACTCAAACCCAAAGATATACACAGACTTAAAGTGAAGGGATGGAAAAAGATATTTCATACAAACAACAAGGAGAAAAAAGCAGGTGTTACAGTACTTGTATCAGACAATATAGACTTCAAAACGAAGAAAGTAACAAGTGATAAAGAAGGACATTACATAATGATAAAGGAGTCAATCCAACAAGAAGATATAACCATATAAATATATATGCACCCAACACAGGAGCGCCAGCATATGTGAAACAAATACTAACAGAATTAAAGGAGGAAATAGACAGCAATGCATTCATTTTAGGAGACTTCAACACACCACTCACTCCAAAGGACAGATCAACCAGACAGAGAATAAGTAAAGACACAGAGGCAATGAACAACACACTAGAACAGAAAGACCTAATAGACATCTACAGAACTCTCACCCAAAAGCAGGAGGATACACAATCTTCTCAACTGCACATGGAACATTTTCCAGAATAGACCACATATAAGGCCACAAAAAGAACCTCAGTAAATTCAAAAATAGTGAAATCCTACCAACCAACTTCTCAGATCACAAAGGTATAAAACTAGAAATAAATTTTAGAGAGAAATCAAAAAGGCTCACAAATACATGGAGACTTAACAACATTCTCCTAATTAATCAATGGGTTAATGACCAAATCAAAACAGAAATGAAAGAATATATGGAGACTAATGACAACAACAACACAAAGGCACAACTTCTGTGGGACGCAGCAAAGGCAGTTCTAAGAGGAAAGTATATTGCAATCCAGGCCTATTTAAAGAAGGAAGAACAATCCCAAATAAATAGTCTAAAGACACAATTACTAAAATTGGAAAAAGAAGAACAAATGAGGCCCAAAGTCACCAGAAGGAGAGACATAATAAAGATCAGAGAAGAAATAAATAAAATTGAGAAGAACAAAACAATAGAAAAAATCAATAAAACCAAAAGCTGGTTCTTTGAAAAAATAAACAAAACAGATAAACCCCTAGCCAGACTTATTAAGAGAAAAAGAATCTACACACATAAACCGAATCATAAATGAGAAAGCAAAAATCACGACGGACCCCACAGAAATACAAAGAATTCTAAGAGAATACTATGAGAACCTATATGCTAACAAGCTGGAAAACATAGAAGAAATGGACAACGTCTTAGAAAAATACAACCTTCCAAGACTGACCAAGCAAGAAACAGAAAAACTAAACAGACCAATCACCAGCAAAGAAATTGATTCAGTAATCAAAAAACGACCCAAGAACAAAACCCCCGGACCAGATGGATTCACCTCTAAATTCTACCAGACATATAGAGAAGAAATACCACCCATTCTCCTTAAAGTTTTCCAAAAAATAGAAGAGGAGGGAATATTTCCAAACAGTCTATGAAGCCAGCATCACTCTAATACCAAAACCTGGCAAAGACCTCACCAAAAAGGAAAATAACAGACCAATATACCTGATGAACGTACATGCAAAAATACTCAACAAAATATTAGCAAACCGAATTTAAAAACACATCAAGACGATCATACACCATGATCAAGTGGGATTCATCCCAGGGATGCAAGGATGGTACAACATTAGAAAATCCATCAACATCATCCACCACATCAATAAAAAGAAGAACAAAAACCACATGATCATCTCCATAGATGCTGAAAAAGCATTTGACAAAATTCAGCATCCATTCCTGATTAAAACTCTCAACAAAATAGGTATAGACGACAAGTACCTCAACATCATAAAGCCCATATATGACAAACCCACAGCTAACATCATACTTAATGGAGAGAAGCTGAAAACTTTTCATCTAAGATCGGGAACAAGACAGGGATGCCCACTCTCTCCACTGTTATTCAACATAGTACTGGAGGTCCTAGCCATGGCAATCAGACAAAACAAGGACGTACAAGGCATCAGATTGGTAAAGAAGAAGTCAAATTGTCACTATTTGCAGATGACATGATACTGTACATAAAAAACCCTAAAGACTCCACTCCAAAACTACTAGAACTAATATCTGAATTCAGCAAAGTTGCAGGATACAAAATTAACACGCAGAAATCTGTTGCTTTCCTAGTCACTAACGAAGAACTAACAGAAAGAGAACTCAGACAAACAATTTCATTCACAATTGCATCAAAAAGAATAAAATACCTAGGGATAAACCTAACAAAGGAAGTGAAAGACCTGTACTCTGAAAACTACAAGACCCTCATAAGAGAAATTAAAGAGGACACTAACAAATGGAAATGCATCCCATGCTCTTGGCTAGGAAGAATAAATATTATCAAAATGGCTATACTACCTAAAGCAATCTACAGATTCAATGCAATCCCTATCAAACTACCAACAGCTTTCTTCAATGAACTGGAACAAATAATTCTAAAATTCATATGGAACCACAAAAGACCCCGAACAGCCAAAGCAATCCTGAGAAGGAGGAATAAAACAGGGGGAATTACGCTCCCTGACTTCAAGCTCTACTACAAAGCCACAGTAATCAAGACAATTTGGTATTGGCACAAAAACAGACCCACAGACCAGTGGAACAGAATAGAAAATCCAAACATTAACCCAAACATATACAGTCAATTAATATTTGATAAAGGAGCCTTGGATATACAATGAGGAGATGACAGCCTCTTCAGCAGCTGGTATGGGAAAAACTGGACAACTACATATAAGAGAATGAAATTGGACTACTGTCCAGCCCCATACACAAAGGTAAACTCAAGGTGGATCAAAGACCTGAATGTAAGTCATGAAACCATAAAACTCTTAGAAAAGAACATAGGCAAAAATCTCTTAGACATAAACATGAGCGACTTCTTCATGAACATATCTCCCCGGGCAAGGGAAACAAAAGCAAAAATGAACAAGTGGTACTATATCAAGCTGAAAAGCTTCTGTAAAGCAAAGGACACCATCAGTAGAGCAAAAAGACATCCTACAGTATGGTAGAATATATTCACTAATGACATATCTGACAAGGGGTTAACATCCAAAATATATAAAGAACTCAGGCACCTTAACAAACAAAAAGCAAATAATCCAATTAAGACATGGGCAGAGGACATGAATAGACACTTCTTTAAAGAAGAAGTTCAGATGGCCCACAGGCACATGAAAAAAAAAATGCTCCACATCGCTAATCATCAGAGAAATGCAGATTAAAACCACAATGAGATATCACCTCACACCAGTGACGATGGCCAACATCCAAAACACAAACAACAACAAATATTGGCCAGGATGTGGAGAAAAGGGAACCCTCCTACACTGCTGGTGGGAATGCAAATTAGTTCAACCATTGTGGAAAACAGTATGGAGGTTCCTCAAAAAACTCAAAATAGAAATACCATTTAACCCAGGAATTCCACTCCTAGGAATTTACCCTAAGAATGCAGCAGCCCGGTTTGAAAAAGACAGATGCACCCCTATGTCTATCGCAGCACTATTTACAATAGGCAAGAAATGGAAGCAACCTAAGTGTCCATCAGTAGATGAATGGATAAAGAAGATGTGGTACATATACACAATAGAATATTATTCAGCCATAAGAAGAAAACAAATCCTACCATTTGCAACTACATGGATGGAGCTAGAGGGTATTATGCTCAGTGAAATAAGCCAAGCCGAAAAAGACAAGTATCAAATGATTTCACTCATATGTGGAGTATAAGACAAAGAAAAAATACTGAAGGAACAAAACAGCAGCAGACTCACAGAACCCAAGAACGGACTAATAGTTACCAAAGGGAAAGGGACTGGGGAAAATGGGCGGAAGGGAGGGATAAGAGGGAAAAAGGGGCATTACGATTAGCAGATGTAATGTTGGGGGGGCACGGGGAGGGCAGTACAACTCAGAGAAGACAAGTAGTGATTCTATAGCATCTCATTACGCTGATGGACAGTGATTGTAATGGGGTTGGTGGGGGGGACCTGATGAAGGGGTAGTTTAATAACCGTAATATTGCACATGTAATTGTAGATTGATAATAAAATAAATTATATTTTTAAAAAAAAGAAGAAGATGTGGTACCTATACACAATGGAATATTATTCAGCCATAAGAAGAAAACAGATCCTACCATTTGCAACAACATGGATGGAGCTAGAGGGTATTATGCTCAATGAAATAAGCCAAGCCAAAAAAGACAAGTATCAAATGATTTCACTCATATGTGGAGTATAAGAACAAAGAAAAAAACTGAAGGAACAAAACAGCAGCAGACTCACAGAATCCAAGAACGGACTAATAGTTACCAAAGGGAAAGGGACTGGGGAAGATGGATGGGAAGGGAGGGATAAGGGGGAAAAGGGGCATTATAATTAGCAGACGTAATGTTGGGGGGGCACGGGTTGGGCTATACAACTCGGAGAAGACAAGTAGTGATTCTATAGCATCTCACTACGCTGATGGACAGTGACCGTAATGGGGTTGGTGGGGGGGACCTGATGAAGGGGGTAGTTTAATCACCATAATATTGCACATGTAATTGTAAATTAATGATACCAAAATAAATTATTTAAAAAATTCAACAATAGCAAAACAAGCAACCCCCAAAAAATGGGCAAACAATCAGTATAAATTCACCAAATAACGTATACAGATAGCAAAAAAAGATGTTCAATATCATACATCATTTGTGAATTATAAGCTAAAACAGCATGAAATAATAGCACACATCCATTAGGACTGCTAAAATCCAAAAAATAAAGAAAATTGACAGTACCAAATACTGACAAAAAGGTGAAGCAAAGGCCTCTGATCCACTATTCAACAATAAAAAGAAATGAGCTATCAATGATTCCCGTGGAAGAAGTGTTAGCAGTTTACAAACATCCTGCTGAGTGGAAGGAGCCTATCTGCAAGGACATACATTGTATAATCCCAGCTCTATGACACTGGGAAGGGCAAAATTACACACACACCAAAGATAAGCGGTTGTCAGAAGTCTAGGCCATGATGAATAGGTCAACCAAAGGGGATTTTTAGGGCAGTGAAACTATTCTGTACAATAATGCAGTGGTGGGTAGACAAAGGATTAAAGATGGTGGCGTGAGAGGTGAGACACAGGCTTCCTCCTAAAACCTCATATAATATGAAAATATAATTAATATGACTAATCCTGAAAGAGCAACAGGAAAGAGGACTGTGCCAAACTGTATACACCTGGAGAAAATAATAAACCTCACAGAACAGGGTAATGTACCAAAGCCGTGGCCCAGCGGAACCCAAGCGCTTCCCCCAACCCAGCTCACCAGCAGGAGGAAGAGAAACAGAGCAGGGAGGTAGTGGAGGCCTGGGACTGCTGAATACCTAATTCCAGAGATGTGCTCTGGGAGCACAAACCGACATTTCACGGTGCTTTCCTGGTACTCTTGTGATTACAGGGTTGGAAAGCTAAGACAGGCAGAATACCTGCAGACACTGAGATTCCAGCTACTTGTGGAAAGCAGGGATCCATATCCAGCTGCTTTGAGACAAAAGAAAGGTGGGCAGTCTGGGAGACGTCCTAACAGCAAGAGAGCTGCTAAAGGGGCAAGGACTGTGCAGAGCTGACTGCTCAAGAGAAATGACACCAAAATAAATTGTCCTGGTGCACTCTTCCCAGCAGGTTGGGAACTTTCTCTATCTTCAGGCATCCAGCTCCCTGCCTGACTACACAGCTTGAAGGACCCCCTCCATGATACACAGCCTACTGAGCCTTTCTCCCAGCCAGTCCCACCTGGTTCACAAACTGGCAAACCTTACCCTGGCATTAAGCCAGCCAGAGGGAAGCCCCATCTACAGCAACTACAAACACATGGCACAGAGGCTTATACCTGTGTGCTCGGCCCACTGGTTCAGATAGCGGAGATAGGCATAGCAGCTGGGAAGCAGGAAAGAGCTCTTTTCTCCCCCCAGGCACTAATACCGCCCCCCTGTGACCCCCAATATTGCTTGAGGGGCTGAGCAGCTCCAGAGTAGAGAGTTTCTGGGCACTACAGGGCGCCATATACAAATATGAAACACCAAAGGAACCTGGTTCAACATAAAATTATGAATACAAACTCTGAGGAAGATTCTAATGAAATCGACCTCACGAATCTTCCTGAAAGGAATTTCAAAATAAAAATCATTAACATGCTCATGGAGGTACAAAAAAATATTCAAGAACTCAGGAATGAATTCCGGTCGGAGATCCAATTGTTGAACAGCAAATGGAGGGTATTAAAAGCAGATTAGATATGGTAGAGGAGACAATAAATGAAACAGAAACTACAGAAGAGGAATACAAAGAAGCTGAGGCACAGAGAGAAAAAAGGATCACTAAGAATGAAAGAATATTGAGAACTGTGTGACCAATCCAAACAGAATAATATTTGCATTATGGGGTACCAGAGGAGGAAGAGAAAGAGAAAGGGATAGAAAGTGTCTTTGAGGAGGTAATTGCTGAAAACTTCCACAATCTGGGGAAGGAGATAGTCTCTCAGGCCATGGAGGTGCACAGATCTCCCAACACAAGGGACGCAAGGAAGACAACACCAAGACATATAATAAATAAAATGGCAAAGATCAACGATAAGGACAGACTATTAAAAGCAGCCAGAGAGAGAAATAAGATCACATACAACGGAAATCCCATCAGGCTATCATCAGACTTCTCAGCGGAAACCTTACAGCCCAGAAGGGAGTGGCATGATGCATTTAATACAATGAAGCAAAAGGGCCTTGAACCAAGATTACTTTATCCAGCAAGATTGTCATTTAAATTTGAAGTAGGATTAAACAATTTCCAGATAAGCAAAACCTGAGAGAATTTACCTCCCACAAACCATCTCTACAGTGTATTTTGGAGGGATTGCTATAGATGGAAGTGTTCCTAAGGCTTAATAGTTGTCACCAGAGGTAATAAAACCACAGTAAAGAAAGTAGAACAGCTGATTACTAACCAAATGCAAAATTAAATCAACTATCCCCAAAGTCAATCAAGAGATAGACAAAGAGTACAGAATATGATACCTAATATATAAAGAATGGAGGAGGAAGAAAAAGGAGAAAAAAAAGAACCTTTACACTGTGTTTGTAATAGCATATTAAGTGAGTTAAGTTAGACTCTTAGATAGTAAGGAAGTCAACCTTGAACCTTGGTAACCATGAATCTAAAGCCTGCAATGGCAATAAGTACATACCTATTGATAATCACCCTAAATGTAAATGTCTGAATGCACCAATCAAAATACATAGAGTCACTGAATGGATAAAAAACAAGACCCATCTATATGCTGCCGATAAGAGACTCACTTTAAACCCAAAGACATACACAAACTAAAAGTGGAGGAATGGAAAAAGATATTTCATGCAACTAATAGGGAGAAAAAAGCAGGAGTTACAGTACTGTATCAGACAAAATAGACTTCAAAACAAAGAAAGTCACAAGAGACAAAGAAGGACATTACATAATGATAAAGGGGTCGGTCAAACAAGAAGATATAACCATTATAAATATCTATGCACCCAACACAGGAGCACCTACACATGTGAAACAAATACTAACAGAATTTAAAGGGGAAATAAAATGCAATGCATTCATTCTAGGAGACTTCAACACTCCACTCACTCCAAAGGACAGATCAACCAGACAGAAAATAAGCAAGGAGACAGAGGCACTGAACAAAACATTAGAACAGATGGACCTAACAGACATCTATAGAACTCTACACCCAAAAGCAGCAGAATACATATTCTTCTCAAGCGCATATGGAACATTTTCAAGAATAGATCATATCCTAGGCCACAAAAAGAGCCTCAGTAAATTCAAAAAGATTGGAATTTTACCAACCAGTTTCTCAGACCACAAAGGTATGAAACTAGAAATAAATTATGCAAAGAAAATGAAAAATCCCACAAACACATGAAGCCTTCACAACATGCTCCTAAATAACCAATGGATCAATGACCAAATAAAAACAGAGATAAAGCAATATATGGAGACAAATAACAACAATAATTCAACACCGCAAAATCTGTGGGAGGCAGTGAAGGCCATGCTAGGAGGAAAGTATATTGCAATACAGGCCTACCTCAGGAAACAAGAACAGTCCCATATGAACACTCTTACAATTAATGAAACTAGAAAAAGAAGAACAAATGAGGCCCAAAGTCAGTAGAAGGAGGGACATAATAAAGATTACAGCAGAAATAAATAAAATCAAGAAGAATAAAACAATAGAAAGAATCAATGAAAGTAAGAGCTGGTTCTTTGAGAAAATAAACAAAACAGATAAAACCCTAGTCAGACTTATCAAGAAAAAAAGAGTCTAAACACATAAACATATTCAGAAACGAGAAAGGAAAAATCACTATGGACACCACAGAAATACAAAGAATTATGAGAGAATACTATGAAAAATTATATCCTAACAAACCAGATAACCTAGAAGAAATGGACAACTTTCTAGAAAAATACAACCTTCGAAGGCAGACCAAGAAAGAAACAGAAAATCTGAACAGACCAATTACCAGCAACAAAATCGAACTGGTAATCAAAAAACTATGTAAGAACAAAACCACAGAACCAGATGGCTTCACCACTGAATTTTATCAAACATTTACTGAAAACCTAACAACTATTCTCCTTAAAGTTTTCCAAGGAGTAGAAGAAGAGGGAATACTTCCAAACTCATTCTATGAGGCCACCATCACTCTAATACCAAAACTAGGTAAAGACACCACAAAAAAAAGAAAATCACAGATCAATATCCCTGATGAACGTAGATGTAAAAATACTCAACAAAATATTAGCAAATCGAATTCAAAAATACATCAAAAAGATCATCCATCATGATCAAGTAGGATTTATTCCAGGGATGCAAGGATGGTACAACATTCAAAAATCCATCAACATCATCCACTACATCAACAAAAAGGACAAAAACCACATGACCATCTCCATAGATGCTGAAAAAGCATTCAACAAAATTCAAAACTCTCAAAAAAATGGGTATAGAGGGCAAGTACCTCAACATAATAAAGGCCATATATGACAAACACACAGCCAATATTATACTTAACAACTTCTGGAAAGATGGCGGTGTAAGCAGGGCGGCAGAAATCTCCTCCCAAAACTATATAAATCTACGAAAATACAGCAAATATAACTATTCCTAAAAGAGAAATCAGAACACACAGGAAAGTGCACAGCGTGCAGCCACACCTGGGAGGACTCAGCACCTCGCGAGGTGAGTAAGATACGGAGCCACGACCCGGCAGCACCCGAACACTCACCCAGCCCAGCGGCTGGCGGGAGGAGAGGATTCTGAGCCGGGAGGGAGTGGAAGAGAAGGTCTGCGAAATAACCAGCCCTGGTGGTCTGCGCCGGGAGCGCTGAGACACATCGCGTGGTGCATCAGACATTGGAGAGGCAGAAGGTGCAGGTTTTGAGCCGGGAAGGCACCAGGACCATGCAGCCAGCGCCCAGGGACAAGAGAAAAGCGCATGCCATTTGCAGCGGTCTCGGAGAGGCGGGGGGCCCAGCGACGGAACACCATTGCCCCGGTGGGCTCAGCCCTGCAGGCTGGAAGTCCTGGGGAACTTCAGTCCCCTTCGCTGGTGACAGGGAGAAGGGAGCAGCCACACTGGAAGTTTATACAGAAAACAATACCGTCCCATTCGTTCCTGCCCCGCCAAGACCTACAAAAAAGCAGCGCGGCCGCCAGCTACAAATTAGTGGAGCAACAGCGACACCTACAGTACGCGTAGAGAATACACTCCAGGTGGGTTTTTTTTTTTTGCTCGTTTGTTATATTTCTTGCCTTTTTTTTTCTTTTTTTCACCTTCCTTTTCTTTCATGCCTTTCTTTTTTCTTTCTCTCTTTTTTTTTCTCTTCCGTCTTTTTTTTTGTTTTGGCTTGCTTGTTTTTTTTTTTGGTGATGCTTTTTCTTTTCTCTTTTCTTTTTAAACCTTAAAGGGCCCAGCTGACATATGTGGCACCTACCAGCCACCACTCCTGTCAACATGACAAGACAGAAGACTATGATACAGACAAAAATCACCAAGATCCAGACCCCTCTGAGAAGAAATCTGAAGGGATGGAAATGCACCATCTTCCTGAAAAAGAATTCAAAATAAAAGTCATAACCATGCTGATGGATCTACAGAGAAATATGCAAGAGCTAAGGGAGGAAGTGAGGGAAGTCAGGAAAGATAATGCAGAAATGAGACAAGCCATCGACGGGCTCAGCAGCAGACTGGATGAGATGCAAGAGACTGTTAATGCAATAGAAATCAGAGAACAGGAACACAGAGCAGCTGAGGCAGAGAGAGATAAAAGGATCTCTAGGAATGAAAGAATATTAAGAGAACTGTGTGACCAATCCAAACGGAACAATATTCGCATTATAAGAGTACCAGAGGAAGAAGAGAGAGAAAAAGGGATAGAAAGTGTCTTTGAAGAAATAATTGCTGAAAACTTCCCCATGCTGGGGAAGGAAATAGTCTCGCAGTCCATGGAAACCACAGATCTCTAAACACAAGGGACCCCAGGAAGACAACACCAAGACACATAATAATTAAAATGGCAAAGATCAAAGATAAGGACAGAGTATTAAAGGCAGCCAGAGAAAGAAAAAAGATCACCTTCAAAGGAAAACCCATCAGACTAACATCAGACTTCTCAACAGAAACCTTACAGGCTAGAAGAGAATGGCATGATATATTTAATGCAATGAAACAGAAGGGCCTCGAACCAACAATATTGTGTCCAGCACGATTATCATTTAAATATGATGGAGGGATTAAACAATTTCCAGACAAGCAAAAGCTGAGAGAATTAGCCTCCCATAAACCACCTCTATAGGACATCTTAAAGGAACTGCTATAGAGGGAAGCACTGCTAAGGCTAAAAAGCTGTCACCAGAGAAAATAAAATCATAGCAAAGAAAGCAGACCATCCAAATACTAACTAAAGGCAAAGAATAAAACACCTAGTATATAAAGAATGGAGGAGGGAGAATAAGAAGGGAGAGAAATAAAGAAACATCAGACTGTGTTTACAATAACTTAACAAAAAAGTTAAGTTAGATTGTTAGATAGTAAAGAAGCAACCCTTGAACCTTTGGTAACCACGAATCTAAAGCCAGCAGTGGCAATAAGTACATATCTTTTGATAATCACCCTAAACGTAAATGGACTGAATGCACCAATCAAAAGACACAGAGTAACAGAATGGATAAAAAAGCAAGACCCATCTATATGCTGCCTACAAGAAACTCACCTCAAATGAAAAGATATCCCCAGATTAAAAGTGAAGGGATAGAAAAAGATATTTCATGCAAATAACAAGGAGAAAAAAGCAGGTATTGCAGTACTTGTATCAGACAAAATAGACTTCAAAATGAAGAAAATAGCAAGAGATAAAGAAGGACATTACATAATGATAAAGAGGTCAACCCAACAAGAGGATATAACCATTTTAAATATATATGCACCCAACACAGGAGCGCCAGCATTTGTGAAACAAATACTAACAAAATTAAAGGAGGTAATAGACAGCAATGCATTCATCTTAGGTGACTTCAACACACCACTCACTCCAAGGGACAGATCAACCAGACATAAAATAAGTAAAGACACAGAGGCACTGAACAACACACTAGAACAGATGGACCTAACAGACACCTACAGAACTCTACACCCAAAAGCAACAGGATACACATTCTTCTCAAGTGCACATGGAACATTCTCCAGAATAGACCACATACTAGGCCACAAAAAGAACCTCAGTAAAATCGAAAATATTGAAATTCTACCAACCAACTTCTCAGATCATAAAGGTATTAAACTAGAATTAAACTTTAGAAAGAAAACAAAAAGGCTCACAAATACATGGAGACTTAACAACATTCTCCTAATTAATCAGTGGGTCAATGACCAAATCAAAACAGAAATCAAAGAGTATATGGACACAAATGACAACAACAACACAAAGCCACAGCTTCTATGGGACGCAGCAAAGGGAGTTCTAAGAGGAAAGTATATTGCAATCCAGGCCTATCTAAAGAAAGAAGAACATTACCAAATGAATAGTCTAAAGACACAATTACTGAAATTGGAAAAAGAAGAACAAATGAGGCCCAAAGTCACCAGAAGGAGGGACATAATAAAGATTAGAGAAGAAATAAATAAAATTGAGAAGAATAAAACAATAGAAAAAATCAATGAAACCAAGAGCTGGTTCTTTGAAAAAATAAACAAAATAGATAAACCCCTAGCCAGACTCATTAAGAGAAAAAGAGAATCTACACACAGAAACAGAATCAGAAATGAGAAAGGAAAAATCACGACGGATCCCACAGAAATACAAAGAATTATAAGAGAATATTATGAGAATCTATATGCTAACAAGCTGCAAAACCTAGAAGAAATGGACAAACTTTTAGAAAAATACAACCTTCCAAAACTGACCAAACAAGAAACAGAAAAACTAAACTGACCAATCACCAGCAATGAAATTGAAGCAGTAATCAAAAAACTACCCAAGAACAAAAACCCTGGACCAGATGGATTCACCTCTGAATTCTACCAGACATATAGAGAAGAAATAACACCCATTCTCCTTAAAGTTTTCCAAAAAATAGAAGAGGAGGGAATACTTCCAAACTCATTCTATGAAGCCAGCATCACTCTAATACCAAAACCGGGCAAAGACCTCACCAAAAAAGAAAACTATAGACCAATATCCCTGATGAACGTAGATGCAAAAATACTCAACAAAATATTAGCAAACCGAATTCAAAAATACATCAAGAGGATCATACACCATGATCAAGTGGGATTCATCCCAGGGATGCAAGGATGGTACAACATTCGAAAATCCATCAACATCATCCACCACATCAACAAAAAGAAGAACAAAAACCACATGATCATCTCCATAGATGCTGAAAAAGCATTTGACAAAATTCAGCATCCATTCCTGATTAAAACTCTCAACAAAATGGGTATAGACGGCAAGTACCTCAACATCATAAAGGCCATATATGACAAACCCACAGCTAACATCATACTTAACAGCGAGAAGCTGAAAGCTTTTCATCTAAGATCGGGAACAAGACAGGGATGCCCACTCTCTCCACTGTTATTCAACATAGTACTGGAGGTCCTAGCCATGGCAATCAGGCAAAACAAAGACATACAAGGCATCAGATTGGTAAACAAGAAGTCAAATTGTAACTATTTGCAGATAACATGATACTGTACATAAAAAACACTAAAGACTCCACTCCAAAACTACTAGAACTAATATCTGAATTCAGCAAAGTTGCAGGATACAAAATTAACACACAGAAATCTGTTGCTTTCCTATACACTAACGATGAACTAACAGAAAGAGAAACCAGACAAACAATTCCATTCACAATTGCATCAAAAAGAATAAAATACCTAGGAATAAACCTAACAAAGGAAGTGAAAGACCTGTACTCTAAAAACTGCAAGAAACTCCTATGAGAAATTAAAGAGGACACTAACAAATGGAAACTCATCCCATGCTCTTAGCTAGGAAGAATAAATCTTGTCAAAATGGCTATACTACCCAAAGCAATCTACAGATTCAACGCAATCCCTATCAAACTACCAACAGCTTTCTTCAATGAGCTCGAACAAATAATTCTAAAATTCATATGGCACCACAAAAGACCCCGAATAGCCAAAGCAATCCTGAGAAGGAGGAATAAAACAGGGGGAATTACGCTCCCTGACTTCAGGCTCTACTACAAAGCCATAGTAATCAAGACAATTTGGTATTGGCACAAAAACAGACCCACAGATCAGTGGAAAAGAATAGGAAATCCAAACATCAACCCAAACACATACAGTCAATTAATATTTGACAAGGGAGCTTTGGATATACATTGGGGAGATGACAGCCTCATCAGCAGCTGGTGTTGGAAAAACTGGACAGCTACATGTAAGAGAATGAAATTGGACTACTGTCTAACCCCATACACAAAGGAAAACTCAAGGTGGATCAAAGACCTGAATGTAAGTCATGAAACCATAAAACTCTTAGAAAAAAATATAGGCAAAAAGCTCTTGGACATAAACATGAGCGACTTCTTCATGAACATATCTCCCCGAGCAAGGGAAACAAAAGCAAAAATGAACAAGTGGGACTATATGAAGCTGAAAAGCTTCTGTACAGCAAAGGACACCATCAGTAGAACAAAAAGACATCCTACAGTATGGGAGAATATATTCATAAATGACGTATCCGATAAGGAGTTGATATCCAAAATATATAAAGAACTCACGCACCTCAACAAACAAAAAGCAAATAATCCAATTAAGAAATGGGCAGAGGACATGAATAGACACTTCTCTAAAGAAGAAATTCAGATGGCCAACAGGCACATGAAAAGATGCTTCACATCACTAATCATCAGAGAAATGCAGATTAAAACCACAGTGAGGTAGTGAGGATGGCCAACATCCAAAACACAAACAACAGCAAATGTTGGCGAGGATGTGGAGAAAACGGAACCCTCCTACACTGCTGGTGGGAATGCAAATTAGTTTAACCATTTTGGAAAACAGTATGGAGGTTCCTCAAAAAACTCAAAATAGAAATCCCATTTGACCCAGGAATTCCACTCCTAGGAATTTACCCTAAGAATGCAGCAACCCAGTTTGAAAAAGACAGATGCACCCCAATGTTCATCGCAGCACTATTTACAATAGGCAAGAAATGGAAGCAACCTAAGTGTCCATCAGTAGATGAATGGTTAAAGAAGATGTGGTACATATACACAATGGAATATTATTCAGCCATAAGAAGAAAACAAATCCTACCATTTGCAACAACATGGATGGAGCTAGAGGGTATTATGCTCAGTGAAATAAGCCAAGCTGAAAAAGACAAGTACCAAATGATTTCACTCATATGTGGAGTATAAGAATTAAGAAAAAAAACTGAAGGAATAAAACAGCAGTAGATTCACAGAACCCAGGAACGGACTAATAGTTACCAAAGGGAAAGGGACTGGGGAGGATGGGTGGGAAGGGAGGGGCAAGGGGGAAGAAGGGACATTATGATTAGCAGATGTAATGTTGGGGGGGCAAGGGGATGGCTGTACAACCCAGAGAGGACAAGTAGTGACTCTATGGCATCTCACTACGCTGATGGACAGTGACTGTAATGGGGTTGGTGGGGGGGACCTGATGAAGTGGGTGTAATCACCATAAAATTACTCATTTAATTGTAGATTAATGATATCAAAATAAACTTTAAAAAAAGAATTAAGGTAATGGATATTTCTTATCTAAAAAAATATATTATACTTAAAAGCAAGAACCTGAAAGCTTTTCTTTTAAGTTCGGGAACAAGAGAAGGATGCCCACTCTCCCCACTTCTATTGAACATAGTACTGGAGGTCCTAGCCATGGCAATCAGACAACACAAAGAAATAAAAGGCATCCAGACTGGCAAGGAAGAAGTCAAACTGTCCCTGTTTTCAGATGACATGATATTGTACATAAAAAACCCTAAAGAATTCCACTCCAAAACTACTAGATCTAATATCTGAATTCAGCAAAGTTGTGGGATACAAAATTAATACACAGAAATCTGTTGCATTCCTATACACTAAAGATGAACTAGCAGAAAGAGAAATCAGGAAAACAATTCCATTCACAGTTGCATCAAAAAGAATAAAATACCTAGGAATAAACCTAACCAAGGAAGTGAAAGACCTATACTCTGAAAACTACAAGAAACTCATGAGAGAAATTAAAGAAGATAGCAATAAATGGAAACACATCCCATGCTCATAGGAAGAATTAATATTGTCAAAATGGCCATCCTGCCTAAAGCAATCTACAGATTCAGTGCAATTCCTATCAAAATACCAACAGCATTCTTCAATGAATTAGAGCAAATCATTCTAAAATTCATATGGAACCACAAAAGACCCTGAATAACCAAAGCAATCCTGAGAAGAAAGAATAAAGCTGGGGGTATTATGCTCCCCAACTTCAAGCTCTACTACAAAGCCACAGTAATCAAGACTATTTGGTACTGGCACAAGAACAGAACCATAGACCAATGGAATAGACTAGAGAGCCCTGATATAAACCCAAGCAAATATGGTCAATTAATATACAATAAATGAGCCATGGACATTTAATGGGGAAATGACAGCCTCTTCAACAACTGGTGTTGGAAAAACTGGACAGCTACATGTAAGAGAATGAAACTGGATTATTGTTTAACCCCATACTCAAAAGTAAACTCAAAATGGATCAAAGACCTGAATGTAAGTCATGAAACCATAAAACTCTTAGAAGACAGCATAGGCAAAAATCTCCTGAATATAAGCATGAGGAACTTCTTCCTGAACGCATCTCCTTGAGCAAGGGAAACAAAAGCAAAAATGAACACATGGGACTACATCAAACTAAAAAGTTTCCATACGGCAAAGGACACCATCAACAGAAAAAAAAGGCATCCTACAGTATGGGGGAATATATTTGTAAACGACATATCTGACAAAGGGTTAACATCCAAAATATATAAAGAACTCACACACCTCAACACCCAAAAAGCAAATAACCCAGTTAAAAATGGGCAGAGAATATGAAGAGACAAGTCTCCAAAGAAGAAATTCAGATGGCCAGCAGACCCATGAAAAGATGCTCCACATCACTAATCATCAGGGAAATGCAAATTAAAACCACAATGAGATATCACCTCACACCAGTAAGGACGGCCAGCATCCAAAAGACTAAGAACAACAAATGCTGGAAAGAATGCAGAGAAAGAGGAACCCTCCTACACTGCTGGTGGAAATGTAAGCTAGTTCAACCATTGTGGAAAGCAATGTGAAGGTTCCTCAAAAAACTCAAAATAGAAATACCATTTGACCTGGGAATCCCACTCCTTGGAATTTACCCAAAGAATACAACTTCTCAGACCCAAAAAGACATATGCACCCCTATGTTTATTGCAGCACAATTTACAATAGCCAAGATATGGAAGCAACCTAAGTGTCCATCAGTAGCTGAATGGATAAAGAAGAGGTGGTACATATACACAATGGAATACTATTCAGCAATAGAAGGAAACAAATCCTTCCATTTGCAACAACATGGATGGAGCTGGAGGATATTATGCTCAGTGAAATAAGCCAGGCGGAGAAAGACAAGTACCAAATGATTTCCCTCATTTGTGGAGTATAACAACAAAGCAAAACTGAAGGAACAAAACAGCAGCAGACTCACAGACTCCAAGAAGGGACTAGTGGTTACCAAAGGGGAGGGGTGTGGGAGGGTGGGTGGGGAGGGTGGGAGAAGGGGATTGTGGAGTATTATGTTTAGTACACATGGTGTGGGGGATCATGGGGAAAACAGTGTAGCACAGAGAAGGCTAACAGTGAATCTGTGGCATCTTACTACACTGAAGAACAGTGACTGCACTGCGGTATGGGTGTGGACTTGATAATATGGGTAAATGTAGTAACCACATTGTTTTTTCATGTGAAACCTTCATAAGCGTGTATATCAATAATACCTTAATAAAAAATTTAAAAATAATAATAATAATAAAGCAATGGTGGACACATACATTATTCATTTGTCAAAACCCATGGATCTGAATCACATAGAGAGTGAAGTTTTATGTAAACTATGGACTTTATTTATTAACAATGTATCAATATTGGCTCACCAAATCTTTTAACAAATGTACTGAACTAATGCATGCTAATGGGGGAAACTGTGTAGGTGGAAGTGTAACAGAGCTTTCTGTACTCTCTGCTCAATTTTTCTGTAAATCTGTAACTGCTCTAAAAAGACAGTCTATTTTTTTTTAATCACTTTTCTCAACTCACACTTTATAATATATGTACATCCAAATAAGCATCTTTTCCCTTTAGAATAGTTGCATTTGAAGCTTGGCACTTGTGCTTATTAGGGTTTGTTCACATGAGCAGCCGTCAGACTCTGAGGGTGGCCCCCTGTGCTCCCCACGTCAGCATGTCTGTGACTCTAAAGAGCAGCCACCAGTTTTTCTGAACCAAACCTAATGAACAGCATGGATGATTAGATATATTTGCTTTTCAAAAAAGAAAGGGCTGGTTTTATTACACTGCATATAAATTAAATCTAGAGACAACTTCTAAAGTTGAAGTGAGATGGAAAACCATTTCAAAGAAGGGCCACATCACGGGAATATAGTTGCAACCTCTATACCTGGATTTTCTCCTAAATAGAAGTAGCTTTATGTTATTTTTCTGCTTATCGTTTAAAATGTATATAAAGAGAAAATCCAGTTCAATCTGTATTTAATCTGCCCACAGACAAACAGCCCACTTTCAGTCTACTCACTGCTCCTTGGACGGTGCCCTGTCCTTTTTCTCTAGCTGCCTTTTAGATTTTCTTTTTCCTCCCAGTTTTCATTTGACATGTTTAGACATAAGTTTATGTGCAGCATTTATTTTGCTTAAAATGTATAGCACTTCTTGAAACTTGACTTGATGTCTTATATCATTTGGGGAAAATTATCAGCCATGATTTTTTCAAGCATATGTTCTACCCCATTTAATTCTCTTCTCATTCTGGTACTCCAAGTATAGCTTTTTGTCATATGTTTTTAACAGGCTCCATATATTTCTTATTTCTTTTTCATATTTTGCATCTTTTTCATCTCCATGCATCATTCTATTCATTTTCTATTGACCTAATTTCCAGCTTGCTAGTTCTGTTCTAAATTTGTCCAATCTGCTGTGAAATTCATGTATTGAGTTCTTAATTAATACAGGTTATTGTATTTTTATTTCCAAATGTTCATAGAATCTTTTTTATAGTTTGCTGATAAAGTTCTCCATTTTGCCAGCTAATTCCTTGGACTAGAATTATTATAGAGTTAATGTCTAGTAAATCCAATACCTGAATTTTCTGTAGGCCTATTATCTGATTTTCTATTTTAAAAATGTTTAACCAGATTATAACTATTACAGTAAAGTGCACAATATTAAGGGTACATCTCTATGGGTATTTCATATGTATATATTCATGTCACCCCCACCAATTCAAGATATAATAGCTATTAACAATATATAAAGAGTTCTAACAAGCCAATGAGAATAGAATCATCATAAAGGAAAAATGGACCAAGTACCTAAACAGGCAATTCACAAAGAGAACACAAAGAAGTAATACAAGAATAGATATGATGGACATGAGGGCTCACTCTTAATCAAGAAAATGCAAATTAGCAATATGATGCTATTGTTCATACACTGCATTACAAGTTACAAATTAATACATCACTGATCTGTGGTCACTGGGGCTTTCATGTCCTATGGAGATGGAAATGAAAATTGTCAATCGGCAGGTATCTCTCTGTATTTGAAATTTATTTACTCTTTGATTCAGTACTTCCATTGTTAAGACTCTCTCATTCAGAAATTTTCATAAAAGCGTACAGAGAGATACTAGCTAGCAATAATACCAAAAATGTTTGAAAGCTCACTATTTGCCAGATACTGTTCTTGGTGCTTTATGTGTATCAGCTCACATAATTCTCAAAATTACATAAAAGCAATAGCTATACTCCAGTCTAAATGGTAGTTGAAGTAGGAAACTAGCACTAAAAAAGGAATATAGTGCTTGCTTTTGCCTCAAACACCAGGAAGAAGGGGCAAAATTTTTTAAAAGAATGGCCGAATGGAGGGGACTGGGCATAGATCAGAAAATGTTGCCCAGGTGGGTCAAGTGGCTATGATATGGATTCAGTGGATAATGCCCAGGCTGGGCTAGCCAGGCCCCTAAAATTTGGTGTCTATGGGAGAAGAGTTCAGTACCTCACACCGTGTACCGCCAGTCATCTGCCCCATCTGCTGCCTCATTGTGCCAGCTGCTGCGGGGCTCATGGAGACAAGACTCAGTCTCTGTCTAAGGGTCTGGACATCGTGTAGGAACACTATGTACTCCACTCCCGCCTCCCAGGGAAGCTACGCTGCCCATCTAGGCAACATCTACACCACGTGGGGATTTTCTGTCAAGTGTTCCTCCACTGCTGGTCTCTGCCCTGCCTGAAGGCAACATTATCTTATTCATCTCTGAATCCCCCACACCCAGCACAGCACCTAGCACACAGTGGACAGTCAGTGAATGGCTGCTGCATACATACATGGTGGGGCCCATGGCCACACAGATGAATAGGCAAATGTATACGTGGACAGGAGGATAACTGAATACCTTGTATCTACTATTAACCCTTTTTCCTTATTGCATGCAGACAAGAGGGTTGCCCTAGATGATGTCTAAGGTTTACTGTCCTGAAAATATATCTTTATTATGGCTTATTTCCATCCTCTAAGATTCCAGCTTAGTGGAATTTATTTCCACCCTTCAAGCTTCACCACGACAGAGAAAATCATAATTAAAATGGCACTGTTTTCTTTAAAATATGCTTTTTCTCTTTTAAAAACAGACAGGTCTTTTGCATCTATTGTTTCACGTTTTAAGAAAATAAGAACAGCTTCAGGGATGAATATCAGAGTATCTGTCTGCTGTCATATTAATTCTTATCTGCAAAGAAAATCTATTTCATGTTTATTACTTTTTATTGTTGCCATATACAACGAGCTCCTGACACACGTCATACTGTCATCATTGCAAGCACTTCGCAACGCAGTCGTACACAGCTGAATCAAGTCATCAGGATGGCAGAGTAAGAGCCGGGGAGGCGTCCAGAAGTGTGGCCGAGGCCGAGCAGCAGTTCCCGGGGCGGGCTCTTCCCACGCTGGGGGGCTGAGGGGCTGGGGGGCAAGAGGCCAGGCCAAGCCATGTCATCACACTCCTAGCCCCCGCTGCGATGTGGTGTAGTCATGCCCACTCACATCCCATTGGCCAAAACAAATGAGACGGCCAGTCCCAAATCCATAGGGCAGGGCAGTATAGGGGGCTCGTGCTGGGGAAGGGGAGGGTAAGTATTTGCTGGACAATAATACAAGCCATCACATGGGGCCACATCATGCCCCTGCTGTTTCCTCCGTCCCTGGAACTCCACCTGCTTGCTTACACTTCAGTGGCTTTTACCACCCAATGAGTAAAGACAATAAGAAAGAGTCATCATTCATGGAGCACCGCTATGTCCCAGCCACCTTGTATATATTATTAATCCTTACCACAGATCTGTAGGGTAAGAGTTGTTATGCCCACATTCAACTACAGATCAAAGAGAGGGGGTGTCTAGTCCAATGTCAGTACGTGCATGCCAGAGACAGACATCAAGCCCAGCTCCAGCGGCTGACTGAATCACCCATGGGTTCTTTCCTCCTTAGGGCACTCAGGACCACTGGTCATCTTCCCTGACTGATTGATTGATTGATGTCACAGGAATCAGTTTCTACACACCAACTGATAACTAAATTTAGAAGACTCAAAATATCAGTGTTTGGAAAATGTAGAGTATGGAGAACTCCAAAAGCTCTTGGTGGCAATGGAAATTGGCACTTTGGAAAACAATTTGACATTATCTAATAGACTCAAATGCATACTCTTCTACAACCCAGAAAGTTCACTCCTGAGTGGAGTATGTAATATATAGATAGATATAGATGAGACATAGACAAGGCACAGGTATAGACACAGATATAGGAGCAAACAATTTTAAATAATTTTTTTACTTGTCCATTTAAAGGTCCACTTTGGTAAGGACCAGAGAAATGTCCTTAAAGAAAGCCAGGCTCCTGAAGGGGCAAGAACATAAAGGTAACATTCAACAGAAAGTTGCAGAATACAGAGAAATTTGCTGGTAGGACTGTGCATTTGAAAGCACTGGTGGGAGGGTCTGGAGAGCTGGAAGGAGGAGGTGATGGACTCCCACTGAGGATTTAAGACCTGGGTGGGATGAAGAGACTGGGGGCCTGAAGTCTGGGTGGTGACTCTAGCAAACAGGGGTGCACAATGGGATGAATCCTGGGAGAAGGTGGGTTATGGTTCCCATCCGGAGCCTCCGCTGGGGAGACTCAGGGCCAGTCCTTCAAGGAGATTGCAGAGATTGAGACACTGCCCCTGACACACACCCTTAGGCACTGTGCTGGGCATGGCTGAGGCTGCGAGCCCCAGCTAAGTTATGTCTCCTTGGTACTGTCCATGCCATGTTTTGGAAACAAGGTCAGAGACAAATTAATTGCTGCTAAATTTCATCTTGCTAAGCCAAGCCCATTTTCTCAGCCAGCTAGGTGGGTTTTTGTTTTTTTAGGTTTTCCTTGTGGTTTACAAGTATTCTTCAAAAATAAAAAATAAAAATAAACTAATTCAAATAGTCTAGGGGGCTTTTGTTTTAAAAACAACCGTCTCCCACCACATAGGCCTGCTCTTCAAAGCCCTTCTCACCATCTCAACAGCAGGTCTCAGGTGGCTTCCTCATTCCTCTACATAATATGCTTATCATCCCAGTTTTTGACGTGCCCACCTCAGATCAGGTGCAACGACAGTCTGTGCTGGTCACTCCTCACTCAGCCCCGGCCCAGGTCCGTCTGCCCCAGGGAGGGAGACTTCGGCAGCATAGCGTCCAAGCAGCCGGCCAAGAAAGGCCAGGCTCCAGACCAGGCCCCAGAAGAGGCCAAGGCTGTGCACCGCTCGGCCACCCCTCCTGCTCAGAGCTGTGCTCCTCTGGAGCGGCACCCACATGAGGCCCCTGCCAGGCCCACATCTCAGAGCACTTCCATCCTGCCCTCTGAGACCTGAGGGTGGTACTCACCCGAGGACAAAAAGCTCTGAACCAGACCCGCCCCTCAAAACTCTGTACCTCATCAGTGCAGGATCCGGAGTAACCCTGCAAGGCAGTGACAGAAGGAGACCCGAGGGCACCACTGCCCGCTCCCTCTCCCCTTCCTCCCAATACTGAGGAGTTGTAGTATTATACTTGGTTCTTCTCTCATTGTCTTTGTAGCTTAACAAGATGCAGGGCACGCAGCCTTGATGCCATACCCACGTCCCAGGTCCCTCTGTGTAATGTGGGGACCTCAGCCTTGCCCGCCCTCCATGGCACCCCCTCCCCGCCCCTCACTCACAGATGGGCCCCAATGGCAAAAAGTCAGTGCTACCAAAGCAGCGGTCTCCTCACCAATGGTCTCGTGTGCTGGTTCGTTTTGTTTGCACGATCATTCTGCACCTGAGTACCGACCACCAGTGAGGGCCCGCGGTGGCCGTGGGCTATTCCCGCCGCAGAGCCCAGGGCAGGGGCCCCGTTCTCCTATTCTCGGGATCGGACATCCCAGTTCCTCTGCTTCCCAAGGGAAATGCCCCCAGACATGTGGCGACATGAATGACCTTTCCTCATGCACTCCATCAGTGGCCCAAAATAATGCCAGAGTTTAGTTAACTTCATACTTGGACCATGACTTATTTGTACAGCTTTTTGTTTGTTTTTCTGGGTTTTTGGCCAACAGCTTTTTTCCTGTAGAGAAGCCATGTAAGCATTCTCACACATTTTCCGGCATATTCAAAGCTCAACCACTGGTCTCCTACAGCATCGCCCTGAGGTTCACTATCCCCCAGAACTAAACTATAAACGCAAGCCCTGGCCCCTGGCCGCCTGCCCCCAGCCCCACACACATACTGGCCCCACACTGCCTGGATCCTGGGCTCCTCTGCCCAGGCATCCCCCCTTGTTCAGGAGGAGTTTATTCTCTGGCAGGTTTCTTCCGTGTTCCGTGTGAGAACTAAACTTTGAGTCACACATATCCAAAGACGACTCCATCCTCTCTCACAGCCATTAGATCCTTCAGCCTGGCCTAAAGGTCCCGAGACATCCCTGCCCAGGTTGACCAGTACCGCTCTTCCAGCACTCTGCCATCCAGGAGCACCCAGCCAGTCTGATTCCACTCCTCCGTAGGCTTCCTGCTCTCTTTAAAAAAATCTCTGTACCACAATTCACAACCACATGTACTTTTAAAATTCAGCCCTTTCAGCCTGAGACCTGCGTCCTTCTTTAGCTGGGAGCTGTCTCCTCCGCCCTCTCTCCTTTCTTCTTTGTCTTCATCGTACAAATTTCAATGTCATTTTCCCCCTTCCATTTTCTCTCCTCTCTTTGGGAAATTCATATTTGTTGGACTTCCTATATCGTCTTACTTTTTCTCTCATTTTTCTCTTGTTTGGTTCTTAGTCTAGGAGATCTCTTCAGCTTTAACTTTTGACTCTTTAACTGAATTTTGATTTTAGCCATTATAGACGTACCCAAGTCATGATGATCCGGCTTATGATCTTTCAACTTTGCAGTGGTGCAGAAACAAATACGTATTCAGTAGAAACCGTACTTCAGATGGAGAATCGGGTCTTTTCCTGGGACAGCGTGGTGTCCACTCCTGAGGCTCAGCCCTGCCCCCAGGCAGCCACACAGTCACCAAGATCAGCACCTGATGCACGAACAGCCATTCCAGACTCACGCAACCATTCTGTTTTCCACTTTCAGTACAGGATTCAATACATTACATGAACTACTCAGCACTTGATTATAAAATAGGCTTTGTGTTCAATTATCTTGCCCAACTGTAGACTCATGTAAGTGTCCTGAGAAAATTTAAGGCAGGCTAGGCTGAGCTCTGATGTTTCGTAGGTTAAGTGCATTAAATACATTTTCGACTTACGTTATTTTCAACTTACCATGGGGTTATTTGGACATACCCCTTTGTAAGTTGAGGAAGATCTGTATATTGTTAATTTCCAAAGACTCTTTCTGATCATTTGCTTTTCCTTTTTCATAGCATATTACTCGTATTTTATGGTTTTAATATTTTCCCAAATTTATGAGCATACTAAAGTCTGCCCTGTTCCTTTTTCCTTTAAGCTTTCTTCTTCTTTATTTCTGTTTCTTTTACCAAGGTTAGCTTTTCCTTTTGTCCAAGTCAGTCTTTTATTCTCCACATTCTGGTTCTTGCATAGGACAGTCGTCATATCTAGTAGCCTATCAACATTTAAAACTTAAAGATCAGGCGGATTATCCTGAAGAGTTATTGAGGATTTCCTCTTCTATTGTCTGAACCTACCTGTTTCCTGATCAGCCTTTCTTTTGGGAGGAAAATATGTGGCTGGAACATCTGTGTTTCTGGATTATATGGTCTCTCCTTTAGGGTGTGTGGAAGAGGACCTTCCTGACAGTCTGAAGGCCCCCAAATCCCAGAAAGGGGAGGGGTTTACTGAAAAGGCTCCTTCTCACACTAGCAGCCTTGGGTCCATTATAGTTTCTTCATCTTCTTAGAGACATCCACATACTTTTGCCACTAGGAGCAAACTTCGGCACCAGTTTGACATCTTGTACCCAAAGGTGGGGAAGTGGGGAAGAGTTGCCCCACCCCAAACAGACCTTCAACCAATTTCCTTGCCTTTACCCCCACTTCCAAACTCACCTTCTGACCTGCCACCTCTGAGCCCAGAACCCTGTGGCCCTGATAGGCTTAGTCCCCGAGCCTCCACCATGGACTTCCTCTGGGCTGGAGGCTTCATCTCTCTATATCCAGCCCTCCACAATGCTCCACACCCCACCTATCTTCCAGGAATTCTTGAAATCTCATGCATGAGCCCTGAAGCCTCCCCTCAGAGCCACTACATTCTGTGAGCTTATTTCTTTAATGATCCATTTAATATAATTGAAGTGGGCTATCAAAAGAGAGCACAAAATACGCTGAGTGGATTCTTGTGAACCATGCACCCATTCTGCACATGAGAAAATATGGAGGCAAAGTCACTTAGCAAAGTGGCAAGTCTTAAGCCAGGAATGAGAAACCATACCTGCCACATTCCAAAGCCTGTTCTTTCCTTGCTCATGAGACTTGCCTGGGGCTTACGGGAAGTAAAATATGTAGAGCTCACAGCAAAACGTTTGCAAATGCAATTACCAGTCCAGTTTCCCCTCGTTAGTCACAAAGCCACATACCCCACATTCCTCCCCGCTCTTGGCCAAAGAGAATAAACTCCACCAAAGGTCTAAGGAGGAAGCTGCCTTCTCTCTTGGGGCTCAAGAGCTCAGCTGGGAACAGCTGGAGATTCAATATTTTACTTCTGTTTCACACCAGTTACTTATACCCAAAGGGGAAGGGCTGTAACCCAAACAGGGCTTCTTGAAAGTTTGTCATTCACTCCCTAGTTGTGGGAAGATTTTCATTTCCACATGTTCTGATGGGAAACTTTGGGAACTCACTCAGCAGTAACTTGCCTTTTTCCCTTTGCCTCACCGTCTCCAGCATGATGAGCTCCATGACACTGAGCAGAATCATGGGGGGCCCTCCAGGGACACCAGGATCCACCAGGGACACCAGAACCCACCAGGGACACCGCGTCCCCCAGGGACACCAGGTTCCACCAGGGACACCAGGACCCACCAGGGACATGGGGACCCACCAGGGACACTGGGTCCCCCAGGGACACCGGGTTCCACCAGGGACACCAGGATCCACCAGGGACACTGGGTCCCCCAGGGACACCAGAGTCCACCAGGGACACGGGGACCCACCAGGGACACCGGGACCCACCAGGGACACCGGGATCCACCAGGGACACAGGGACCCACCAGGGACATGAGGATCCACCAGGGACACCGGGACCCACCAGGGACCCCGGGGTCCACCAGGGACATGAGGATCCACCAGGGACACAAGGATCCACCAGGGACACCGGGTTCCACCAGGGACACTGGGACCCACCAGGGACATGAGGATCCACCAGGGACACCGGGACCCACCAGGGACACTGGGATCCACCATGATCACCACGATCCTCTTCTCTGAGAGATACAGTCAGGACGTTTCCAGAGGCAGGCCATTCCGGATGCTTAAAGATCTAAGCCTGGAAGAGGTGTCATGTGAGTGCGGGCCCAGCTGTAGCTCTGGTCTGACACGAGCTGCCACGGGTACTGTGCTCTCTGCCTGGCATGCTGAGAACCAGCCTTCAGCAAAGTCTACTCAGAAGAGGGCCCAGCTGCCCAGTCCTAGCAGGCATCACTAGGCCTCCTCCCTCCCAGCCTGCAGACCACCTCACTCACGGATTCTTCTCAGGAGCATCCGCGGGCTGCTGGGAAAGGGGAGAGCTTGCCCCCCATCTCTCCGGGCTTCTCAGGACTGTCCCTCCCCCTCGCGCCCATCACTCACAGCCCGGGAGAGCGTGCGCAAGCCAAACCCCTGTTCTCTCTGCTCCGCATAACATATGCATAGCCACAGTTTGGTTTTCTTAAAAGCTGCCAACTTGCCAGTCAGATAAGTCAAACTATGCTTCTGTGTTAATGGGAAAGAACCTGGAAAAAGGCCCAGGAGAAAATATTTGCAATGCACATGAAAAGGTGTTGTTGGCTTTTGTGTATAAAGAATTCAGATAAATCAATAAGGAAAACATTAACTACCCCTCTGAATGAGGAAACAACATGAACAAAATATCCGCCTAAAATACGTGCAATTTGCAAATAAGCACATGACAGTATATTCAACCTCCTTAGTAATCAAGAAAATGCAAATTCAAGTAACTACATTTGTTTCCCTCTCATCCACAGAATCATCAGTGATTTAAGATCTAATGCTTAATTCCAGCAAGAGGCTCTGAGTTGAGCACTGGCTTTCTTGATTGGAGAGAATATAAATTGTTAGAGCCACTACTCATGAATGTGATCAAAGCTTTAAACACACTCCTAACCTTTGAGCCAGTTACTCCATTTGTTGGAATACAAGCTAAGGGAAAAAAATATGAACTGCAGATATTTATGTTCACATGGTTTACCACAGCACTACTTAACTAGTAAACAACTCAGTAATTAAAACGAATTGAAGAGATTTTATACTTTTATATGAGAAAATGGTTGTAACATGTTTGGTTATGAAAACTCAGCACTTAAAATCACACATTCAGTGAAACAGAATAATATAAAGCAAACGTCCACAAACACACAAAAAAGACTAAAAATAAGTCTATCTGAATGTGCCAGAGATTATGAGCTGTTGTTAGGGTTTGATTTTTTTTCTTTCCATTTAATTTTCTTTTACACAAAGAGCATCTATTGCTTTGATGAAGGGTGAAACTTTAAATTAGAAATTTTCAAGGATCCAAGTAAAATCTGCCCACTTCTGCCTGTAAGAGCTCAGAGCCAGAAGACTATGACTGCCAACAAGGGGCCAGCACTGCATGGGTTATTTTGGGATGGGGATAAAGCAGGCAGGGAGGGATCCCCCTTCCATGGGCAGCTCCTACCCGACATAACACCAGAAAGGAAGAGAAAATGCCCCTCCAGGACGCCATCACACCCTTTCCCCGCTTGGAGGGCCGGCAGCTTGTCCCAGCCACAGCCCCCGAGCATTACAGCACCTGCCGGAGCTCAGACTCCATCCTGGCTGCTCTGCCCTGGACAAGATCTTGTCGCTGCTCCCAATGTCAGTCTTCTCGCCTTTAAAATGGGCCATTTGCAATGCCCCATTGTGGGTATTAATGGGAATTAAATGCAGTAAGAACTGTTTCAGTGTTACAAAATCTAACTGAGCTCTTTCTACCTTATTAATAAATATCCAACTCATAAAGGCAACTAAATGCATTTCTGTGACTTAATGTCAGATTTTTCCCATTTATCTAATTTTTCATGTAATTATCTTACCTTCTTAAAATAGCCCTAATTTCTTTAAAAGTAGACACTTTCATGGTTAAATCTTCTAAAATATATCAAATGCTTCCCAGATAGCTAAACAACTACTTGTGTTAACTGAACGCTACTTACCTTCTTTTCAGAGTGGCCTGAATAAACCATTACTATAATAAACCAAGTGTGTGCTGAAGGGGAAGGGGACCAGGATCATTAATGCTTGTGTACTAAGACATTGTAGTATCCCATGAATCGCTAATTCTCTAATGTATTAGTCACAGTAACCTAACTTGGCAGGTTGCTCCAATTTCATAGATGACAAAGTGGAGGCTCAGAGGAGTTGAGTAAAATGCTGAAGGTTACCCAGCTGGGAGGCAGTGAAGACTCAAACCTAGATGGAGTCCCAAAGCCATGGCTCCATGATGCCCATGGTGCAGTCACATTCTCAGAGGGCTGGGGCCAAGACACTGTTGTGTAATAAATGCTATTGGTCTTGTATCTGACCTTTATAGCTGGTGGGGTCTCTATCTTTAGGTTGGTTTGATTTAGCTGTTTAGTAAGTTGGTTAGTTCATTTTTTTGCTTTCTCTCTGTAAGGAATTCTTGTTACATTTTGATACTTTGAACTTGTCTTATCCTGAGAAATTAAGTGAAGGTCTTGTGATTATGTCAAAAGGCCGGTCAGCTGTAAGTGAGCCTCTAGAAGTCCTCCCATAAGCGAGCACTGGGGACAGGTCACCTGGTGGGTCTCTTGGCTTCCTTCCAGCTCCCCAGCTGTGTTTCAGATAAGTGGAGTTGTTTAATGTATGAAACTCTGAACCCAGGGGATACTGTTATCCGACATGGACCTATATGTATTACGAAACAATGTTGAATTGTTACAGGAATCCTTGCTACCTTCTATTAAATGTCTTTTCTGTCCCATTGTTAATTTATAGACACAGCCTATGTAAAACTCTGGAATTTATGTGGTCTTGTCTCCATCTTATAAACGAGGAAACTGACACTCCACAGTGTCCACACCTGGCCAAAGGCATTCCAGTGGGTGCTTCCGCTCAGGTCAGCGTGTGCACGTCCAGCATGGAGGCTTCACTGAAGATTGGTAAGCAGTGTGAATTCTTCACAATCTACCTGAGAGAACTGTGAACTTTCTCACCAGGCCGAATCCGCAGTCCTCACAAGAGTGCCTGGAGTTGCTTCAGCCCACCTACCACTACATGAACATCTCTGTGGGTGATGTGGGGAGACTCCATGTACACCAGTGTCAAACCCGTGTCCAGTGTCTAATCGTCCTGGTACATTCTGCACAAACTCCCTACGTCTGGAAGCCTCAGACAAAGCTGAGCCGATGAAGTCACACGGCCTTTGTCCTGCATTCTTGTTTCTCAGAACTTCCCCAAACATCAGCCCGCGGGCTGGACCAGCACCCCTGAGGGCCTCGCCCCTGGCCCTCCGCCGGGCAGGCCGCCGGTCGCGTCCGGGGGTCTCTTCCTCGCGCGTGCACCCTCGGCCACAGCCTCCGTATCCCGTAGCCCCAGACGGAAACAGAAACAGAAAAACGTGATTCGTGCGCAGGAAAGTTGGAGCGCAGAGAAGTTCAGAAGTGGGCGGGCGCATGTGTTTAAAGAAAGGGTGGAAACCCCAGCGGCCGAGTCCGCAGGAAGGCACGAATCCGCCTACTGGGCGGGAGCCGTCCCTCGCCGCGCCGGGCGGGTGACACAGGTGCCGCTTCCTCCCGCCGCCGAGGCTGAGCCCGCCACCCGCCACCCGCCGCCCGCCGCCCGCCGCGCGCTCTCGGCCCGGCTCCCGTCGGCGATGAGCGTCCGCAACGCCTCGGCGCCCACCGGCCCCCGTGAGTACCGCGCGCAGCCCCGTGCGCCGGCCACAGCCGCCCGCCTGCTGGTTCTCGGGGCGGCGGGCGGGACGGGCGGGACGCGGCTGCGGCGAGGCTCCCTCCCGCGCCCCGGGAACCCGCGGAGGACCTGGGGGGGGGCGCCCCTCCGAGCGCCCGCGGCCCCGGGCGGACTCCTCCCACCGCCCCCTCTCCGTCAGAACAGCACGTGTGTTTGCCCACAGGAAACCGCACACCCCGACATTCTGAGGGTGTTCGGAAACCTCGCTCCCAGCCCCGCCTTTGGCGTTTTGCATTCAAAAACTGAAATTTATTTTGTGCAGATGACTGTCGATCGCCCCCCTGGCTAGGCCTGGGCCCGAGAAGCTGTCAGATTGGGAACTGAGAAGTTTGTGGTGTGGTAACACTTTAAGTCAGGAACAGGATAACGGTTTGCGCTTGGAGATGCCCTCTGTCGCACGTTTAAACTCCAGGGGGTGGGAGGCCTTACCCGCCAAACCTGAACGCGCATGAGCGTGGCTAGGGGTAGATCCGTGCCCCCTGCGCTGCTGTGTGTACCTGGCCCCCGTGGGCCGGTGGGGTGCGCAGGCAGGGGGCCCGGGAGTGGGGGCCCGGCTGCCCGCGGCGGGACTCTGTGTGCCGCTGATTAGCCAAGGACCGGGGACAAATCGGCCTCCTTTGCTCATTTCATCACCGGCAACACGGAATGATAGGCTCTCCTCTTTGGGCTGTGAGAAGTTAGTGCATAGAAATGGTCCGGCAGGGAGAGTGACATACACTGAGTGCTGGGGAAATGTCAGGCATGTTTATTTTCATTTTACATGATTGTGGATGGGCAGACTCGTGTGTTTACATGTGTGTGTGAGAACCAGTGGGCATGTGATGTGTGTGCATGTGTGTGTCAGCGCCAAAGTTGAGAGGACAACGCCACTCTCATCATTCCCGTGGGCCCTGAGGAAGTGAAGGGCAGGCCTGCGGGCCTGCGGCCGGCGCTGCCCTGTCTGGAAAGGACAGGCTCGCTCACCCCAGAGCTCTCCGCCTCCCCTGCCCCGCCCTTCTCTCCGATTCAAGTTTCAGACCTTGACCAATGACTGCAAACCCTTCCCTTCTGAACCCCTGCGGATACGGCCCTTCCTCGCATACCATTCCAGATTACCCTTAGGACTGGATTTATGGCAGGACCTCTGCTGTGGGAGGACTGTGGGGCCCTGTTTCTTGCTGTTAACTCAGGCAGGATGTGTCTATATCCTGTCTCACTTTAGATCACTGCTTCTCAGAACCAGAGCTTAGAATTCAGAGGACCCACTGTTTCCTACAGCCAGGTCCACCGTCTCAACTGGGCTCAGCCAGAAGCCTGAATATCACAGTTCTTCAGAATAGGCCCTGTGCAGAAACTCACTGCCTTGTCCTTGTATAGAAGGAGGCAGTGCCCAGTGAGGAGATGCAGGCTTGGCAGCTTTACATAGAAGTCACTGCCCCTGGCAGAAGCAGAAAGAATTGCATTAAGTGCCAAGTGAAATTCCAGCTTAGCCATTGCTCAACCCCTCAGGATATTGCTGGTGTTGGGAGTCACATGGCATAGGTTGAAACTTTCCAAGGGTGCCCTGGTTGGGCAGTTATTTCTGGGGACTTGCAGTGCACCCTGGGAAACAGAGGGGGTGGGGTAAGGGACATTCTGTGTTTGCAGTGGGAGCATGTCAACCTGTCTGCACCTAGTAGGAAGAAGCCCCACCAGCAGGGGGAGACTGGCAAGCCAAGTCAGCTGGTCTCTGGGTGGCAGAGAGATAGATGATAGATAGACAGATAGATAGATGATAGATAGATAGATAGATATAGATGATTAGATAGATGATACAGATGATTAGATAGATAGATAGATAGATAGATAGATAGATAGATAGATAGGTAGATAATCTCAAATGCCCTTCTGAGAACCCAAGTGAAACACCTCCCAGAGACTGAACCAACACAATGGGGTCAACAAGCACAAGCTAAAATGAAAAACAAACAAGCTTGAGCAATGAATGGAGACTTCATAATAGGATTACTATTATTGTCTCAAGGGCAGTTACTTTACTGATTTATGAAACTCCTTCCAGAAATGTTACATCTCTATACAGTTACCCTTTATTTTATAAAATGAAACTTATATGTTCTACTTCATCTTACTTCTTTCATAAGAATATATGTTAAAGATTATAACTGATCACCAGGTGGAGACAAATTTATTCTTCTCAGGGCTGCAGGTATAGGAACAAATTGGTTGTTACGTAATAGATTCTTCCATGAATGGACATTTAGGTTATGTACAGTCTTTGATTTTTTTTTTTAACCAGACACAGTGATGCCATGACAATCCTTGTAAGTAGGGTTTTACATTCATTTGTTTGTGTACCTTTAAGATAAGTCCACCTCCCCCCTGTATTTAATTTCTGGGACAAAGAGTGTATACATTTAAAATGTGAGTAGATAGTGAAAAATGGCCTTCCAGAAGGTGACATGAATTTCCAACACTTGCCAGTGGCCAGTGAAAGTCACTATTTCACCACACACTCACTCGCACTTCATGTCTTAGTCAATCTGATGAGTAAAATGTCACTTTTGAATGCGCCTCTGTAATGCCATGTTTTCGTACCCCCATAAGATAGCAGGTCCCATCCGCAGTAAAGAAACAGTCCCCAGAAGCTCACTGCGAGCTAAAGGCAGAGCAGGGACCACCCCCCACCCATGCTGTGGAGACAGACGGGGTTTGACCCCACACCAGCCCTTACTGACTTTGGGGAGGTGCCCAGAACCTCAGAGCCAAACGCTGTCATCTCCAGGTGGGAACAGTAAAGCTCTGCACAGGAGGCATGATGAGCAGGAGAACACAGCCCTCAGCAGTAGTGGTGTCTGGCTGTTGTTAACAGGATTTATTGGAGCAAACCTGGCCCACAGGTGCCGGTAATCTCCAGAGTCCACCTTGCCCAGAGTGGCTGTTTTCGCTTTTGATAATGTTAACGACAATGGTAGCCCCAGGGGCCCGCATGCCAAGCCCTGAGCCAGGGCCTTGCAGGGGTCGCACTCCACGGGCCTGGGCTCGCAGGCGTTTTCCCACCTGTTGTGCCGGTGGAGCGCTGGAAGCTCGGGCGATGACCCACCCCAGGGCTTTCAGGTACTGAGCGGACACAGGCTGTCAGACCCCCGAGCCAGCAGAGGCCTACCAGGGGCGAGGGCCGGGGGGTGCCCACAGTGTTCAGACACCCCCGTGCTGTGGGAGCCGGGCCTGAGAAATCACTGCAGCTCTGCACACGGAGGGACCAGTGAAGCACAGATACCCGGCCACACCAGGGGCCTGACCCCAGCCCGCAGTGGGCACCACCACTCCCTCTCCTGTGGCCGGGCCTGACCCACACTGGGAATCACTGCATTCCACCCCGCCGTTCACATCTGGCTCACGCTGCCCCCTAGGGCCTTCTCTGACAGCCCCTCCTTATGCCTGGATCACCCTGGTCCTCCAGCTCTGCCCTCTCATCTGCCCCCTCCAGGCCCCCCCACCACAACATGCACCTGCATATGCATGTCCCCCCAGCCCAGTTAGGCACTCCCACCTCCCAGGGCCATCTCTCAGCAGGGGAAAACCACCCCCATGGCCCTGGGGACACTGCAGCCCAGATTCCCGGGTCTGCCCCGTTCCCGCATTTCTGACCTCCCAAGGGGCTCTGTGACCCTGCCTGCCCCCCCACTGAGGGCCGGGCACACAGAGGGGCTCAGTGACTCAGGCGCACTGATGGTGCACAGCTGACAGGTCAGTGCCCCCAGGCCTGTGGCTGTTCCAGATGCTGAAACACATTTGAGCAATCAGACAATAGCCCCTGGCCCGGAACTCGACTTACACGCGGGGGTCAGTAAGTTATGAATCGAAATGGACAGGAAGCTGAAACAAACTCCAGAAGCCACCTCCAGCGGTGAGCGGCGTCTCAGGCTCTCCCTCCCGCACCAACTCTGCCCAGGGTTCTCTTGGGACCACTATGTGATCCGAGTTTCTGAAGGAATGCTGGCTCCTGCCCTTATTATTATAAATTTTAACCTTTGTACATTCTTCCAGAACAAATGTTAGCACGCAAATTGTAGCCAATGGCAGGTGCTGGCAGAACCAGTTTCCTCGTGTGCCAGCAAGAGCTGAGCCCAAGGCCCTGGACCACATTGCCACGTCACAAGTGAGCGAGGCAGGCGGCCTGCCTTGCCTGGGGCACAGCAGCCCAGCAGCACCGGCTGCCCACCTGCCTGGCTTGAGGCCTGCCCTTTCTCCTGGCCCGACACAGCGGTGCCTCTCATTAATAACTCCAAGACTGACGAACTGCTGGAGGCTTAGTGCGGACAAGTCTGAGAGTTCAAACCTCCAGGGGACCCAGTCACAGTGGCCACCCCACAATACTGACATCCCCAAGCCCCCACAGGGGGACAGAGAAGGGGCATCTAATCTAACAAGGCCTGCCCTCTGGAGACATTTCCAGAGCCTCACATGCTGGGGTCAGGCCTAACCCGGGGAAGGGAGACACCCAGTGCCAGGCCACCCCCCAACTCCTTTCCCCAAAGAGAGGAGTCTGAGAAACCTCGTGACGCTCACCGTGCAGAGGCAGGGGCCGTGGAGAGACGGGAGCTGGTCGGATCCCCAGCGCTCTTCCCGCCTCACACCTCACCCAGCCCGCGGCAGCTCCTCCTCCTCCCAGTGCGTCGTGTCTGCCCGCCAAAAAAAGTGCCGAGGCTGAAAGGCACAGAAATACAGTCTGAAGAGGCAGGGCAGCGTCTGGACCAGACATGGCAGGGACGCTGGAAGTACCAGGCTGGGGAGTTGAAACCACTGTGACGGACAGGTCTTGGCGACACTGCTATATCCCCTGTCGTTCGGGCTTTGTCCAGAGTTAAGGCCACACCTCCCTCCTCTCATTGCCAAAACACTGTGGCCAACATACCATTTCGGGCTCAGGGGACCCACCCTGACCCCTTACAGGACTCCAAGGCTCACTTTTCAGGGCATTTGTGAGGGGCAGGCCAGCAAGGCTGCCCAGTCACCTCAGAGCACAGCCAGAGCCCCTGCCCCATGCTGCACACGGCGCACGTTCTCACGAGGGGCTCACGCATGTGACTGCCTGCTGCCTGGGCCCCACGGCTATCTTCCCGGGACCCTGGAATGAGCCCTTCACATTTACCAGTGGCTGCAGGCACATATATTCCCACCAGTCTTACAGTGAAGTAAATGACGGTTTGCCAGCTCCAGACCAAATAAGGCGATCATGCTGCCTGCCTTTGGTGTCGGCCCCAGGCTCCGACTTCTCTATTCGCCAGGCAGCAGTGTCCACTGCTTTCTTTTGAGGTGCTCTCCCAGAGCTCCTGCAAGAACCCCACCACCTTAGCAAGCAGGGGCTTTGAGTGCAGGGTCCCCAAATGCTTTTAAACCATTTACCCAAATTCACTTATTTATCAGCTTGCTGGGGGTGACGAGATTGGAGCACCCGCCTTAGGTGTGCCTGGACCTGGACCTGCCTGACCTGGCTGTGGCCTTGAACATGTGGCCTCAGTGCACCGTCCACGACAGGCCGGCTTGTCCTGTGCAGCCACCAGGGTCTGTCCTCAGAGGTCCACACTCAGGATTTAATGTTCTGCTGCCGCCCATCTTGAAATTCTTAAATTCTGAAAAGGGGCCGCACATTTTCATTTTGCACTGGACGCCACAAATTCCACAGCGAGTCTTGATACCACAAGACGTTTTTCTGGGCATCTACTCCAGAGGTTTGTTCTGAGTGTATCATCATAGAAAAAATTCCTAGCCAAGTGGCGGGCAGGTGCGCGTTAATCACAGCCACGCCCAGAGGGCTTGAGTGCGTCCCGGATGGGTGCTGGCTGCCTCCCCACCGCCCACCCCTGCCCCTGCCCCCACTCTCAGCCCTGTTTGCCCACATGCCACAGAGCTACTCCCCAAGGACAGGACGGCACAGCCTGCCCAGGTCTGCAGGGCCAGGGAAGACCCTCAGAGCCTGCTGCAGGCACCTCTGCAGATGCCTCCGTGGTAAGCTGCTCCTCCTGAGCTGAGAGCTCTTTAAAAACCCTGAATGAGTGAATGGGTGTGAAGATCCAGCTTGGTCTGTACAGAGAGGGTATCACCTGTGTCCTCCACAAGCCCGGTGCGAGGCCCTGCCCTCAGTACCCCGGGGCCGCCCTGGGCTCAGCCCCGACCCCTTCCCCTGGCCCCAGCCCCCACGTGCCCCGCCCTTCAGTGCATGCCCCCAGGGGTCATTGCTTTCTTTTACTCGAGGCTGCCGTCTGACCGGGCTCACAGCCCGACGCTCCCACCCGCTCCTCAGAGCCCGGCTCCCCTCCCCTGGGGTGCAGCCTGCCACCTGCCCCAGCTGCACCCGCTCAGCACCCTCCTGCCGGGAAGTTGGCCTTGCTGCCTGGGAGCCTGTCCTGCTTCCTCCTCTTCTTCCGCCCAAGTTCTCACTCTACTGAATCAATGTCAGCGATGGTTGAAAATCCTTAAGAGTCATTTTTTAAAACTTCACAAGCTCTTTTTTTCCCTTTCGTACAAATTCTGTAAATTAGCTGACCCCTCTCCATTGTGACTGTCGCGGCGCGGAATCAGGGCAGAGAAAGCGGGCTTCCCTTGGCATAGCGACCTGACCTCACCCGCAGCCCTCCCGAGGGATTTTTATCTCCATTTTGCATGTGAGAATATGAAACTCAGGAGGCAGCAAGCCTCACCCGCACCCCATCAGGCACGGTGCTGAGAGTCCCTGGGGCCTGGAGAGGCCCAGAAATGTTTGCTTCTTTAAAATCGAAAGGAAAAATGAACTTCTCACATGAAACATTCTATTTCTTTATGCCAAGGTCTCCATGTTTAATATTTTGGGGGAGAAGGGGCCCGTGAAGGTCACACCGAGGCCCCAGCTCAGCCCATCCGAGGCTGAGGGGCTGTGTGCCCTCTGGACCCTGCACTGCGTCTCCCCGTCTGCCTGCCCTGTCCTCGGGGCCCTGGAAGCCTCCCCTCACCCCCTGGCAGGCCCCCCAGGGCGGTCGGTGGTGGCTGCTCTGTGCCAGCCCTTTCCCTCGGCCCTCAGGAAGAGGGAATCACAAGTCAATGACAGAGGCACCTAGGACTCTCTGCCCCCATCTCCATCTCTCTCCATCTCTATCTTTCTCTTGCTCTCTTGGCTTTTTAAACTACGGAATTAGGCTGCTCTTCATTTAAGAGTTTTCAAAAAGTTCTCTTGCCTTTTTTCATCATTACAGCAATAATTCATGTTCATTGTAGAATCACATATACAAGACTAAGAGGATGGATATAGGAAGATCCTCTCTAGAGCAGAGGACACCGAGATACTCACGGGACAGTCAGGTGATAGCTGCATGGCAGTTTAGAGCTGGGCAGAGATAAGGGTGGGACCCGTGTGAAGGGGCCCAGGGAGGGGCCACAGGAGCCCGCCGGGCCCCAGCGCAGGCAGAGGGGCGGCCGTGAATGGCACTTGGTGAGCGCCCCTCTGTCCTACCCCATTTCCAGCGAGGACACGCGGGCACCCTGTCCAGTCCTGAGGACGTTAGGCATACAGATGCAGAGGTTATTGATTACAGTTTGAAAATACAGAAACTGAGGTTCAGAGGAGTCACTTTCCCAGGGCCTCAGTGGCTCATGGGCTCTGTGCGACCTGAGCAGCTGTGTCCCCTCCACCTCCCTCCACCATGCTGATGGGGGTGCCCACGACCTCTTGCCCTTCTGCTCAGCTCCAGACAGCCCCGAGGTCACTCTCCCGCATCTAAAAAAAAGTTTTTATCCACTCACCACCCAAAGGGCCCCCCAGTGTCCACTCCACCCTCCTCCGCTGGCCCCATCTGGCTGCCCAGCAGCAGCTAATGACATGCCCGCAGAGGCACAAAGGCTGTGACCGTGTGAGTCCTGCCGGCCAAGGCCAACCCATACACAGGCCCCATGCTCCCCTGGGAAGCAGTGGGCAGCTGCCTCTTAGATTCACCACAAGGGCCCTGGGAGAGAATAGTGCCCCCACGGACGCCTGGCCAATTCCTGGAATGCCTCCACCACAGACCCACCCCCGGGGGCTGGCAGCTTGGTCTCTTGCTAAAATATCCCAAGCAGTGGGACCATTACTGCCTGTGTGCTATTCTTTGCTGGCGCCTTCCCATCTGTTTCTGATCTCCATTCAAGATGCAGCTCTCTCCCTCATCGGCAAGCCAGTGACACGAGGCTCCCAGAGGTTCTGTGGCTGGGGCGGACCCAGCGCAGGTGCAGGAGATGCAAGGCCCTGATGCCCAGTCCCCGGGGAGGGCATGTTTTCACCACAGCAACCCACTCATCAGGTTCTTCCGTCGAGGGCTGGAGGGGATGATGAGGAGGACCTCCCCACTGGGGCCCCCCACCCCAAAAAGCACACACACAAAATGGTGTTACAGCCACAAATTTGCATGGCAATTATTTTCGGCAGAAATGACGTTTCTATATAAATTCTTAGATAAAGCCTGGAAATAGAAAAAAAGATAAGAGCCATCTGATATAGTTGAGCTGGAGATAAGAGGCCTGGCGTCCACACTGCAGGGGCCCCTGGAGACAGTTCACTCTCGAGCTGTCCCTGGACTCGGAGGGCATCCCAGAACGAGTGTGCAGACTTCTGGCGCCTTCCGGAAAGATGACTGACGCCCCGTTGTCACTGACGGTACTCTAAGACTTGGATCTCAGGGGAGCCTTCCAGATTAGACATTCCCATCACGTGAAGCCACAAAATGCACTCACTGTGGGTAACTGTTTGCCACTAGCCAGACTACAATGTATACCCAGCTGTTAATAACTCACCAGTTAGTTCCAGGAGATAAATTTTTATCAAACTCCATGAAGAAAACCATCAAAGTTGTACAGGAAACTGGATGGAAAACTCCATTATGAAATCAATTTATGATAATGTTTATAGCAATATATAATATTATAATAATATAATAAATGTTTAATGACTACCATATACAACCCTGGTTCCTTAACAGAAATACATAGGGTTAGGGCATGGCCATCCTGTCTCTGTCCTAGGGGTTCAGGAGGAGAAAAATAAAGTTCAAGACAAGATCCCTGCCCTGAAAACATGTCTGGGCTCCCCAGAGTGGCAAGACTTACCCCAGGAGTGGAGCAGAGTGTCTAGGCCTCCTAGGGAGAACTTCTTTGTCCCACAAATTTGGGTTCTGGATTCGATAGCCTACATTTCATTGTGACTATTCACTGAAATAGCTAAATAGATATCTAGATATTTAAAGAATAAGTCAAAGTAATATGACCTCCCAAATGTAAATGGATACGTGACATTAACTAATATTAAATTATGGCGACTTTCTATGTAACTAGATATACTCTATCATGCTGAATTAAGGTTTTTGTGTTTGAAGAAACAAGTTGTCAGTGATCGAAGTTGATTGTTGAGAATGTTCTGACTCAGGGATGACCTAAGACAAGCTGTCAGGTGTAGAGGAGAGAGGACAGCCTGAATGGGCCAGTACCCACGACGTGCAGGCACGGGGAGGCCTGTCGTAGGAGCCGGGCAGTGCTCGCCTGTAGTGTTCGCTCATCGGTAGCCATAACCCCTCACTGGCAGGGAGGCGCTGGGTTCACCCCCACCTTCGGGATGCAGGACTGCTGTGGGGCAGGGCTGTGATTTGAACCAGGTGGTCTAACCCACTGTCCATCCTTTAACCCCAGCACAGCACCACCATCCATTCTTGTAGGAAATGGGGAGTTTCAAAGGAAAGCAAGGTTTTCTTTCACAGGAGGAATGGAAGAGTTGGTTCCACGGGCTTTGTGGCGGCATTTCCTTACCTGCCGAAAACGCCTTTTAGAATATGCTGCTTTTAAACAGCTCATTTGAGTGAAATGAAGTTTGTCACTCCCTGAGAAAATAAACAATGCTGAAGAAAGTTAAAATGCCTCATGGAGGCCACAGCAGTCAGCGGCAGCCAGAATCCATACTTTCCCTACGGAATCCAGCCGCCCTGTGAGATGCCCTGCTCAGGAGCGTTCTGGGCTTGGCTCTCTGCCAGCTCTTCCCCACCGTCCTCCGTCCTCTCTCTGAGACCTCACTGCCCTGGAGCACCCCGTCTGGGGCCCTGGCCTAACGTGCCCTCCTCGATTCTGGCTGTGAGAACAGAGGCCTGGGTGTCTGGACAGATAAGAAGCTGACCTCTCACTGCCCCGCATCCTGCCCCCAGCACCCCAGTTCTCCTTTGAGTTCCTATGAGAGGGGCCCTCCCCAAAGAGACGGGGCGGAGGGAGGCGGTCTCCTCTGCCTCAGTCCAGGAAGTCTCCCTCTGAGCCAATAACCCTCCTGGGAACCCTCATGCCTCAGCAGGGTGCTGTCCAAGCCCCTCTGGCCCCCCTGGACCAAGCCCTCATGTTACTATCTGCACCATTTGTGCCATCGGTCCTGTGCTAGGACCCAACACCCCAGGCTCAGGACTCCCTCCCTGGGGAGCGCCTCCTGGACAGGGCCTTGCCAGTCAGTGTGCCCAGCAGAGTAGGTGTGCAGAGACCCAGGCCTCAGCCGTCCCCAGCCGAAGTGGCCTGGACCCTGTGCAAGGTTTGAAGCAGACGCAGGCCCCTCCCCAGCCCTGCCAGCCTGCCAGCTGGTGTCGGCTCCAGCACCAACCAGTGGGGGTGACCTTGGGATGGAGAGTCCACCCACTCTGGCCTCCACTCCCCTGCTGCCTATGTCCCAACAACCTTGCTGGGCCCTCGGGATGCAGTGGGCCCCAGGTGCCACCGGACTCTGCGGAAGGTGGCCATGGCAGTGCACAGTGGGCCTGATTTCTAACAACTGAGCATTCTCAGATTGAAGGGCAGACTTCAAGTGTGACAGGCCTGGGATCAGGGTGCAGCTCTGCCTCTCAGTGGCTGCGTCTCCTCGGGCACCTTAAGTGTAGGAAAAGATGAAAGTCAAGGCCCAGGCCTAGCATGGAGCACACACTCAGTAGCCATCAGCCTGAGTGAGACTCGGTGACACCAGCACTTAAACCAGGGTCTGCAAACTAAGGCCCACAGGCAAAACCCAGCCTGCCACCTGTTTTCAGAAATAAAATTTTGTTGGAACACAGTCATTTGCACGGGTCTATAGCTGCTTTCAGGCAGCCACAGCAGAGCTGTGACAGAGACCATATGGCCCTCGAAGCCTAAACATTTACCATGGGGACTTTTATGAAAACGTTTGCTGACTCCTGACTTAAACCAACAGGAGGCTCTCTAATGGTGCCACGCCAGGCCCGGAGCCCACCTGGCCCTGTGGCACCTCTCTCCAGGGACACCACAGTCTCGCTGACAGGCAAGAAGCCATGGAAGAAAGGGACCAGGCAGCAGCCAGGGAGGCCTGCTCAGGCCAGGCCCACCAACCTGGGCACCCACAGAGGCCTTAGCTCCCGTCAGCTGCTCTGCCACTGCCCGGGCACCAAGGGGAGGGACGCTCCCGCCATCTGCCTCCTCTCGCCTCTCCTCGGCCCCGCCGTAAGCACCGGCACTCGGGGCTCCACAGCTGCCCGGGAGAAGGTCCTCCCCTCACCTGGGTGGAGAGGGAGACAAACACCTCAGACAGGCCCCCCTGGTCCCACAGCCACACGGCCGCCAGCCCACCCCCAGCAAGGTCATAAAACAGCGCTTCCCACCGAGGGCGCAGACAAGAGGGCAGTCCTTCCCACATGAGGGTTAGTTGGCTGCACTGTGCCTGGTTTCACTGAAACTTCTCCCCAACTTAGGGGCTGTGACCCCTCTTTTCAGATTTGGAGTTGGAACTCAGGGGAAGACATGTGCTCACGCTTGGGCGGTTATAAAATGGTGCATCCGAGTTCAGCCATGGTGTCCCTGAGTGTGCACCCATGTCTTTGCCTCTGCCTCCTGCACCTGTAAGCTGGGGCCCAGAGTCACATTCCATGCCCACGGACTGAGCAGCGACCAGGTGCCCGGCCCTGGGGATGTAACAGTGACCCCGGGGGGGAGCATACATTCCAGTCAAACATGAGCAACACACACGTGTAGAACGCTCAGTACACCCAATGGTGCCCAGTGCCAGGGAGGACTGCCCAGCCAGGAAGGGAGGAGGGAGGGCTGCGGTACCAGGAGGTGAACGGACTGCCTCCTGACAGCTGTTGTCGTAGCTGGGACCCACCATCCTCCTGGGTCTGGGGGCTTCTGAGCCCCCTGCTAGGGAGCTCCTTTCCCGGGGAGAGGAGGCCTTCATTTCATCATGTCTGCCAACGCAGAGCCGAGCACTGGGGACGAGACCCCGGGAGGCCAGGCCCTGGTGGGGGCTGAGAAGCAGGCAAGAGGATGGTGGGGGTGCCCAGGGAGAGCTGGAACGCAGGGAAGGGGACAGCAGGCACACCACCTCCTGCCGTGTCCTCGGCTGTCCTGAAAGATGCCTTAGTGGCACGCACATGTGCTCACACACATACAGCAGCTTCCCAAAGCCTCTCTGGAAGTGTGAGTTGCATCTTCTGGGTGATAGTGCTGGGATCTGCAGGGAAGGAGTGTGAGCATGGAGCCCCAGCGCTCAGGCCCTCTCAGGCCCTACAGTCCACAGGGCCTTCAGAACCCCTGGGGAGCAGCTGGGAGTGTGACTGAAGACACGGGAGCCAAGTGAGCCCGTGCACGGCCCCTCACCCTCAGCTCTGCACCCACAGAAGCACCAAGGGTGCCAGACTGGGGGAGAGTGCAGAGCAGTGACCTTCTTCCCCAGGGCGGAGGATCCGGGCCAGCAGGTGGTAGAGAAGAGAACCCAGAAAGGGTGGACGCAAGGGAGTCTCCTCCCCCTGCTCCTGGGCCCGAGCTGCCCCCCACCCCCTGGGGAGGGAAGTCCCAGCACCTCGCTCAGCATGGCCCAGGGCCCCCAGCAGAGTGAAGCACAGCCAAAAAGTACATCTGCCTTCTCCTCCCTGAAATGGCTTGGATGGCTCAGGTTAGGACCAAGGGCCCCTCCGCTGTGGTCCCCACACACCGTGTCAGGTGCAGACTGACACAAGTCCTCCCAGGGCCGGGTCACCCAGCAGGTTTGCTAGACCAGGAGAGATGCTGAGAGGTGATTTTCATCAGCTTTCTGTTTGCACATTGCTCTGTTTGGTGTGAGGAGCAGTCCAGAGGCAATCCAACTGACCCAAGTCCTTAAACGGGCACAGGAACCCACCCTGGCCCTCCATCCCTCAGATAATATGACCCCAGCTGCTGCTTATGTGACTTGACTCCCCATCACTGAATGGCCCTGTTGGACGTCCGGCCACCAGGGCATCTGTACTTGGAATTGCTGGCAACAGCGACCACGTTCACGTCTTATCTCATTCCGTCCCCCACCCCCCAAGCTGACACGGGGGAGGATGGGCCACCTGCTGAGCTCTCTCTGGGCCGGGGGCCAGGGCAGAGAGCGTTACTGCACATCTGCTTAGAGGGGGCGCCGGGGGTCCTCATACAGCCCGGAACCCTGAGTGTTCCTGGAAAAAGGATGAAGCCGCTGTCCCAAGGCCACACCGGGAGTGTATCAGAGCCAGCACTGCAGTTCACTGCGAGCAGGCAGTACTCTCCTCTCGAAGACGCCAGGTGCATTATGTGCTAGGATCCTACAGGGACAAATGGCTTCATGCTTAAGCACTGCCTGCCTCCCAGCATGCACGCGCACACACACACACACACACACACACACGCACGCACCAGGGAGACCTGATGGCAGAACCCTCAGAAACCCAGCCTCTTTGAATTCAGCTCAGGTCTCTGAGCTCAGACCCCATGCATGGGAGGGCCCCCATCACTCCCAAGTGGGGTGCATGTGGGACCCTGTCCTGGGCACCCCACACCTGCCCCAGCTGCAGAGCTCAGCCTGGCAGGCCGGCGTCCAGCTTGGCTGTGTCTGAGCACGGGGGCATTTTATCTCCTCTGGGGCCTTTTTCCCTCCTTTTCATTCTTGCTGATGGAATGGCTCTCTCGTGCAGGCTTGCCTGTGATAAGGCTCCAGGCGGCAGAGAGAGCTGAGCCGAGCCCTTATCAAGCAGCTGCAGGGGGATGTGCTGCCCTGCCGGGCAGGCCTGGAGCTGATAAAGTGGGCCTGGCCCGGCCCATCACCAGCTGTGCCCTCAGAGATGGGCAAGAGCCCCACGAAGCTCCTTTACTTTCTCCAACACCCAGGCAGGGTTCTGGTGGCTCCAGGCCCAGGACCGGATGGGGAGCAACTGGGGACAAAGGTTTGACATGGAGGGCTGATGGAGAAGGGACTCTGGAGAGACAGGCAGCGGGAGCTGGTGCCCCCACAGGCATCTCAGGACGGTTGCTCAGAATTCCCTGTGCAGCATGCTTTATGTTCCATGTTGCAGATGAAGCCCTAGGACTTGTGGGGGGAGGGTGTTACGGGGTTTCATCTACTGTGGTGTGGTCAGGTTTGAAGCAAGGTTTGCAAGCCCCAAAAGTTCAGGCTGCCTTCCTCCCGGAGCTCTGATTTAAAGGCCATCAAAGGCATCCCCTACCACCCCCACCCTCACCCCACCCCCTACCCCCCACCCCACCCCCCACCCCCCCACCTCCCCCCCACACACACATGCCCCATTGAGGGCAGCAAATCCTACTTTCAAATGTCAACTCCTCCTTTGAGCCTTGGTCACTGTTCACCAGCCGTCCTTAGGGTAGGACAGACTGGATTCGCAGACCATGTTTTTGAGCAAGTGATGTGGCCTCTCTGGCCTTAGCTGTCCCATCTGAAATGGGCTGCCCACCTCATCCCCACCTCACTGGGCCACTGTGTCCTGGCAGGAGTGGACAGAGAGCATATTGGCACCACTGGCTGCCAGAGTCCTACCCCAGGCTTGACCCCACACTGGGAGCAGGGCCAGGGGCTCCAAGTGGGGCGGCGCCTGACCCTTGGGCCTGGGTCCAGGTGTGAATCCTGGCACCGTCCTTGACATGTGAGCCTCAGTCTTTCGTATATAAAGCAAGGGTGGAGGTGCGTGTTAGCAAGGTTGCTGGGGGGGTCCCAGCTGAGAGGCATTCACAATCTGTGGCTCCCCCGTGACAGCAGGTTTTGAATGCAAGAAGCACTGTGAGCATGAGATAGTGCGTGTGAATCCCAGCATGTGGCAGGCCTGCCAAAGCGGCCGACACGAGCCCAGCTGGCTCCTGGCTGCCCTCTGCCCCAGGCTCTGGTGCACATGGATCCCCTCTGAAATCGGGGCCGTGCCGGTGGTCAGTCCTGGAGCAGAGCCTGGGCTGGAGACCTGGGGTGACAGCTGGCATACTGAGCAGTGCGCACTCCCAAACACCAAGGCCGACGACACACACTGAAGAGCCAGAGAAAGGGCAGCCCGTGGGGCAAGTGGGAGGGCAGCCAGATGGCAGCTCACAGGAGCCGGTGCCTGAGGCACAATGAGGGAATGCTCCTCAAATCTCTTCCCTGGAATCACAGAATCACTGATACTCATTAGAGCCAAATGACTGGTGTATGTAAATGTCCTCTCCAGTGTGGGGAGATAAACGCCAGAGATGGCTTTTTACCCCCCATCCTCAAGTGGGTGCTGGGCTCTGCAGCTTCGCCATCACTGCAAACTCCTGCTTCCATGCTACTGGGTGGATGACTTTTCTGGGTGCATTTCTGTCTGGTGTGCTGAGAGGAACTTTCACTCAGTAAGCTTTTGATGACCACCTACTATGTGCTGGCCACCTTACAAACTGCCAGGACAGCAGAGAGGAACATGCCACAGCCTTCTCTGCACCCCTAGAGTTGTGTTGATGTGTTTGATGAATCTGTCTGTAGTGACAGGAGGTCATCTCCTCCTGGGAGGTTGGGACAGATGTCCCCCCCATGGGTGAACTTGAACTAGTGTGGATTGATGTGTAGACGTCCACCAGGTAGGCCAGGTGGGGTGGACATTTCAGGCAGAGGAAGCACTGTAAGCCAAAGCCCAGGGGTGTGAAATGAATCAGTCCATGTGACCTACAACCGGCGCACATGGGACAGGTGGGATGTGTGTGAGTTAGATGATGACCTGGGGATTCAGGCTGGCTTGTGCAGACGGCTCCAGGCTGAGGCCTAGGAGAGCCTAGTGCTCTCCTCTAGGTGTATTCCCACACCCAGGAACTCCCAGTATATCTGGTGAGTTGATAAAGGAGTGAAGAGTCTGTGGAGCTGGCATGCAGTATCTGGGACATACTTATACTAAAATGTTGTTTTATCTGAAATTCAAATTTAACTGGTGTCCTACATTCTACTGGGTGACCCTAGGAGGATGGGACCTGAGCATAGGTGTTTTTTTTAAGGACCCTTGAGATTCTAATGTGTAGCCAGAGTTGACAGCCACTGGTGAGAAGTCCCTGCTTTGTCTGAGGGAGCCCACCCACTCAGGTCCTCAGAGGAGCTTCGTGAGATTCCCTTCCTATTCTCTCTCTCCATCCACTTCATGGATACCTTCCACAATGGTTAAGACCTTATTTTTTACATAATATGAAATGCATCTTAATGTTTAATACTTCAAATAATATATTTTGCATTATTTTATCTAATTACAATATAACTACTGTATAATAATTGTGGAAGTTATTCAGTAACTGGATGTATTTAAATACAAAATAATAAATCATGATTCATAAGCCTCCTACATCTTCAATCACACTATCCCCTTTATTAACTTCTAATCACACTCCTATCAGAACCTTAAAGTCTCCAACCCTCAGACCCGAGCCTTGTCAGGTGTGCCTTCCTGGAGCCCCCATGGCACATCCACACCTCCCTCTCCGCACCCACTACTCTTAACCACAGTGTCCTGATGGTCCTTTCTCTGTAGCTTCCAAATACTCTTTCAAACTTGGAAGGAAGAAGGCTTTCCTTCTTTCCATCCCTGCACTACTTCAGAGTTTTTGGAGGATCCCTTTTTCTATAATCTCTCACCTGATCACGGCCTACAAGAGAAGACACAGCTCATTTAACCTGATCTTTAAGACTTGCCATTGTCCATTACTCACCATGCAGAAGAATAATAAAATTGATTAATGATATTGAATGCAGTAGTGATGATGGAAGAAGTAATAAGACAAGGAAAAGGAAGAGAGGAAAATTAACTCAAAATACATATTGGATTTAGCCATTTATATTTTTTCTTCTCTTAAAACCATAGCTTTAATATTTCCCAAAACAAAACTCAAAAGAGTTATTTGAAAGGTGTAAAATTAAAAATTATATTTGTTCAATGTGAAATCATCCATGCTAAAAAGGATAAAATTATTTGAAATCTGAACTGTCTTACACCATCTGGCTTATCTGGGAGTCCTGATCCTGGTCACTCAAATAGATCTAACCCTGTAGTTAGCTACTGTCTTTTTTGGCAGCTCTATTTTCACTGTTACCTGGTTTGCTTAAGACATTAGAACACCAGTCTGACAGAATGGTAAATTGTATTTGTACTTAACCTTTTTCCCTGAGATTATGTGTTAGATTTCAAACCCACTTTTGAAGTGCTAAGATTCCTGGTGAGGAAAGATGGACAAAGCTTCCTGTCCACACTGGCTGTATTACGATAGCAGGAGCATGCCAACTTACCCTTCCTGTAGTCATTAGATGCTAACCAGCTGTTGAACTCTAGCTACACCACCTGCAAAATTCTGAAAGGAACAAAGTCTAAGTTCATTAACTTTCTTGATTAGTCTCCAGGGCATTTATCACTGTCTATGAAAGAGACATTTAATTTAGATGGCAGTTGATCTGTGTCATGGGATTTCAACTGATGGGAAGAAGAGTTATGTACATTTATGGCTTCTTTGCTTTTAAAAGATTAATGTTGGGGAAATATAAATCTCAAGATCTGAATGGGGCAGGGGGAGGGCTGTAAGCAGAAGCATGCCAGGGTGATGGATAGAGACATAGAGCACCTTCATCAGCCAGAAAAACACTGGGACAAGGGGGCAGAGAGGGGGTAGGGTGGGAGTGGTGAATAGAAATGGACCTTCCACCCCAAGCACAAAGACAGCACAGGCGCTTGACCCAGGGACATCTTCCTGGCTTTGCTGCCGGATGCAAAATGAGGAAGTGAGTTGGTGGCTTCCTGAAGCTCCTTTCCGGCCCTGACACCAGAGGACAAAGGAGGGCTGACAGCATGGCAGGAAGCACTCAGAAAGCAGCACCATTCCAGAAGATAAACATGCACACCCTGCCCACAGGCCCTGGCTCATTTCACCTTCCTGCCAGGGGCCCTGCATGCAGGGGGCGGGGGGTGTACTGCAAGACAGTTTTTGAAAAGAGCCAGTTGTTGATATGCACTTGCTCTGTGTGTGTGTGTGTGTGTGTGTGTGTGTGTGTGTGTGTATTGCAAGACAGTTTTTGAAAAGAGCCAGTCGTTGATATGCACTTGCTGTGTGTGTGTGTGTGCTGCAAGAGTTTTTGAAAAGAGCCAGTTGTTGATATGCACTTGCCTTTCTCCTCACCACAACCCCAAACACTACATTTCCCATATTTAGATGAGAACAGTTCCTTTCCCAGCTTCCTTTTCAAACACTACTCCAGCAGAAAATCCAATCACAGACATATCACTGGTGATATGAGCTAACATGCATTGCGTGTAAACTTATACCCACCGCCTCTGTGCATCATCTCGTGACACCCTCACCACCACCCTCTGGGGCGGGTCCTGTCCTGGTCCCATCGCGCAGGTGAGGATAGTGAGGCTCAGCACGCCTCTGCCTCCACCCAGGGTGGAGAGAAGCCCACACCCCTGGGTGGAGAAGTTTCTGGGGCGTGCAGAGGAACAACTCATGCCTCCTGCTCCTGCCACTCTCCTTTCTTCCAGAGTCCCACTGCATCTGCCCTGCCGGTCCTAAACTGAAGGGCCTACTGTCCCTGGGCCACTTGGCCTCCCCTGACCACATCCTATGGGGCAGTGTTACTGTCTGTCTGGAGAATGCGGTGTGCATGCCCTCACCTGGCAGGTCCACCTGAGGCTTTAAGCCGACACCCCACAGCAGCACAAGTCCCTCCCTCCGGCTGCCCTCACCACCCTTCTCCCAGTCCAGACAGGACACTGGCCTCTCTGCTCCTGGCTGTCATACCCAATGAAGGGAGGATAAAAACATTTTCCACTTCCTTTTCACTAACTGATGAGCCTTTGGAAAGCCAGTAACAAAGCATGGCTAACTAAATCATCGTTATTTACACATGCAGCCTGATCGAGGACATTTAGTCATGTAATTAGGTACCTAATTATGCTGAAAATGCAATTATATGATTTTTTTAAGTAAATTAAGTCTTCCAGAGGAGGTAAGGATTAGCACACGCGATCCAGCTGGAAAACAGGGACTGCAGGGGGCAGATCAGCGTTGACCCTGGGCCGCACCGAGGCTGAGTGACGGGAATTTGAGTCACGTGGGTGAGCACCCAGTGCGCACATGCACCACACACACACACACACACATACACACACACACACACGATGCCGGCCTCACCTCCGTGTCCACCCCCCAGGACTCTACAAGGGCTGCTGCATACCAGGGACTTATAATAAATGGCAACCATTAATATCTCTGGAAGCTCAGGGTCCATCTGTGGAGTGACTGTTTAATGGCCAACTTGGAGACTCCTAGGGAGGTTATTTATTTACCACATGAGAGGCAGGTGTGCAGAAAAAGTAATGATAAAAGAGTCGGCTGGGACAAGTCAGAAGATATTTCACGCAACATCACTTATTCGTTCACCTCACATTATGTCAGACGTTGAGATAGAAATAGTCCTTGCCCTCTAGTAGCTCAAAAATTAGTGCACAGACAGACAGCCACAAAGCATTTTAATGGTGATTTGTACAAGTTGTTCAGAAAACTACTGCCTTCAGGCTAAATCCAGCCAGAGGCCTATTTCAGTACAACTAGCTAAGAATGGTTTTTACACTTTTAAAGGATTATAACAAAAAAAGTAGACAAACAAAGCAATAAAACATGCAAAGAATAGGCAACAGAGCCCATCTGTGGCCTGCCAAACCTAAAATACTATGAGAAAGCTCACTGCCTCCTTTTGGAGCACACAGCCTGGGCAGAAATCAGGGCAGGCTTCCTGCAGGAGGTGATGTGATCTGAATTCTACTGCAGAGCAGGAGTTTATGAAGGCCCCCCGTCTGAACGCCATGGCGCAGCACCTCTGCCCACCACAGCCTTCCTTCCCACCAGCAGGCCCATGCATGAGAAATGACAACAGAAGGCAAATTTCAAGTCTCTGTAACTGAATAAGGGCTACAGGGACCCAGAGGTTCTGAAATGTCAGGCAGTGGACTATGGCTTAGATCTTTAGCAGAGGGACATGCCTGGCCTGCCCCAACACCAAGGCTGCAGGAAGACAAATCCACTTCTCAGGCCCTTGTGGCCCTGAGCCCTGAGTCAGCAGAGGGCCGCTCTGGGGACTGAGTGATGTGGTAGAGAAGAGTGGCTGAAGGCAAGAGAAATGGCATGCAGACAGCTACAAGAGGCCTTCCACTCCCTCCAGGCCAACGTGCCCCTGCAGCGCAGCTCTCCCTAACATCTGCACCCACGGGGCAATCCCCAGGGGCAGTGTCACTTCTTCCTCCCTAAAAGCGCATGTGGCATTCGGAGCCAGGAGGTGGCCATCCTGCTACCCCTCGGCTGTGACCTCATCACCACCCTTTGGCTGTCCACAGACACGTGGCCAGTCTCAGTCCCTCCTGCGGGGGCTCGCAGGAATGGACACACCAGGACCTCCTGCCCTCTGAGGCCCCTGCATGTCTGCCTAAGGCCCTGCCCATCCCACATCTCCACTCAGGCAATTCCTCAGCCTCCGGAGCACATCACATCCCGTGGCCCCACTACCGGCACTGTCCCACATCCTGCACCTGCCCACCTCCTCCCGGATGCAGCTTAGATCCCACTGTCCCTCGTCGGGTGTCCACACTCCTACCAGCAGTCCCAAGAACACGTGTTCAAAACCGACTGCTTCTCTCCTCTTCCATGGAAGTCCAACTGCCATCTTCTGTCCTCTGGCTTGACCATGGTTCCCAGCTGGTCCCCTCCTCTGCCCAGCAGCCAGAGCAATCTGTCACCATGTCAATCAATACGTCAACATTCACTCCTTCCTCTGCTCAAAATCCTCCTGTGGCTTCTGTCTACTTCAGAGGAAGAGATGAAGCATGTGAAGGCCCTACATGGACCTCTGTTGATTCTCCAGTTCTTCCTTCTACAACTCACTTCACTCCAGACACGCTGGCCCTCTGGCTATCCCTGAAATACACCAGGGCTGTGCCCACCTCAGGGTCTTTGTACTCGCTGTTCCTCTGTCTGGGACACTGTTCCCATATTTCCACACACTTCCCTCCGTTACTTTGTTCAGGTCTTAGTCCATACCCCTTCATCATGACACCTTCTCTGGCCATGCTTAAATTTGAGCTCCCACCATAGACCCTATCCTTTTCTGCTTCGTCTTTTCTCTTAGCACAGTCTAGCATATCACCTAGGTTATTTATTTTCTTTTTTATTATCTGGATCCCTTCCCTAGAATACAGACCCCAGGAGGACAAGATTTTTCAGCTATTTTGTTTACTGCAGTAATCCTGTATGGTTTTTTGTTGAATCAACTCTATTAATCTTCTCTCCTCTCCTCCTGGCCCAGTCTTAGATAAATCCATTCTTCCCTCCTGCGTGTCCGAACTCAAACAGCTGCCCCTGGCTGGAGACGCACCCACACACCAGTGTGTGTGCACAGCCATGTGTATGCATGTGTGTACCTGTGCACATGCGTGTGTAAGCAAGATGGGAAAGGCTCTCTTCTTTCACTGAGATACAGGGATCTCCGGGAGAGACTCAATGTTGAGGAAAATGAGCAGTAAGTACCCACATATTCAGAACAGACACTAGACACAGCCTAGCTAGAGTCCACACTGTCTGAAATGGTCACCTACCAGCCATCATCGAAGAGGCTAGACAGCTGCCACCGAGGACGTCCCTGAGGGCAGCTGGAGAAGGGCCACCCTGTCCCCACCTCTCCACAGGGTTTCAGTCTCTCTCCACCTTGAGCTGCGCAGCTGCCACAGAGGGCCACATGGGGACTCCCGGGGGCAGAGGTGGTACCTTCTCCGGCTCCCCATCTGCACTACCAGGCCCAGAGCGGGCGAGGACCATCTTCAAAGCATCCCCCTCAGGAGAGCCCTGTCCAGGCGGGCCAGGGGGCCAGGGAGGGGCCAGTCAGTGGAGGACCACCTGAGCCGGGGAGGTGCCAGGTGGACATGCCCACCCCAGGCTTCCCAGGGGCCATGACTGTGCCCTCAGACGGAGCCTGCTCAGCTGAGGGCACCCCCACCAGGGCCGAACCACCACTGCCACCAGTTAAGGAGAAAGGCACAGTCGCCCCTGGCCTGGCACCCCCTTCCCAGGCAGCTCCGGGGCAGCAGGAGCTCCAGGCTGGGCAAACGGAGGGGCAAGGAGAGCGGAGCAGGCCGGGCCCCCTTGCCCCTGCTGGGTGCACCGAGCACAGGGAGAGCTTTTTTTTTAAATTCTTTATTTCACTGTGGTAAGGACCCTTAACCCTCAAATGTCTGCGTGTGCGACCCAGTGCAGTTGACTACAGGAACAGTGCTGTCCACAGGACTCTAGAGCTTTCTGACCTTGCTGGACCGAAACTCTCTGCTCTGGGCTAGCGACCCCCCGCTTCCCTCCCCCTGCTCCAGCGACCGCAGATCCCCTCTTAGCGTCTGTGAATTTGCCTGTTTTAGATTCCTCATATGAGTGGAATAGTGCAGCATTTGTCTTTCTACGACTAGCGTATTTCTTGAGGAGCTTTAGAATGGCTGTGAGGCCAAAGCTTTTCTTTTGATTGGGCTTTTCTCTTCCTAGAAGGGGCTGGAAAGTCAGCCTTCTGCCCACAATGCAGACCCAGGCCCGCAGAGCGCGTGGGAGGAGAGCCGCTGGGGCTCTCACAGGGCCCCTGGAACAGCCGCAGCACCTGGGCACGTGTTAGAAAGACCAGTCCTCAGGCCGCCCCAGACCTGCGGGCTCCAGAGGCGGGAGGGGCAGCGGCCTGCTGTGTAACCTATGGGATCCCAAGGCAGTTCTGACACACACCCCGCCCCACAGTAAGCCTGTCAGGCAGGGTCTCACTCTCTCTACTGTGCAGGTGAGGAGAGGAGGCACCGGAGGTGAGCTGCAGAGCCCCACAGGGTGAATGCTGCCTGCAGGCGGGCAGGGGACCCGGTTCCCGGGGGTCGCAGGGCTTCCCTCCTCAGGGCCTGGCGTTTGCTCTCAGCACCAGGTGAATGTGTTCTTGGTTCCCTGTTTATCCTGTAATAATTCAGCAAATTCTTACTGAATGTTGCCATGCACCCAGGCCTCCTTCAGCCCCAAGAGGGTAACAGACACATGAAGCATGTTCTTTCCTGGAGGGCCCACACTCATTGAACATGGCCCCTGCGGGATATGTCCACCCTGGGGGCTGGGCATGCCTTTACTCTAGGAGTCAGAGGTCAGAGCACCATCCCTGCCATGAGCTGCTGAGGCAGACCTAAGAAGAGTCCAGAGCGCACAGAGATGTGAATGTCTGAGCAGGGCAAAGCCCCTGCAGCGAGGCCAAGGCCAGGGACAGCTGGGCCCCAGGAGGGGCTTTTGTCCAGGGAATTCTGAGCGCCACTGAGTCTGATGAGCACAGGACTTAGAAAATGGGCTGGAGCCGGGCAGGGGTCAGGAACAGCCTCGCAGAACAGGCAGGGAGAACAGACGCCACATCCCGGGGGGAGTGAGGCCAGAGGGCCAGGGCGAGCAGCTGCCCTGGGGGCTGGCCCAGCACAAGGGCCTGGCCTCAGCAGCCAGAGCCAGCCAAGCCCCAGGCAGCTTCCCAGCCCACCCCCTCCTCCCCAGCAGCTGCCGGCAGCCTGGATGGAATCTCGCCTCCTCCTCCCATGTTTCAATGTAACTTGGCCAGAAATGCTCAGCACAGCGTGGGGCTGAGGGCAGGGAGGGAGCCGGGCTTCTCCCTCCCTTCACGCTGCGCCCTGAACAGAAGGAAGGTATTTGCTGCCTCCTCAATAGACGCCAAGGCCCCCTCTCTGAGGGGCGGGACCCCACAGTCACCTGGCTCAGCGACCTCTGTCTCAGGAGACCCACTTCCCTTTGGAGCTTCCTGCTGGGCCCAGGTCCTCTCCCGGTCCTGGGGGGAGGGGACAGTGGCTCCATTTCTGTGCTGTGGCCCCAGGATGGACACATAGCCTTCTTTTCTTTCACTTAGACCCTCACCTGAGGTGAATTGTCGTGTTGAAATAAGGCTTTGTTAAAAACAAAAAGTTCAGGGTCACTGGAGGCAAGGACAGGCGGAGAAAGCCCTGGAATCAGTGTGGTGAGCGACAGCGTCCTCACAGCCTTTCCCGGGTCCCCTCCAGCAAGTACGTCCCCGGAACAAAGGCCCAGATGTGGCCACCCCTGAGCGAGGTTCCAAGGTGGGCACACAGAAGCCACCTCCTGGCTGTCCCTGCCCACCCTCTGCTGCTGAGTTTCTGCTCCCTCCACAGCTCCCCCCTCCCCCCACTGCTGGGAATGCTATTCTCCAGGGCAGAGCAGGTCCTCGAGGCTTTGGCCCCGTGCGGTGTGTGCACTGGGGGGTTGGCAGCAGCCTGCAAGGCCTCAGTGCCTGCCAGGAGGTCCTGGTCTCCACAGCGCAGGCCCAGGGCCCGGCTAAGATGGCTCTGCAGGTGTCGGAGTGGCACGACCACACCAGACAGCACTTCAGCAGCCCGGGGATTGGGCAGATTGTCTATGAGGTGACCCGCAGGGGCCGAGGGGCAGTCGTGTTGACCTTGAGACTGGCTGGCACATTCTGACCAAGGTGGTCAAATTCATATTGGCCTCACCTGGCCAGGCACCACCGGGTGCTAGGAATTCAGTCTGCAAGCCCAGGTGAGAGGACCCAAACCTTCTGCATGGGCAGAAGGGTGGTCGTGCTGAGGGTGCGACCCAGGGATCCCCCAGCATAGCACAGCTGCCACCCGGAGCCCAGCCTCTGACGTCCAATGACCAGGCGTCCTGGCTGTGGGGCCCACATTGACAAGCCCTGCTGACTGGGCCACGGCGAACATTCCCTCGGCGTCCCTGCCTTTCCGCTAGGCCCAGGCACCGCTGCTGGCATGGCCCTCCCCACCATCTCAGCAGACCAGCCTGGGAAGCTGCATCCTCCAGGAAGCCCTTCCCGAGAACATCGGAGAACTACCCTTCCTGAGCCTCCCCACAGGTGCATGTGTCTCTTGTGCAGAAAGCTCCTTGAGGCAGGGGCCGGCCTTAACTGGGGAGCACGTGGCTGCAGCTTAGTAGAGGCCACAGAAAGTGTGCTGGGGGAAAGAGGAGCAGACAAAACCATGAGCCCCCTCACTGCTGTGGAACCTGGAGTCCTGGAGCAGTCTGACCCCCACCCACATCCCTGATGCTCCATCTCCCAGAGTGTTGGCAGTCTACTTTCACATGGATAACTGTGTCTCCTCAACCCTGTCATTACTCCCTGGGGACAGACGCCATCCTCTCCACATCCCTTTCAGCCTGCACCCACCACTGCTCGCTGCCAGGCCAACACTGGCTGGCCAGCAGGGAGACAGCGGGCAAGTGATAAGTGGTTCCTTTATTTCTCTGGGGCACTTCAATTCTGACAGCAGCTTTTGCCCAGGCTGGCTTGCATGCTACATCCTTTCCAGGTGTGAGAACAGAAAACCACCAAAGGAAACCGAATGGGCTTGACCTTGTTCCTCCCAGAAGGAAGGCTCACCTGATACACATTAACTGTCAACTGATTTCCACTTCACTTGCATAAAGACTTTGAGGCCAGAATTTAGAGCAGGAGGAGAAACTGCTGTGAGCCTAAGAGAACTGCCCGTGACCGTCATGTGCCTGCCCCTCCCCAGAAGCGGGCCTTCCTAAACCCGAATCCCATTCACTCCCGGAGCCCTTGATGAGGCGGCTCCACTCCCAGATCTGCAGGTTGTCTAGGCGAAAAGGCTCTCAGTAAGTCACACTGAGTTTGGCAGGTCCACACGGAGTCGTTGTGGCCGCCCTGGAACGCACTATCAGCAGGGTCGCCAACAGGACCTCCATGGGCTCCGTCACAACCTGCCTCCTTCATGAATTAAGGTTGAGATGATCTTCCTCTGCCCAGACCCCAGGCCCCTCCCTACCTGAAGCCGTGCTCAGTCAGCTCTCAGGAGCTCACCTGCCTGGCGTCCTCTGCCCACGCCTGAATTCTTGCCCCTTTGCTGGACCAGGTGGATGGTGGGGAACAGGGAGCAGGGCTCTTCCTCCACAACCCCTGAGGCAGAAGGGAGAACATTAGGGTAGGCTAGCAGGGGTAAAGGCAAAACCCTGCGGGAAAGCAGCAGCTTCCCAGCACGGTTTCAGAGAAAGCACAAGAAGGGAGGTTCTCAGTAGCAAGAGGAAGGTTGCTGTGTGTCCCTGGGGCGGGCCCCTGACCACGGCTCTGTGTCAGCATCTGAGAACACCCCCTCCTCCACCAGGGTCCCACTGACCCTGAAGCCCTGTGTCCTATTAGCTGTGCCCCTGCAGCCAGCTGGAGCTGAGGACATCACCCACGTGGAGGGGTGGCACCTTGTGCCCACTTCCTCGCAGGAATGGCTGCCTTGGGTGACAACCGGCGGCTGACCCCTGGGGACCTGTGGAGCGTCAGGCACTTGAATGGCAGGTTGCTCAGGAGCAGAGCCAGAGCCAATCCAGCTGCGGCAGCTGGCTCTGGGGAGAGCGGCAGGCAGAGAGGGGCACGCTTTAGCACTAAGGAAACACCCCCAGTTAGAGCACAGGCTGTGAGAGCTAGGCAAGGGAGCTGACCCCTCTGGGCTTGCGTTTCATTACGTGTAACTTCAAGAGAGGGAGAAACGGCCCTGATGCAGGCTTGCGTAAGATTCCAGAGAGCTTAGGAGGACGCTCCGCCCCATGCCTGTGCCTAGTAAACGCTCGGAGCGGCGCGGTGCACCCCTCCACCTCCTCTCCCCTCCCCCTCACCTACTGAACCCCCAGGACAGGGGGCGTCACCTCCATTCCCAAGGCCTCCTCAGCACCACCACGGGCCTGCACCGCCGCACTCCGCCTCCCCCGCCTGGGAGGCAACTTCCCTGAAAGGGAGTTTTGGGAGCAGCTGTTCCTCTTCTTCCCTCTCAGGACTCACCAGCCCACAGGAAGCACCTGCTGTCCTTGCTCTCGGCCCTGCGGCCAGGCCTGCCCAGGGGGCCACACCAGGGCCTCCGAAGCCTGGAGCTGTGGCGCAGCGCAGCCCCTTTGCCGCAGTAACCCGCGTCAGCTTTCAGCAGCGTGAGGCTGGGCTGACGGTCCATCTGCCTGCTCGCTGCCTGACCTCCTAGCTGGGCTTCCCAGCACCGTAGGACCGAGGACTGGATATACTCCTTCTTACGGCGTCGCTGTCTAAATTCTGGCTTCCAAACATGGCGACTGCGCGGCGTGCGTACACAGGTGCAACCCAAGCTCGCCGGATGGCACTGACCGCAGCGCGGCGAAGCCTTCCGTGGGCGCGAGCTGTTTGCTGTCTCCTTACTCTCTGTCTTGGTGTCTCTCGCTCTCTTTTCCCTCTTCGTCTCTCTGTTTCTCACTCTCTGCCTCTCACTCTAGCTGGTTGTGACCCACCGGTGGACTGGGACTTACTGCCTGACAAAGGGTGCCCTAAATAACTCGCAAGTCACAGGTCACATCTCCCAGGGAAACCATAAGCGCCCTGAGGTCCAAGACCCAATTTCCATTTCTTGGAACGCCCCCTGGTCCCTGCAGTAGCCTGGGAGCACAGAGAGGCCCAGCGCCCAGGCGTCAATTTCCTGTCAGCCAGGACAATGCTGGGGACCCACAGCCAGCACCCATCCTCCGCATGGACTCACAGTGTCTGTTAGCTGGTCCCTTAGGGACCTGGTGTTAAATTATGTGCAAACTACAGCAGTAATACCAAGCAGAGTCAAAACAGTGGCTGCAACTGAGTCAGCACCCATTCTGAGCTGTGTGCCATGTAGTTACTGTCTGCAGAACATGCATAAAATGTCTGTCACATGGTGCACAGCATTTCTAATCCCTACCATAGACATTGTTATTCTTGTCTTACATAGGCAGGAACCAAAGCCAATCACTATGAAGCCTCTGGCTGAATGATGTTAAGTTGGTCAAGCCAGGATTCGAACCAGCAGCTGCCATTCCAGTGCTGAGGACGGGCAGGGTGCAGTTTGATGCTGGGTCCCCAGAAGGGACAAGGCTTTCAGACACCATTCAACAGCTGCTGTCCGTCATCAGACATGCAGCCTGGTGCGGGGCATGGATCCGTGAGGGAGATGACGTGGCTCTGGGATGGACAGAGCTCTCTCTCTGGCGGGTGCTGTGGTCCTGAGGAACCAAAGAGGGAAAGCACAGGGCACCCGGGTCTCTGCGAGGGGCTCGGTCCTCTTGTGCCCGTCCAGTCCTGGGGCTCCTGGGGCTCCTGGGGCCAGACCCACACCTGCCATAGATAACACTCGTTCTCCCATAAACGCACCCCCAGCCTGCTCATTGCTCCCCGCTTCCCCTCCTGAGCTCAGAATGACCCTAATCCTTGACACACGCTGACTCTTAAACCCCAGCTAGGGGCTCATTCCTGGCTCTTAATCCGCCCACACACAGACCTGTCCACTTCCTGAGGGGACGTGAGCTCCCTCCAGCTAGGCTTCTCCAAATATCCCATCACTGCTGCAGGCTGAAGAGAAACAGCCTGAGAAGTGAGCCAGGGCATGCTGTCACCTGCCATCTCTAGAGGCAAGAGGTCAGAACCTGGGCTCCAGCCACCTCAGTGTCATGGAGGGCAAGCAGATGCCTGGGGATGAAGGGAAAGCTAGGGAGAGGTGAGCACTTTGCAGGCACCAAGCTCTGCTGGGATTGCTTATACTTCTCATCTGTGCAGCAGACTCCTATTCACCCTGCAGTAGCCAAGCTGATAAACCCCTCTGGGAAGGCTTCTCTTACACCAGCAGTTCTCAGCCCTGAGTGTGCATCAGAACCACTAGAGGCCTGGAAACACAGGCTACTGGGCCCCAGCCTGTCTCTGATACAGTGGTCTGGTGTGGACCCCAAGGATTTGCACATCCAACAGTCTCCCAGGAAACGCTGCTGGTCCAGGGACCACAGTTTGAGAACACTGTTTAACCCCATCCCCACCTGCCCAGACAGGCTGTGTTTCCTGCTGTTCCAACCTATAGGGCAGTTCGGGTCACTCTGAAGTGTCACCACCCTGGAGTCTGTCACACTGGGCAACTGGAGCAACTCCAGCAGTGCATCTGGGGGGATGTGGGGTGTGGGGGGCAGGTGTCCTGTACCCCAGCAGTGCACCTGAAGGGATGTGGTGAGTGGAGGGCCAGTGCACCTGCTGGGAGGCTAAGTTCATGACCCCTCAGAGGCCTTGGCCCTCTGACCCTCAGCCTGCTGGCCTGCCGGAGGGCATCCAGTGTTCCAGCCTACAGGTTTGGGTACAGGGGCCCTAAACACAAGCTAAGAAATTCACCCCAAATGCTTCAAGCCAAATACCTCATCCAGTACTGACCAGCCTACCCAGAAGGCCCATGGCCAGGGCCCTGCAGGGTTAAGCTCACTGACTCAAGGCATCTGGGCTTGATGGTTGACTCCTGACTCCCATGTTAGCTGTATGACCCCAGGAAAATGGTAACACTTTTCTGGGACTCAGTTTCCAAATCTGTAAGATGGAAACAATAATAACTTCTACAGAGTGGGACCAAGTGGTCCAGCCATGCAGGCTCAATGAGTTAAGACGTGGCAAATTCTGGGAATATTACCTGGCATGTGTAATTGTTTTTAAGAGAAGAGGAAATGGCAGTCCCTGCTGACACCGGCCACACTGGACACAGTGACTGGGGAAGTGCAGGCCTTGCCCTGGAAAATTCCTCACAGCAATCCTGGATATTTGAGCTCCTGTAAGCGTCCCTGCCGACTAGGAGGTGCTTAGAGAGTAAGGCCTGGATCCTCTCATTTTTGCATGTGAGCGATCATGCATCCAGTAAATAGTACCTACTATGTGCAGGATGCTAGATTACAGGTTGTCTGCCCTGGATGCAGAGCCCTGCATCCACTGGTTCCCTCGGGGCTCACCACTCAAGTGCTCTGAATGCCGAGCCTCCTTCTTCCCTCCCCTGCCTGGCCCCGGGTGTGCACCTGCTCCGCATGCCAACTGGAGATCTGGCTTCATCCCGTCCCCCCTCTAGCTCCCTGCTGCCTGCGGGCTCCTAGCCTGGCTCTCCTCCCCAGCCTCCAGCCCCTGCTCGGCTCCCCACACCGTCCCTCCTGGCTCTGACAGCTGAGCTCTTACCAGAAAGAGGCATCTGGCAGCTGCACTGGAGAGAATGACCTCATCACACTGTAATTAAAGTGATTATCTGGGCGGAAATGACCATTATGAAGTAGGCTTCTCTGTTTTAATATGTGTACCCGATGTCGTGGGAACATGGGATATCCATGTTAACACTGGTATTTTCGTGGTCCAGTGAGTCCTGCCTCTCACTCATCCCCCAGTGGAGAATGGAGTGTGGCAGCTCCAGGTGACCCGCTCTGCTGGCATCTCAGCTCTCCGGCCAGATCACTGGGCTTCCAAAAAATGCTCTCAGTGTGGCCCTGTGCACAGAAGGGCTGAGGCAGAGACCTAAAGGGGGGCTCGGGGACCTCCCGACAGGAACCCTCCTGGGAGGGGCTTCCTCAACGAGAAAGGGCATCCCAGAGACGGGCAGGCAGGCTAAGTCACAGCCCCAGGGGAGAGGCTGTGTGACATGGGCTCCTCACTGTCCGGGCCTCAGTGTCCCACCTGTGAAACAGGCTAATGGGGCTGCAGTGAAGGCCATGTGATGTGATGTGATAAGGGAGGTGGCTAAAGTGGCACATGGTGTGTGGACACTCCATGCACCGTCTGTTCTGCCCAACACCGTGGGAAAAGCTGACCTCCGAAAGGAAAGCCCGGCCTAAACAGCAGGCCCCGCCCTCACCCGCCTCAGTTGTCTATGGAGCACCCGCCAGCTACAGGTGCCACAGGTCAGGGGTCAGCAGGGAGCCCCCTCGCACCACAGGCAGGTCACACAGTCGCCTTAGCTGGGAGACACCCCGGGTGGTCCCCGGGCTCTCCCGCACCCTGACCAGAGGCCAGCCCTGTGCCAGGCCGTCTGTCGGCCCAGCGCGGCCCACAGAGCTGCCCCCACACGGCAGCAGGTGCAAGTGGGCTGAGAGGCTGCCGGGCGGGGGGATGGCCTCTCAGCTCCTGTTCCCTGGTTCCATTCACAGAGCCTCATCTGTCCACACTGCCTGCCCCACTCACACAGTCCAGCCCGACCACGCAGCCAGACCTGTTCACAGAGCGCCAGCCCTGGGTGATCTCCACGGTGACAGACATCGCCCTTATTGCAGGTGAGACTCTGGGGCCCCCACCAGGAGGCCTGGAGGGACCCCCGGGGAGAGCCCGCCCAAGGACGCAGTGGCCCCAGGCCAGCACCCCCCAGAGGGCACCCAGGGACCCCAGGTCAGGGCCCTCCCAGGGCCGCAGCAGGTGGGCCGGGTGGACTCTCCTCCGCCTCCTCATCCCACACCCTCCTCGCCCTCTGCCCTGAGGGGTGTGATCCTGACCTCCCTGGCGGGAGCTGCCAGGCCAGGCGGCCGGGCTGTGTTCAGGCACTCAGTATGGGAGGTGTTGCTCGCTGCGGGCTCCCCGAGATCCTGTCCTCCCACCAGCTCACCAGTAGCCCAGGGTCCTTCCCTTTAAACAAGTAAACAAAAGCAGGCAATCAGGGGCTCCTGCCTGATCCCGCTAAACCCGACCTCCACCTCCTTTGGGCCGCTGCTCCGCCCTTTCTCTTAGCCGTGATTAGTAACATCTCGCAGAGAGAAGTGCCCCTCCGAAGGCAGTAGGATACTGGAGGTGGGACTTGAGAATGGTTTTGGCCTCCCCATGTTCTCCAGCGCACCCCAAAGTCCCCCAAGTAAACCTATACTCTGAGCCAAGGCAGAGGGTTTGGGCTTGTCCTGCCGCTTCCAAGCAAATGCCTGAACTCACAGGTGGGGAGCCTGCTGCCCTCGAGCCCCGCTAGGCCCCGCACCCGGCCCCACCCCCGGCCCCAAGCCCCAGGGGAGGTGCTGCGGGTGTGGTCGCCGCCCCTCGGGGCACATGGCAGCCAGCCAGCCCAGTTCTTCTGCACCGTCCTGGTTTCTGCACTTTTTAAGCCTACGCCCCAGGGACCCCTCGGTTGGGACTGTCTTGGATTTGAAACTGGAAGCTCTGAGTCCCGTGAATCCCTCGGTTTTAGGCAAAGCCGCACGGCTGCATTATGTGTGCTGTGCACGGAGGCTGTCTTCCTGGGTGGGTGGTGCGGCGCCATGCGCGGCTCAGATGGGCCTAGATCCCAGCCGGGTCTGCAGGGCGCTGGGCAGAGGGGTAGCTTACCCAGCACGGACAGGCGCCAGCAACGCAGGCAGCGGGAGAGTGACGGGAGTGAGCCAGCCTGCCAGCCGTCCTGCTGGTCGCGGCGGCAGGTCCCCGGACAGCCCCTGTGTCCTGGTCCCCGACCCCCGTCAGAGCCGCGAACCCCCACACACACACAGGCGTTGTCACCGCTGTGGCCTTCGTGCTGCTGTGCCTCCTCTTCCTCACGCTGCACTACATGTACCGGCACAAGGGCACCTACCACACCAACGAGGCCAAGGGCACGGAGTTCGCCGAGAGCGCGGATGCAGCCCTGCAGGACGACCCATCCCTGCAAGACGCTGGCGGCAGCAGGAAGGAATACTTCATCTGAGCAGAACCGCGCCCCCCACCGGCCCCCAGGGCCTCCTTCAAGTCCACAAGAGAGCGTGTGGCACCCCCTACCCCACCACCTGCACCCCAGACAGACTGCGAGAGCACCCACCACATGCCAACACACACACCTGGCTGGGCACACGGGGTGCCGTCCAGGGAGGAGGACTTGGCCTCCCAGGGCCCCCGGGATGCAGCAGCCACCCAGGAGATGGTATGTCTCTGCCAGAGGAGGGAGCCTGGGTGCCCCAGGGCAGTGCAGTTTGCCATGGGCGTGGCATGGAAGTCCCACAGCCGGGTGCGCATAGTGGGTGAGCTGGGTGGCAGTGAGTCATAGTACTGACTGGGGATAATGGCATCAAATGTCAGACCTTGACATTTGCGGGGAACAGCAGGTGCTGGAGCTAAAAGGCGCCTTTGTCTCCCATTGATCCAGCTCTAAGTGATTGAAATAAATTTGAAATGTAACCGAGCATTCCGAGTCAAACGGCATCACTGAAATTGTCTGGGGAAGAGGAAGGCGGCTCAGGGCCTGTTTTCCCTGGGTGCGGTTTTGTTCTCAGATGGAGTCTGTGCACACAGCTGGGCGGCCACGTCTGGCTCCTGAGGCCAGCGCTCAGCACGGACCATGGGGGCGGGCACCCGCTGCCAAGGCGGTGGGGAGGGACAGGTCGCTCCGGTTTTCCCCACACAGGCACCAGCTCGGTGAAACAATATAAGGGTGGATGTCCCTGTAGAAATAAGGTGTCACAGCCGCCAGGACCCTGGCTGAAACACTGATTTTCTAATGGCACAGTACTAGAAAAGATGGACCATGAAAGCCATCCTTCCCCTAAGAACAGTGAGAGCGCGGACCGCAGGCCCCACTCCCTGGATTTGGGTCCTGTGACCTTGGGCAACCTGCTTGGTCTCTCTGTCCTCAGTGTTCTCGTCCCTCAAGGGGACATGGCCCCATGGTCCCAACTCTCAGAGTTGATGGCAGGGGACTAATGTGTCAGGTGCTCACTGAGAAGGACTTTTCGATATCCACAACCAGGGCGGATATGTGGCGTGTGTATTGCTTGTGGGAAGTTCCTCTTCGCACCACGTCTAAATGCTTCCTGAGAAGCAGCCATAATTTCAGATAACAGAGAGAGAAGGTGCACTGAGCGGCCATCCTCTTGCCCGAGAGTCTTCCTAAACTCCCAGCAGCTCGCAGCCACTCCGACACCTGATCAGAGACTGCAGCCCAGGCTGCCGGCAACCACCCGGGGCTTCCCTAGGCTGGGGCCTGGGGCAAGAAGCTCAGTCACCGTCCCTCCCACCCTCTGCAGGCCCAGGCACCTTCAGCACCTGCCATGCTCTCTGAGAACCGGCCCACAGCCCTCCCCACCCTCCCTCTCTTCGTCCTCACCCTCCTTGTCTACCTGGTGTCCTGAAATACTGTCCTGCAGCACAGCCTGCTCCCCAGCCCCCCTGGTCCCCAGGCCCAGCCAGAATCAGACAAGCGGTGACCTGGAAGCTGCCGTGGGTCGGCCAGGGCGGCCCAGTCCTGATGCCCTCCTGGAGGAAGCTGTCTCAGGCTAATAGCCACACCAGCGGGTCGAGGGGCTGAGATGATGTGCATGCCACACACACCTGCATGGACAGCCGGTATGCAAATAACTACTGCTCGCCCCAGCCGGGGGTGCCCTTTCTTCACCTGGGACCCCTCTCCCATGCATGAAGTCTTTCTGCAGCATGCCTGCAACTGACACTGAGGTCTTGGGCCTCAGGCTACGAAATGGGAGTTTGTCCCATGAGCAATAGGGAGCTACTAGGGGGACAGATCAGTCTCTATCATGAGGATGTGGCAAGGGTCAAATGAAACAGGACACAAGGTGAAGGTGCACGTGGAAATGTACAGGGGCTGCTACAGGCTGGTCCGGGTTTGGGCCCTGCCAAGCCACTGGAGACACCCCTCATCCCGGAGCACACCCACTGCTCCAGCCACCCCGTTATTTTGTCTGGATCTCACATGACTCAACCCATCCTGCCTGATGGGAAATGGATCTCATCTGTTCACCAGAAGAAGGGTCAGTGGGTCGTGGCTTCAAGCCAGCTGTTGTGTAACTATTAGAGGACATTTTCTTCAGTGGAAGAGCTCCTGATAATGCTGTCCCGCTTGTAGCCCTTTGGGGGCATGCTGCTCAGCTCTCTTCCAGTCCTTTCCTGAGCTTTCGTGTCATCACAGCAGTGGGGGTGACTCTGGGGTCAATAGGATTTTGATGGACCCAGTGCCACAAACAAAGCTACAGGCACGTAATGTTTGCAGTTTAACATGTCCACGTGTTACAGAGAGAGAATGGTTCTGGAATCGAAGTTGACCAAAACCCTCCACTCTGGCGTGAACTAGCTCTGTGCCCTAGGAAGGGTTACTTAACTTCTCTGCTTCTGTTCTAATCAACAAAATGAAGATAAAAATATTTGAATTGTAGGGTGTTGGGAATATAAAATTCAGTAAAGATATAGGCTTGTCAGGAACTGTGAAGGCTCAGAGATTTTACCTGCTTATGAGTTCGCATGTCAGCCTGTAACAGTTCTGGGGATGTGGACAAAAGACACAGGACTCCTTGGTGGGAGACAGAGAGCTTTGCTGTACACAGCAAGGAATGGACTCCAGCATATTTTCATCTGTTCTCCTTGTCCCCATGACCCACGTGGGCAACATGGGTGGTCCCAGGTGGATGCTTGCCCACCTGGCGGTGGGCTGAGCCCCGGAAGAGGAGCCCAGTCTCTTTTGATGGGCAGTAAGCATGCCTGCCCTATGCTCTGGAGGAAGACACACTATCTCCACCTCCCAAAGCTGCTTGCTTTACAGACATCCTTGACAAGATAGTCCAGAACAAAGGATAGTCCATGCCTCACGCACAAGATTTGAGAGACCCACAGAGAATTGCCTCACAGCAAGGTGGGCACGGCCTGGCACCCGTGAGCTCTCAACACTTGTCAAAAACACATGCATGTACGCTAAGCCCTAGCAATGCCCTAACAGCTGGGTGCAGATACTTCCAAGTATTCTCCCTTCCCAACAGCAAATCAAAAATATCCTCAGCTTCTTGTGGCACGTGGGGGAGTTTAAAGTAGAAACCTTTCCCCATCCCCATGCTGGTGCCTGAGAGATATGGCTGTAGGTCCGGTTGTTTCCCTTGCTTTGCTGTCACGGGAACAGAGGCACACACTGCAGAACGGCTTCATTCTGGCGATGGGGCTGGATGGAATTGACCAGCCTCTGTGTATGAGATCATGCTGTGATCAGGAGGTAGCTCTGGCCAACATTATAGATCTCAAAGGATGCTTAAGATAGGCAGACCTCCCAGTGTTTTACTTCAAAGCAAACACTTTGGCCAGCTTGTATTTTTCAAGTAGCTGAAATTACTCTCTTTCCTCTCCAAGTCAGAAGTATTTAGGGATAAAAAGCACTTTGTGGGCCCCTTAGACGCCCTAGGGATAGGCCGCGCCTTCCTCCTGGGAAGGACGATTCAGTTCACAGCTGTTGCTCATCCAACGTTGTCTTCTAAGAGCAACAAAGGGAGACTTAGGACAAAATGATGGTCCACAGGCCTCCGCACCCCGGCAGTGATACCCCGACATTCATTCATTCTGCAGACTTTCTCTGAGTTTACCCTATGCAGCAGGCACGACACCAGAGATTCAAAGCTGGGAGAGGCCCCACCACCGCCCTAGAGGACTCTCTCCGCGGTAGGAAACAGCTCAAGTGGCAAAGGAGACTGAAAGGCCTGAGGGCGGGCGGGGAAGGATTTGCAGAGGAGGGCTGCTGACCCCGGTCCTGAAGGAACTGGCCCATCCACACAGGCGCGGGAAATGCAGAGACATGGAGCTGAGTCCAGAAGCATCAAGGCTGCTGCTGTCCTGAGGCCTGAGGCCCGGGTGGAGGAGAGCAGGGCCCTGAGACCACAAAAAGGAGGTGAGGGGGGCCCGGCCGCCACACTGGCAGCCTGGAAGTTTCCTCGTAGGTCAGGGAGCCCTGGGAGGGAGTTGCGGTGGAGTGTGGGTCTGCAGATGGCTTTGGCCGCCCACGGTGAGGATGGGTTAGAGGCGTTCGGGGAGAAAGGCAGCCTAGAGAGTGCGGAGATGGCAAAGGGGAAGAGCCTCGGGATGGAAGCCAAGTCCTCTTTTGACGCAGCCGTGGATCCGCCTGCCTGCCCTGGTGGTGGGATGCGTGCGCGGGACGCTACAGCCCCCGGAACAGAGGTTCACAACAGATTTGGTGGGCTGTGGCTGCAGGCGGCTCCTGCTCTGCCTGCGTCGCTAAAGCCCACAGCCCACCTCTGTCTTCAGCGCCCAAGAGACATCTGCAGCTCCTCTGGGACAAAAGATCCCCGGCTCTTCCTCCTGAGAGGGACCCCCGAGGGGTAGTAAAGACAGGGGACTCGGAAGGGCTGTGTCTAAACGCCTTCCTACATGGCATTTGGGAGGCCCAGGGAAGGATCCTACCCAAACTTTCAACCCCAAGTAAGTCAGAAATCCTACGAGTCAATTTTCCTCCTTTAGGATGAAGCGTTGCAAAGCCCTCCACCCAGGGGAAACGGGGGGGCACAGGGAGCTCTGTACACCCCTCTCCTCTCCTGAGGACGCAGGGCCTGAGAGCCTGGGGAGGGAGAGCAGGATGGGCACTGCGGTCGTGTGCCGGAGGGCCGGGTGGGGACAGCAGGGCAGAGAAGGAGGGCGTTTCTGACTGCAGGACAGGGAAGGCTCGGTCGCAACACCCTTCTCCGGGCAGAACACCGTCCTGGCCCGCAATGGAATCCTTCAATATATAAGAAAGCTCATATATATCATGGCTGCATTGGGTTTACTCTGGAAATGTTACATGGATTTCACATTTTTTAAAAATCAATTAATGAAAGTCATCTGTTCATAGATCAAAGGAAAAAGTCACAGTCTTATTATCTATTAGATGCAGAAAAAGCATTTGATAAAACAGCATGTATTCATTATAAAATTTCTTAGGAAGCTAGAAAGAGAAGGAAATTTCTTCAACCTGATATGCAAACATCATTTATGTATGTGGCAAATTGAAAGTTTCCTTAAGATTAGGAAGGAATAGGTAAAGGACTTAACTTTTAAACTTATCACTTAAAATGATCTCAAGAATATGAAGTCCACAGGAGTAAATCTAACAGAGGATGTAGCTAATCTACATGGACAAAGTTAGGAACTTACAGGACATTAAAGCCGTCCAGTGGTCTGTCCTCAGTGCATTCCAGTGGAAACACACAGAACGGGTTGAGAACTGTTTCTTTGCTGTGGCGTATTTGCGGTTGTGGCACTTGATCTGCTGCTTCTACTATTTACGTAGAAGAACAAAGAGGAAGACTAACCAAGATAGTCCTGAGGAAGCCCAGCTGGGTGAGAAGACAGTCTATCAGGTACTAAGAAGTACTGTAAATCTCAGGTACTTAGGCAACGAGGTATTGGTGCGGGAGGGGAGAAAAGACAAAGGAAAGTGAAGAGAGAACTGAGAAGCGGCACAAGGAGGGGCTGGCTCCGGCCCTCACCTCTGTCGTCAGCTTTGCCTTCTCAGGGAGGAGGGCCCCGGTCACCAGCAGCGGGGGACACACGCCTGAACTCAGAGGTCCAGGTGAGGGGTGTGGTCCGGATGCTGATGAGAAGGTCATCTCTTCCCACTTTATGAATGACAGCACTGGCTTTGCCCTGAGACTTCTGCTGAGACTGATGGATCAAGGCACACACACACACACACACACACACACACACACACACACACACACACACACACACTGTCAAATACGGTTCCACCAAGTCCTTTGTACCCGGAAGCCTCTTACCCTGCTGCCCATCTTCCCAAGGTGCTGTGGGCCCATTAGTTGATGACCCATACCATATTTGCTCCAAAGTAGCACAGAGTTAGCAAAAGAGAAAAAGCAAGCAAAAGAGGATTACGGTGGTTATCTCTGCCATTTATAGACCCAATCCTATTCTGCAAGACACGAGGCTAGAAGACAAACTGTCCACAAAAGCCGGGGCAGTAACAGTAACAAGAGCATGAGCGCACTGTTATTAATGGGCAGAGGGCTACCACGAGGCACTCCCTGGGCGTGCTCTCACTCCTCACAGCAGGGCCAGGAGAGACATATAATTAGCCTCGCCAGAGAAGTCAAAGCTGGGAGACTCAGGGTAAATAACAGAACAACACAAAACAACACAGAAAAACAAAAGCCTGCCCACGGAGCTAGTTAGTGGCCAGGCCTGGGGTCAGGAGAGATTGTTTCAACTCGTTACAAGGAGATGACACGGCTGATTCTCCTAACATGTTTGGCCTGCTGGTGGCGATTCATTGGTCAGTTTGGACTGCTATAATAAAATGGGAAGACTGGGTGGCTTGGACATCTATTCCTCTTGGTTCCGAGAGCCTGCACGGCCAGGTTCGGGTGAAAACCTACCTCCTGGCTTGCAGATGGCTGTGCTTTCAGGCTGTGTCCTCACAGTCTGTAGGGAGGGAAAGACAGGCGGACGGAGAGGGAGCGTGCTCCCTGGGGAGTTTCATTGGCCAGGGAAGCCCTGTGATCAGTCACGGGACAGGAGACAGAAGTGGCCGCCACACCCAAACACACTTTGTCACGAACTACCCTACCCCCATCTACTCTCCCAGGGCCCCTTCGCCTTGCCGAAATTCACTCACTCTCTTCCAAGTGCCCCCCATCCCCTCCTTCTCTTGTTGAGATGGCACATAGCCCTCAGATCTCACTGCTTTTGTTGAGGGTTCACTTTTTTCCTGTGATGCTCCCATGCACACAATATTAAATATTGATAACTTTGTATGCCTTTTCTCTTTGTCAGTTTATTTCATAGACCCAGCTATCAAACCCAGGAGGGTAGAGGGAAAAATCCCTCTTCCCCTAAGCCTCATCAAATCCTAATCACCCCCCAGAGGCCCATCTCCAGATACCATCCGGTTGGGGTTAGGGCTTCAACATATGAATTTGGGGTGCACACAAACATCCCGGTCCTGACAGGCAGGGTCCCTCCATTTTGCACCATCAGGGACCTTCCAGACCCTGCCTACCCAGCACCCCTCCCTTCTCCAAGGACGGGCCTCTTCTGCCCCACCCCTGCGATTGACACACAACCCTCCCTATTCCTCGAGACGCACCTTTTGGCCACAGGTGATTGGACCAGGGGACACACGTGACCCAAACGAAGCCAATCACAGTGCCCCAACCCCTCCACACACCCACTTCATAGACGAATCACCCAGAAGAGGATATTTGGCTCAAGCTGGGCTATCTCTGAGCCCTTCTGTGGCATTTTTTTAATTGGGCCCAGAGAGCCCATGCTGCAGCCCGTGCTGGGGGGAAGGCCAGGCGATGAAGGCAGCATGGAGCCACGTGTCTTGCAACCATGCCCGCTGCCTTAGGCTGGGTGGAGAAAGGCTCAGTGTTATAAATGAAATTCTGCGAGCACCAGGGTAGTCTGGCACCCCACACTGCGTCCTAGCTCGGGAGGGGATCAGCAAGCCTCCTGCTCGGACTCTCCAGAACAGGTTTCCACGTTCCGCCTCGGACCTCACAGGGCGGCTCTGCATGAAGTTTTTTAAAACATTATATTCCTTGCCAGCATTAAAAAGTCAGAAGACATCCCATAAATATCTGATCTGTGGTTTCCCTAAAAAAATCCAAACAGCCAGAGACATGGGGCTCTGGTGGCTCCTGGCTTGCTGGAAGGCTGCTCTGGCCATGCCTCCCGGGGTACGTTCTCCTGCACGACCCCAGCCTTCCCCTTCCCTCGCCTTTCTCCCTGACGCCCTGTGCCAGCTGCTGTTTCCCGCGGCCTCTGCACCGTTTCCTCGGGAAGGTAACCGGCTAGGCCAGGGAGTCCGCGCACCTCAGCAAGTTTGGGAGAGTATTACTTTGCGAAGGGAAAGAGCGTTCCTATGCGATTAACAAGCAAACGGAATCTGTGCCAGAGGAACAGAGCCGACGACAGCGTTAGGAAGCCGAGGGTCCCAGCTCTGACAAGCTGTGCCGCTCACTCAGTGTGACGCCGGCTTGGCCCTTCTGGACGCTGGGTCCTGCACGAGCTGCCCCAGAATGTACATCGTCCAGGGCACCAATAATGCAGACTCAAGGTAGGCTGCTCACGCTCGAAGGGCAGGATTCTGTGTCATTTACAGAAGGTGAACTCTGGGACCTATCCTCCACATACGGAGAATGAAAACATGGGGATTGGTTATGCAAGGCAAGGGTCCCGCTTTGCGTCCCTTGGAGGTCTGTGGCCAGGAATGTGAGAGTCCCTGTTCTTAGAACAGGAAGAAAGTCTCCAAGAGGTAGGAACAATCTTTCAGGAAGCGGTTGTGATTATCTACGAGGTCCAGTTTCATTAACAGGATCTGGGAGGACACAAATACAAAGGTATGTCTTATTTATCTAGCAGCATTGGCCTCCCCACCTCAAAACGACTTCTCACAGTTTCTAATAAAAAGTGGGATAAACGAGCCCGCTTTCCCCTGCCATCCGGTGCTTTTCCACTCCCTCTCAACTACTTCATAAATGTGACTGCATCCCCTGACTAGCCATGAACTGCCTGGAGGAGGTGGAGGACACAGAGGTGAAGGTTTCTCAGAGCAAAGAAGTGCAGAGAGAGCTCTCCATGAGGGCTTAGCATGTGCGAGGTGTGTGTGTTGGCCCAGGGAATCTAACCCACCCCTGAGGACAGCCCTGTGGGATGCATTCCCTTCCCTCAGTAAGCAGAGGCCCTGGCGTCTGGCCATGACCTCCTCCCTGCCGCTCCTGGAAGTCAAGCTCCCCCCCACCCCGGGGCCCTGCTCGGCTGAGCCCTCTCAGGAGCACCTTCTCCCTGATCCTTGTGTGGCCGCTTCCCTCTCACTCTGATGCCACCTCCTCAGCAATCTGCTGGTGCCAAGGGTCTGCCTGCCCCGCCCGGCACCCCATACCACCATGTTGCTCCTCCACTGGTGTCCAGTGAGAGTTCCCTGCTTGAATGCCCTGCCTTTCCACCTCCTGTGGTTCTGGGCTTCCACATAGCTTCCTGCTCTGAGCCTCTCTAGACTCAAAACGGAAACCTGGACATTAACGGCACACTGACCAGTCCAGCAGCCACGGTCCTGTACTGTCTGGGGCAGTAGGCCTTCCAGCGTGCTCCTCCATGCCACCCACCTCCATGCCACCCACCCCCACCCTTCCCACCTCACCCCACCTGCCTCCATGCCCACTCCCACCACACAGATGAGTCTGGCTTAAATACACCTCAAGGACACTACAGAAAGGAAAATAGGGCCTAAAAAGGTACGTGATGGGTGAAGAGGCATTCCAGCTCTCTAGCCAAGTGACAATCACAGAACCTGGGTAACTGGGAAATGGGGATGAGAGGGTGGTCTTGGGGCTGGGGTGGGTGCTGCTGAAGGTGATGGTGGTGCCTTGCCAGGCCCGGAGTGAGGATGGGGTCTAGTCTTGGGGTTGGGATGGTTGTTGACAGCAGTGGTGGTGTTTGGTGGCAACAGTCACAGCAGTGGGGACAGTGATGGTAGTGACAGAGATGCATCCTATCTGAGTATCTGCATGTGACCTCAGGTCGCTCACTGAGCTGACAGAGCCACCTGGTTCCCCCAACAGGTTTTCACCTCGATCACCATACAGGCGGCATCATCGGGGTCACCCCAATTCCGAGGCCTTTGGTGATCACCCCAATCCCTTAGGACACTTGGAATAAGCCAGCATGCCCTGTCAAGGGGCACACAGAACTGGGGTGTGGAAATGCTGGCTTCCTGGGGAAGGAGGTGCCGGCCCACCTCTGGCACAAATCCAGGGGCCCATCCCCCAGGGCTCTGTGCACCCACCTCCTCCCAAACTTCCTCCCACCCTGCAGAGTATGGAGAAGTCAGTCAAGGACTAAACAGCTTACTGTGCATTGTTCCAAAGCACATGACCAACAAGGTATAAATAGCTCAGCCAGCCCTGAGCCAGCCGGGAAAGGCCGGTGATCCAGCTATGGAATCTCAGGCCAGAGAACGTCACCCCCAGGGTCCTATGAGAGAAATGCCCAGGTATATAACGGAGCCATCTGCGGAGCAGCAGATGGGGCAAACGTGGCAAAATGTGGGGCTTCAAAGAGGCCTATTGATCTGGCTAGATTCAGTCAGTAAGCAGATCAGATCCAATCAAATTAAGTCACAGCCCCCAGTCTCAAGCACTCGTGGAAAGAAACATGAGAATGAAGGACTGCTGTTTCGGGAGCAGAGGGGTGAGTAGCAGGGAGGGCCTATCACCTGTTATTCATTCTTTAACTCATCCGTTTGTTCTTTGGCCTGCGTTCTTTCACTGATACAGACATTCATTTTTTCATACTTCATTTGCTCAATAACTGTGATACATGGTTAAGTGCTCTAGGAAATGAAATCACGACCTCATAAGAGGTCAGAGTCCCCAGACTTTAAACTGTGCACCAGGATGTAGCAAATGTCTGCCCGGGGATGTAGTCTGGGAATCAGAAGATCGGCATGAAGTCACCGAGGAGGCTTCCGGAGGACACAGAGCCTCAGGCTTTCCAGCTGGAAGAAGGTCATAAGCAAAGGGGTGGACGCAGGAATGAGCGCAGTGGGTTGGAGGTCAACGGAATGGGCTTCCGCAAGAGCCTGGGAGCAGTTGGCTCTCTGGCAAGAGCTGAGGGGCGATGCTGCCGCCTGGGGCCCGAGCCAGTGCCCTGGCCACCAGCCTGACCCCAGCTGCCACCACATCATGTGGTCTCATGCACCTGAACCACCGGGGGGATTTCAAACTCTCCCCTCAGACTCCAGAGCCAGAAGGCCTGGAGTGAGCTTCAGCAGGTCGGGGCTGGGGAAAATAACCTCATGGGTGACTCAGAAGCCCCCTGTGATTAAGGAGCTCTGCCCAGGAGGAACAGAGAAGAGCCAGAAAGGAGCACAATGGAAGAAGTCCTGGGGTGCCGTCCTGGGGGCCACCCAGGAGTCTAGGCCCGTCACCCAGACGCATAACAGACCGCAGCATTTCGGCCCAGCAAGGGCAAGCCAAACTCCCTGCACAGCCTGGTTTCTCGTGGAGCCACGGCCTCCAGCTGAGGGCTGCTGGCAGGCCTGCCAGGGCTGGTTTGTATGCTTGGCCTGTAGTCTGGGTTTGGTGATAGACTTTCTCATCATAAGGAAGTCAGGCAAGGATGGGTACAAGAATGCCCTTATGTAGTCCCCCTACCCTCCCGTTTTCCTGCAGACAGGGGCACTGTGAGGAGAGCCCTGGGGGTGAGAGGACTGCAGGGACCTGAGGCACACCTGTCTTCTCCGTCCCTCCAGAAGCAATGATGTGAGCCAGGTGTGGCACCCCAGCTTTAGAAATAAGGCGAGCGAGCCTAAGGAAACACAGCTGGAGAGCAGTGGGGGCCAGACCTGGCTCTCCCCCACATGGCTGGTTCTCTCAGCATGCCCTCCCCACCCCACCGCCAGCCCCAGACGCACCTGAGAACATGCTAGAAGGGCAAAGCACAGGGAACCTCCCCAGGCCTTCTGACTCAGAACTTCTGGGTAATTTTGAGGCAGGTCCAGCTTGAGAACCAGTGCCTGCTTCATGCTAGCACTCTAGACACGACCCGTGGCCAGAGCAGAAAATCCTGACAACACCCGATCTAAAGACCCAGGCCTGAGGCTGTAAGCTGGGAGCTTCCAAATGCACAGGATGAGAGCTGAGAGGGTGGGAGGGCTGGACGACAGGCCCAGTGATGTCCGGGCAGGCGGCACGCCCACTCGGGTCAGCCACCCTTCCTGGCACTGGACCAGAGCAGGAGGGCTGAGTGGGGTGCAGCAGCCCGACCGAGGCCCCGCTCGGGTGGGCAGTTCTGGGGACCCTGCCCTGACTCCCCCCTTGCCCTTGTGTAGATCACGTCTCCTCTGCAGGAGGGAGGGCAGCAGAGCTCTACTGGGGATAATGCACAGCCCAGAGTGGCCACCCAGCCAGCAGCCACCTCTGATCTGGGAGGAGATGCTGCTGAGTTTTCACATGAGCATCACAGCGGCAGTGCTGGGATGAGCCTGAAACGTGAGTGCCCCACCCCACCTAGCAGGTGTCCAGGGACTGCACCCACTCCCAGAGGTGGCCAGGACCCCCTGTGGAGCGACAAGCCAGCCAGCAGCAAATGCTTCGCCATTAAAGCTGCAGCTTGGTCTGCTCCTTGACACCTAGGGCTCCCCTGTGCTCTTGCTCCCCGTGAACAGGCCACACCTGTGGGCCGACCACTCCAGGGCTGGCAGGATTCGATCTCCTTTGCTCAGAAGAACTATGGAGACACAGTAAGAGTGAACTATTGGGTGCCGGCCACGTGCCAGACTGGGAACATCAGGGTGCTATGGCTCAGCCCGTCTCAGACAGCTGCCAGTCATGAAGCGGAGACACGCAAGTGGGCTGGCTATCTCGGTGTGCACTTTGCCCACCTGAAGACAGCTACTGCATGGGGGTCTACTATGTGGCAGGCCCAGCGCTGGGGGCCTAGGACACAGGCTGTCACAGGCCTGCAGAGAGATGACGCAGTGGCATGTGATAGGCATACAGTCGCTGTGCAGGGGAGCCAAGGGGATGGGGTGGGGTTCCCCACCAGCAGGGGCCCCGGGCCTGGGCACACCCATCCTGCCCCCTCCAGGAGGCCCAGGTTCCCATCTCTGGAAACGGGGTGGGCTCAGGCTGGGGGTCTGAAGGCCTAGTGGCCATTCCCAGCTCATCCCCACACCCCCACAGCCCAGGCCTTTTGCTACAGGCAGCATTAATGACCCCAAAAACACAGCAAGCTCTCCCCTTGAAGCAGAAGCTCTAATGGTGAACCAGCCATGTTCAGTAAATGCTTAACTACATGTTTTTCTTTCCACCACTGAATAAACCACCAAAATCGGGTTGTCTCTACCTCACTGGCTGGTCTCTTTTCTACCTAGCTCAAGGCCATCTCCCTGCTAAGTAGCTGTCATTTCACAGAGTCGCCTTGATAGCTCAGTAAAAGTGCACGGCCGGGGCGTCAGGGTAGGCCGAGCTGCTCCCGCTGGCCAGGCACTGCTGGACCACCAGATCGGAGCTGGGTGGCCTCCATGGGAGCTGTCTCCAGAGCGCCTCTCAGCCAGTGGAGTGGAACCTCATGTGCACGGGGCGCTTGAGGGGTGGGGGAGGCACAGAGCTGCTTTGGAAGGGCCCCAGGAACAGGCTGGGAGGCTCTCAGGGTGAAGCCAGGCCAGCACAGGGAAGGGTTGCAAGAAAGTGTGACTGAGAAGCCTCTCCCAGGGCAAGGGAAGAAAGGCCAAACCCACCCTGAGGGAGCCAGGCCAGCTTCAGACAGGCCGTCCAGCGTCCTGGGCTCCTGGGCATCCCGGGTGCTCTCAGGCCACGGGAACCCTGTCACCCTCTCACCCCACATGAGCCTCTGCCTTCTGCCACCACCACCCCAAGGGAAGGACCAGACGCCAGTTCTTCATGCCACCCTCCCAAGCCAACGTCACCCTGCTGCAGGAGCAGGAAGGTCAGCTCGGCCCCACGCTCAGGGGGCAGGAGGGCACGCAGTCGGCGCCAAGGCTCATTCTCAGCCAGGGCCAGCCGGAGGCTGAGAGTCTGTGGAGGTACAGCCATGCCTCGTGTCCCTCTGTCCACGCCTTGGCCAGGCACTGGGGTGACTCCCCCAATGAAGTGATGGCATCTGCCTCTAGCACAGTGAGGTGTGGGCACTCAGAAAGATGATGGGGTTTATGGTGCCAGTGAGAGAAGCCAGCTGGAAAACAGAAGTTCCTATGAATCAGAAAACCAAGTTATTGGCCAACACAAAACAGTCATCTTGGATCCTGAGGAGGTGCCTGGAGGTTCTGGGGAGCAGGAGGAGGGTCCCTGAGACGCATCAGAACGCCGTGCCTCCATGAGGCCCCGGGGAGGTGTGTACACAGTGCTCGGACCTGGCTGGGACTCCTGGGATTGGGAGGTGACTGCAGAGCGTTAGCAGAGCAGATTTCTGGCGTTCGTAAGTGACAGAGGCTGCCCGGGGCCCTGGGCAGGGGAACCAGCAGAGGCGAGTGCCCGGAGCTTGGAGCCAGCCGCCGCGGAGTGGGCAGGGAGACGCGGGGCTTTGGGAGGGCAGTGGATGGAGGCCCAAAGCCCCGCGTAAAATCCCGTCCACCCAGCTCTTCAGTCATTCCACAGGTATTTACCATGCCTTGTGCTAGGACGTTACTCCAGGCGCTCCTGTGAAGGTGTGTTTGGTTGTGATTAACATTTAAATGGACTTTGAAGCACATATCACCCCCACCCCCTGCGGTGGGAGGGCCTCACCCAGTCAGTAGAAGGCCTCATTAGCACAAAGATGGAATTCCAAAGAAAACGGAATTCTGCCAGCAGACGGTCTTTGGAATACACCCACACACACGCATGCACACACATACACACACACACACGTAATTCTGTTTCTCTGGAGACTCCTGCCTAATGAACTCAGAGAGGTTACGGACTATGCCCAGACACAGGTATATTCTCTGAGGCCATGAGGTTTGAATTTGGGAAACCTGAAATCCTCTTAGCGGGTCCACAAAAGCTTTCCACTGATCCTTGGAGAAATTAGAAAAAAAATGAAGAAAGGAAATATCAGAAATTTATTCTATTTAGTCAGCATAAAAGACTGTCCTTTATTGTGAGATCTGTTTTCTTTCTCTCAGGTTCAAAAGTGCTTTCTTTGGAGAAATGATTAGCTATGGTTAGCAATAGTTGATTTTGTTAAGTCTCCTAACTTGGCAAAATTAACAGTTGGAAATGCTTTCAATCTGCCCATTTTTCACGAACCCTCAAAAACCGCAGAGCCTGGTACCCACCCCGGCTGGAGGACTGCCTCCATCAGCGTGCTGCTCCCAGGCTGCAGGTGTTTCCTGTGTGGACACGGCGGGCGGGGCACACATGCAAACACCAGGCACAGCAGGGAGGCACAGCGTCCTACAGGTACAGGAGGAAGGTGCGGCCGCAAAGAGTCCTCAGAGTGTGGGCTCCCTGGCAAGGCTCCCCGACCTGAGGCGTTGTCCCCGCCTCCCCCAGCCAGAGCTGGCTTTCCTGGCATGGTGTCCCGCAGGCTGCAACAGAACAGATCTTGATGGCCTTGGTGAACGTGCTCACCTCTTGGAAATTGCACTTCGCCTCCAGCCTGTGGATGCTGAATACGGCTGGTAACAGAGCTTCCGGCTCCTGTGCCTGACCGCACGCCTCCTCCAGCCCATACCCTGGGGCCACCCCAGCCCCAACCCTGTGTCCATGACTGTCACCTTCCGTTTCATGTCCTGGCACATCCAGGCCTTGCTCCTGCAGGCTCTGGGGACACTGCAGCACCAGGACCCCCAGACATCACTACCTCACACACACGCAGTCCGACCCGGCCTCGGGGAGTGCTCTGGGCAGCGGCCAGCTGTGTGGCCTTGCGAGGGTCCCAGAACCCGGAGGAACCCACAGGTTCTGGTATTTCAAATGGAGATCATAACACCTTCTGTAACATCACATATGGCCAAGCAGAAGCCAGATCATGGAAATTATTTACAATTTAAAACTTCTTTTCTTTTACTTTTACTGTGGAAGTAGTCCCACCGCCACCCCACCCCTGCCTTCTAGCATCCTAAACACAACTGCACACATCGCTGCGACTGGGGGCGTCCTTCTGGGTCCCCACGAGCGCTGCACTGCTCCTGGATGCTTCCGGGGTGAGGGGCACCCCCCCCCAGGGACCTAGATGCCTTCCTCAGCAGGCTGTCTGATGACTGGGCCCTGCCTGGGGGACCCAGGTGGCCTGGAGGTGGAGTGTACCAGGAGACCCTTACCTGCAGTGAGAGGAGCCACAGGGCAAACCCTGTTGTGCAGAAGGAACGCGAGTTCAGAGCCTGATACCAGCACAAGACATTCAGGGAGGTGTGGCATGGAGTCTGACTGGCAAAACCACCCGGAGAACCATCGAAGCAGGCAAACACCCGGCCCAAGGGTGCCTGAGGCCAAGGGGCAGCAGCAGCTTTAGATGGTCTCCCACACCAACAACGTGCATGTGCTGGGTGTGTTCAAAGGAACAAGGCCTGGACATGGCCATGGACATGGGTGTTTCCTTTTTAAAGTGTCCTTTTTGTTTTTGTTAATTTCCAGCTAAATTTGCCCACTGACGTCTGACTGTATGGGTAGCAGACCCTTCCCACAAGGACCACCACACTTTCTATGCACCTGTCGTGAACTGGAGACAACAGAAGTAGAAATGTCTTAGGACTCAGCGTAAAGTAGGGAGGGCTGGTCTTTGAAGGAGAACTCCAGAGCCTTTACAAACTCAAGCCTCTGAGTTATAGTGAGTGGCCTTTATAATGGAAGCTTTGTTGCTTGCTAGACTGTGATTTTGACTTGAAGACTTTCTCACCTCCTCTGCCACCACCTGTCAAAAGCATTTACAACATTCCTAACAACAGCCATTCATTGCACACTTGCCGTGTGCTGGGTGCTCAGCCAGGTCCATTGCATACATGACTTCCCTTAACTCCTTTTAACACCCACTGGGGCTGGGCATCATTAACCGTGGTCTCGTCTGGAGGAAGCAACCTCGGCGCAGTTATGTGACTTGTTCAGGGCCCCACAGCCAGTCAGTGACGGAAGCATCACTTTCCAGTCCTTTAGTGTAGGCTGCACATGGTGACTTCCTTCCGAAGGTACATTATATAAAGAGGAAGAGGAGTGGGGAAGAATAACTTTTACAGTGGAGAAACTCGAAAAACTCTGTCTCAGCTTTGATGTTGATTCATGTTAACATTACCAGTGGTAATTCATGCTGATAGCATGTACCCTTGATATGATGTGTGAAAATTGCATTTTACCTCTAGGTCCTTCCTCTCAAAAATCCACAACCACAGTCCAACTATGAAAAAAAAACATCTGACAAGTCCTAGTAAGAAAGGCTGAAAAGCTGTCACAGATAGGATAAGGTTAAGGAGATAGATGTCTAAATGTAATGTGGAATCCTGGATGAGATCCTGGAAGAGAGAAAGAACTGTAGGTAAAATCTAAGAAAATCTGAATAACCAAGCAATATTGAATCAATGAAAAGGCAACTTATAAAAGAGTAGGAAACTTTTGTGACATTTTTACTTGCCCATGTCCCACCCCCTCCCAGCCTGGCAGTGGTCTTGAAGACAGCAACCCATAGTTCCGTTGTGGGATCCGGGTCCCTGGTTCAGTGGGAGCAGAGCAGGCTTTACTTTCCAATTACTGTGTTTGTCTGTTCTAATAGTTTTGGAGTCTACCTGAAGGACTGACACAGGTAATTGTCTCTTTTTTCCCTGAGAAGTCACTTGGTGCAGAAAAGAGACAGGCATTCTCAAAAACACAAATCAAATAAAAAGCCTGTATCCTCCTGGGGAAAAATATTACAGTTGAGATGTATAATAGAATACCTAAAACCCGGGAGGAAAAGCTAGAGAGAGAATTGCTTTGAGAAATCAGGGGATTCAAAAAGCACCCATGCATACTGGGGAATTTAGAAATCCATGTGCATAGCTGGAGCAAGATGCATGATCAAAAAGTATCTGAGAAGACCCTCAGCTTTTCCCTCTGGCTGATCTCCCATATAAGCAGGAAAAGTGGAAGCTAAGGTGGGGCAGCCAAGTGCCTGGCTCAGCAACCAAGGAGTGCCACACCACAGAGAATGGGAGCTCTGCTTTCCACTGTTGTTGTGTCTGCTTTTTATTTGTTTTTGTTTTGAATTTGGGGACAATTGTTTGTATTTTTTATTTCTTTAACTCCTGGAATTCAATGAAATAGCTTGCAAAACCCTGGCTGAGCATAAGCTAAAGGAGCAGAGCCTTCAGGGACCACACATGACAAGGAATGCAGCTCTTTACAAAAAGCAACTTGACAAATGGGCAGCCACAGACTTCAACGATCAAAAACAGAAACCTCCAGGGACAGGAAGAATCTGAGTTCCAAAGTTACCACAGTATAATATTCAGATGCCCAATTTTCAACAAAAAGAAATCTCAAGACACAGGAATGTATGGCTCATTTATGGGAATAAAAAAAATTGATAGAAACCTTCCTTGAGAAAGCCCAGATGTTGGATTTACTACACAAATACATTAAATCACTTGTCTTGAATATGCTCAAAGAGCTGAAGAAAACATGGACAAAGAACTAAAAGAAACCAGAATATCAATAAAAGAGATAAGAATTATGAAAGTAACCAAGGAAAAATTCTGTAGCTGAAAAGTACAATAACTGAAATGAAAAATTCACTAAAGGGTATCAACACAGATCTGATCAAGCAGAAGGGGAAAATCAGCAAACCTCAAGATAGGACAATTCAAATTATTTAATTTGAGGAGCAAAAAGGAAAAAGAATGAAAAAAAGTTAACAAAGACTGAGGGACCTGTGAGACACAATCAACCAGAACAATATATGCTTATGGGAGTCACAGGGAAAAGAGAAAGAGTAGAAAAATTTTGAAGAAAATATTTGAAGATATAATAGGTGAAAACTTCCCAAATTCAATGAAAGAAAGAATCTTGAGAATAGTGACTCATCACATACAATGGATCCTCAGTAAGCCAACTTCTCAACAGAAACCATAGAAGCTAGAATGACACTTTAAAGTGCTTAAAGAGAAAATGGCTACCCAAGAATCCTATATCCATCTTAACTATCCTTCAAAAAAAAAAATGAAGGAGAAATTAAGACATCCCAGATAAACAACAGCTAAGAGGCTAATTACCAGTAGGCCCACCCTGCAAGAAATAATGTTAAAAAGAATTCTACAGGTTCAAGCAAAATGACATTAGAAAGTAACTGTGAAAGCTGTACAAAGAAATAAAGATCTCCAGTAAAGGCAACTATATAAGTAAATATAATGTCAATATTACTGCATATTTAGTTTTTAGATCCACTTTTTATTTTCCACGTGACTTAAAAGATGAATGCATAAAAATAATTACAAATCTATTTTGTTGGGCACACAATATAGAAAAGTATAATTCATGACAATTACAGAGAGAAGGATGGACCTCCAGCCTCCAAAACTATGAGAAAATTAATTTCTGTTGTTTTAGCCTCCCAATATGTGCTATTTTGTTATGCAGCCCTAGCAGACTATTACAATCTGTAATAGGTAAAGAGATTGAATTAATGATAAAAATCATCTCCCAAAGCATTACGAAGAATGTGGAATAACTGGAACCTTCTTTTATTGCTGGTGGGAATATGTGTTATCCTTTCCAGAAAAAGTTAAACATTGAATTACCATATGACCCCACAATTCCATTCCTAAGTATATACCTCAAAGAATTGAAAACAGATACTCAAATTATATATAAGAATGTCTACAGGAGCACTATTCACATAGCTGAAAGATGAAAACAGCTCAAATGTCCATCAGTAAATGAATAGGTAAATCAAGGTCCACACACACAATGGAATATTATTCAGTCATGAAAATGAATGGAGTCTTGATACATGCTGCAGCAATGGTGAGCCCTGAAAGCATGATGGTAAGGGAAATGAGCCAGACACAGCACATCACCTACTGTGTGATTCCATTTGCCTGACATACCCAGAATAGACAAATCCATAGAGAAAGAAGGTGCATTGATGTTGCCCAACTCTAGGAAGAGGTTAATGAGGAGAAACTGCTTATTGAGTAAGGAATTTTACTTTGGAGGCATGAAATTATTCTGGAACTATATAGAGGTGGGAGTTGTACAACACTGCAAATGTATTAAATGCCACTGAATTGTCCACTTCAGAATGGCTAATTTATTTTATGTGAATTTCACCCCAATAAATGTTTTTAAAGGGCAACATGAGAGACCCTTGTGCTGATGGAATTTGTTCTGTATTTTGACAGTGGTGGTGGCTGCATGATCCTCCACATTGGACAACATTTTAAGAGCTAAATGCGGATGTGCACAGTCACACACACATATGTACATATACACACTAAATTAGTACAAGTAAAACCAGGGAAATCTAAATAAGAGACCTATGGATTTATCAATATCAATGTCCTGGCTATGGTATTGCACTATAGTTCTAAGATGTAGCTTAAAATAAACTGGGTAAGGGTGCATGGGGTCTCGCTATATTATTTCTAAAGCTGCATGTGAATCTACATTATCTTAAAAGTTTCATTTAAAAAAAATTCCCCTTCCAAGCATTCATGAGCCACATCCTTGGGGGCTGGTAAGAAACTCAGAAATGGCCTGGCCACCATTTCTCTCACCATGAAAAGTGAAATGGATCTCCTATTAACAGGGTCTCTGGAAACTTTAAAAGATCTGTGATTTACCAACCATATGTTGGTGTCTATTCATTTGATGCTGTCAAAGTTGCTCCCAAATTGCCTAGTATTACATTTGTCTGTCTGCCTAGGGATTTTCTTGGCCTTAATACATAATTTCCTGTTTAAAAATCAAGCCTTTCAATACAGTTCAATATTACAGCTTTATGCTGCCCCATCTCAGTTTGAGCAACAGCTCTTCTCCCACATTCATGCTCTGAGTTTGGAGAGGGACAGAGAAATATCTTGTCCTTATATCGTCTCAATTCCCCACCCAGGGAAAAATTAAGTAATGAGGTGCATCCATTTTTAGAAATAAATCTTTTTGACAAAAGACAAGCAAAGGAAGGCTAATCATTCACGGGCTGGTGCAGCCTGCCTGGCTTCTGCTCTGTAGGGAAAGACCACCCATCTGGGAGTCAGGAGTTCGGCAATTTAATGTGCAATGACTCCCTGGGAAGCTGCTTCCTCTCTCCTGACCTTGCTTTTCTCCTTTCTACTCTGGAAGTTAAATTAGTTCCTTTTTAAAAAGTCCTTTCCGGTTTTATAATCATCTGATTCTTCTTGTCTGCTGTCATAAATCCTAGCTCTGTCACTCACTACGTTAGTAGTTTAACTCCTGAGAGCCCCAGACAATAGTGTGTCCACTTATACAAAATAATATTCAATAAGTGAATGAGTGAATGACTAAGCAAGCTGCTGGGATTTTGATAGGGATTTATTAACCTATAGATCAACTGGAAGGGAACTGATATCATACTATTGAGTCTTATGACCCATGTACACATTTCTCTCTCCCTGTTTTTAGGTCTTCTTTAATTTCTCCTGGCAATGTTTTGTAGTTTTAGGGTGCAAGTCTAACTTTTTTGGTCAAATTTACCTCAAAGTATTTAATTTTTGTTATTCAAAGATATTTTTAATTTCTGACTGTTCATTAACAGTATATGGAGATGCAGTTCATTTTTGTATACTGATCTTGTATCCTACACTCACTTAGTAGTTCTAGCGCTCATCACAAGACTCCAGAGGATATTCTAGGTTGATATGTTGTCTTCAAAAAAAGTAGCTTTACATCTTCCTGGCCAATCTAGATGTCATTTATTTCATTTTCTTGCTTTATTGCTCTAGATAGAATTAGCTACATCCAAGAATCGTTCCCCTGCGGCCTCAGACAGGAATTTCCTTTCCAAACAGAAACTTGGGGCCATCTCCCTTAAGAGGAGTTAAAGAGGATCCTTTAAGTCAAAGAGAATTTCACTGAGAGCTTCCTGCACAGACAAAATGCTGACTCTAGCAATGCCTTCCATCTTCCAAAGCACCGAGGATACGAGAAAAGACAACATTTAAGGCACAGACACCCAGACTGACTCCAGTCTTGTGAAGAAAGTTTAATTCAAGGACCCAGATAGGGTTGAAGCAACCCAGTTCATCAGCCTGAAGCAATAGCCAAATGGGTTCCTTAATTCAGAATTGCATTAAGCTAACAATAAGATTGTGCACAATTAAGCCCACATTTTAAAAGGAACTTTTATAGTAGTCTATGCTGCTTTTCCAAGCTGGGGTTCAACCTCATGGCTTCCCACAAAACAAAACTTCTGCACGCCTGGATCAGGAGGCCGCCCAGACCTCCGTGGCTGTCCCCCCGTGCCACCGCTTAAGGCCTCGCCTTTGATCCTAATACCAGGGCTGATCCCTCTATTTAAAAAGGCAAAGCCTGGCCATCCTAACCTGGCCCTGGGGCAGCAAACAGCACATCCTGAGACCTAGGATTCCCCCAGGCCTCCTCGAATGCAGACTGGCCTCTTCCAATGTTCCCCAAACAAACAGGTTTCTAACCAGGCGGGGTGAGGAGTTTCCCTCAGCCTGGGCTGGAAGTTAATGCCCTGCCTGGGTGTAGTGGGGCATCGCTCCACACCTGGTACTGGCTTTGCTCCCGGGGCCATCAGCTGCACCTGCTGCTCCGTGTAACTGCTGGTTACACAGCTTCCAGGCACTCCCACCTGTCCCTCTAGTCAGGGGGTGCCAGGCAGACACCCTCCCCAGTGGGAGGGGGTGAGACTTAGCTCCTTGTGTGGGTGTGGGCAAACTGGGGTCCTGGGCTGGCAACCCTCACTCGAGGATCCAAATGAGGCAGATCTGTACCCGCTGAGCTCCTGGGCGGAGCGCACCCTGTGCTGGTCGTGCAGATGGGCGAGGCCGCTGGTCGGCATCACTACTTGGGCACCGCAGGCATGCACCCCATCTGCCAAGATCCCTGTGCTGGTGGTTGCGAGCCCCTCCCTCTTCTTGCTCACAGATTCCGCTGCAAGCAGCCTAGGGGCTCCCACAAAGTGACCATCATGCTGGTTGTCCCCCTTCATTCCCTTTCCCACTGGAGGAGCGGGGGAAGGCCATCAGCCACCCCACAGCCACGTCTCTTACCCCCAGCGTGTCCTTGTCTCAGGGGTGCAGGGGTTGCTCAGCCTCACCCATGTTCCGGGATTCTCTCAGGGGTGCCTTGTTCTTGAATAGATGTTAGTTGTTCTTGGTGGGGAGGTCGGGTTGGGGGGCCCAAGTCAAGAACGACCCCGGTCACCATGCAGGTGGGGTCACTCCTCCGCAGGTACTGCCTAACTCCCTGTCCTCATCACAAGTCACAGGGCTTCCTGAGCTTAGCTTTTGCTCCTGCTCGGATTACCCTAAGGCTTCCTCTGGCGCCTCCAAGGCTGTACTGCAGGGCTCTGCTCTCTAGGACAGTGGCCGAGGCTCAGCACCCTGTTTCTCTAAAGCCGGGGTTCATTCGGTGACCGTCCATTGGCACCATCCACTTTCTCAGCTTCTGCCAGAGCAGGAAGGCCTTTCGAAATCCCCAATGGTCATAAGAATCACTTCTGGTTGTAGTATGAAACATACATCTTTCTGCTTCCTGTTGATCGCCACTGGGCATCTCCTGTGGCTGCACAGAGACAATTGTGGTCTAATTATTTCATGCTTAATACAGAGCAATCTACACTACAACTTCCATAGCCCACTGGAATGAAACATGTGTGTCCGCTGTCTTTGTTCCTTTCTGTTGAAAATGCACAGAGGCTGTTCTCCTCTTTTTATATATCAGAGAGATAAGGAGGAAAGAACTTAAGCAAGTTGCCTAATATCACAACCTCAATGTCTCCATCAGTAAGTGGGAATGACCTAACAGGCTGCGGTGGGTTAATCGTGTAGGCAGAGCGGCTCTCCCAGTGGCCAGCAGGCAGTGAGGGCTCAGAACCCTATTACTGCTGTTGCTAGCATGGCTGTCTCACAGCCTGCGGGGCCAAGCCTGGGCAGAGGAGAAACCCCGACTCAGCACCGTTTCCTCCAGCCATACCAACATCCGCCTCTCTCCATCAGTGGACCCACACTTGGGGGTTGGACCCCTTGGGGTGTTATGGAACTTGGCGGGGTGTGTGGGGTTACTGATAGGATGGGTAGCCCTTCTGTGGTACATGAAGGGTCTTGAACGTCCTGTTAGACCCTCAGAGAGGTGATAGACCCGTTTATTATTTGAACATTGCATCATTTCATATCTAAACACAAGTATATTTACCCAGTTTTGTATACACTGAATTTTCAAATGCAGCAATCATGTGAATCAGGGAAAGAGTTGCTTCTTTTCCAAGAGTTGCTCTTCTTTGGGTAAAATCCTGTCACAAATGGCAATGCCCTTCGAGATGTATGAGTTGTCTCCAGCACACACCTGGGTTCATCTGCTTTGGGGGCTGTCCCGGGGACCCCATGAATAGGTACATAATATGCGGAAGCATTCCTCTGTAGCCCTTACTTCAAATGTCAGATATAAAGAAAATCTTCAACAAAATCATTGTCCCCTTTCTCTTCACCCACTCTTACTCATTTGAAGTAGGTGCAAACATCTGATAGCATCGTAGTTTCTAATAGAGTCAGTCCTGACCATTTACATATTACAACATAGCATGTTATCATAAGATTGCTTTCCTTTTATTTCTCCTTTTTACTATAGACATTATGGTCAGGGCTCTATTAGCTTTTTAAAAATCAGATGTACAGGTAAGTCATCCTATCTTTGAATTTCATTCCAGTACAGTTAAGGGAGCATTATAAAGTATTTTCTAAGAAGGGACTACAGGGTCTGACAGTATGGAGAAGCACTGCTCTATCTCCCTGACTTGTTCCACCCGAGTCTTCTGCTCTGTAAGAAAGCCCCTTTAATACAGGTTGGGATCCTGTTGTGATACGGATTAACTGCCTTGGGTTTGAGGAGATAAAGTGATCCAGACCCACATTAAATATTCAGCTGGATCAGAGCAGCCAGTCAGCATGAGCCTTGGCTTTTAGCTCAGGTGGCCGATGAGATCGCATTTCCATCAGCCAGGTGTCAGGGTGTCAGCTCTCAAGCAGAAGGGAGACAGGTTAGCAAGGTTTTTGGTTTCTCATTATGGCTGAACATCAAACTATCAAACTAGAAAGGTTGAACTATCATTCCCACAGGGAAATGAGAATATTCATCCAAACGTCACCTGGTAAGCAGTTGTGTCAGTGAGCATAACCCTTCCCTCCCGGCCATACAGTTGATGCTGCAGATTGAATGGAGGAGTGGCCAGGTGAGTGAATGCATGCCAGTTGCCCAAATGCCAAAGCCTGGCAGGGCAGGGGTGATCGCTGCAGACGCATCAGCAAACGCCGCTCCCGGGGGAAACCAAAGCCACGTAAGCTGCGCAGAGTAGGGAATGCTCTTGCCTGGCCCCCGGGTCTGAGCCCACCCCCCTGACCTGGAACCCCACCCCGACCAGGGTGCAAATCCCTACCCTGAAGAGAGGCAGAGCTGTTCCCCAGGGAGGAGGCACCCATCACTGGCTGCAGGAAGGCAACCCCAGCACACCCTGGACAGCCTTCCTGGTCTGCATCTCATTTTTATCTCTCAAAATCCTCTCTCCCAGAACCCATGGCCTCAGGATTTGCCAGTTAATTTATGCAGCAGGTGTATCCAGGGTAGCTATTCTTTTGCCAGGAGCTGGAGGTAGGTGGCAAGCAAAGCAGACTTGGTGTCTGCTCTCATGGAACTCAACCTGGCAGAGAACAGATGTTGAAGGGAGAAACAGTCACGTGAATGATGTGCCACTGTAACAGGACGTGAGCACCCTGACAGATGGAGCGGGACTGACGCACCAAGAAAGGTTTCCACAGAAAGCAACACCTTCACTAGCTGTGGGTTGGGAGGAGTTAACTGGGAGACACTGAAAAGGCAGCAGGTGGTGGAGAGCGACACAGGGGGAGGAGCAGCATGTGCAAAGGCCCTGTAGGAGGGCAGCCCCAGAATCCACCTTCCCCCAGGCCAGACGGAGGAATGAGGAGCATGGGGGTGGGAAGGGAAGATGCAGGGGTCCCGACCACATGGGCCTGTAGTCAGGACAAGACCCTTCAAGAGGGACAAAGAGCCACGCAAGGAGGTTGCACAGGAGGGTGGATGCGGGTAGGAGGCCTGGGCAGTTTCCCATTGCGATGCCTGGAGGAGGATGGACAAGGGGCCAGAGATGGCTGGGAGGCCAGTTAGAAAGCTGTGGCCCCTGCAGCCTAGCACATGGATGTGATCTGGGAGATGGACATGAGTGGAGAGACTCAACATACTCAAGAGGGAAAACCTGCAGGGCCTCCAGTCTGACAAGTGAATTCTCAATAAAATATAATGATTCCATGTTCAGTTGCTGCCTCTCCAACCCATGAGCTCTTAAAGGTCTGCCTCCAGTCAATGCCTCTTGTTCCTTTCTCACAGCTGACCAGCAAGCCTCTGGCCAGGGAATTCTGGTGAAAAGGTGGACAGTCACTGCTTCTGGAAAGTTCCAAATGTAGGAAACATCTTCCTCACTGTGAGCTGAGCTCTCCTGCCCATTTCTTAGGCCTTCTGCTGTCTTCAGGCGTTGAGGATAATTTATGTACCATTCTCCCCACCCCCTCCCACCTCCCACAAGTCTGCTGTGGAAAGAGCATAAACCTTGGGGTCCCCTTACTAATGGATGGCCTTGGGCAGACCACGCATGGTGTCTGAGCCTGGAGCCTTCAGACATAAGACTGGAGGAGCAGCCAGCACCCAGAGGACAGAGGAGACAAGGAGCTGGCACGGAGGACAGGAGCCCCACATCTGCTGTCCCCGAGCATGGCTCAGCTGCTGGACCTTGAGCGTAGTTCACCCTCAACCTTAAGGAACATCATCAAAGTCTTCATGTAAAGGGAAAAATTCCCCACAGATTCGTGGCCCTGCCCAGCAGGTGACAGCTCTTAGGAACAGCAGTGGGGACACCGAGAAGCCAGCCAAACCCAGGGAAGACCACGGGCATGTGAGGAGGGGCAGCTGGAGCAGCCCAGGCACTCAGGCGGCACGGGGTGGGCAGGCGGGGAGCAGGCCCCAGCAGCTGGCGCCCCGGGAAGCAGTAGGGCCGGGCTGGGTGGATGCAGGTGCCTGACTCTGCACCCACCCCTCATCAGTGAGCGGACAGATTTGGGACCCTGTGTGTGGCCCCCAGAAGGGAAGGCCAGGAAGGTGCAGCTCTGCAGTGAGGGCCTGTGGCAGGTGGTGGCAGTGTGTGTGAGGACGGCAGGGCCAGCTGTCTGTGAGCATGGGGCGGTGGGGCCGGATGTCGTGTGCCCACACCCACAGGCCCAGCCCCTGCCCTCACGGCTGCACCCGGAGTCACGGGGATACCGAAGGCCTGCCCGACGAGCCGGCACCTCCCCTGGCCGGCCGCAGTCCAGGGGAGGGCACCTGGGCAGCTCAGGGACCTAACGCCCAGGCTCCATGATGCCCTTCACGCCCAGTGCCACCCCTCCCCGCAGGTGCTCGCCTGGCACCTCCTGGCAAGGCCTCTCCCCCAGGAACGCACCACGCTGGGTGGCGCCGAAAGCTTCCTGGTTGTTTGCAACCTGCTGCCTGACTAGCAGAGCAAGGACACATGAAATTGGCCACCAGGGAACCTGATGCTTAGCACACATGCTGGACCACCAGTCAGGGGTTCTGGCCAAGTCAGAGGACCCCCTCCTGGCCCCCAACACATTACCAGCAGGCCAAGCAAGGTTGAGAATTGGCCACCAAGCAACTCACGCATGGACTCTGGAAGAGTAACAAGCTCTCTGGACACTTTTTTTCCTTTACAAAAACAAGAAAGGAAAGAAGGAAGGGAGGGAGGGAGGAAAAAAGGAAGAAAAAGGTGGGATTAAAATATTCAGAATCCAGAAAAAGGTTATTCTCAGTAATAAGAGCACAGGGACTACCCACAGGCCTGGGCTGGGTCTGTGTGGCACTTACTGTATGGGGCTGGCAGTTTGATTAACTGCTCTGAGCCTCCGTGGCTGATGTCTACAATGGAGATCCTGAGAGTACCTACCACAGAAGTTTCTTCTGAGGATTAAATGACAATCCACCCAAAATGCGTGGCATGCTCAACTTGCTCAATAAATATTACCTGTGTATTATTACCAGGTACGGTGAACAGCTGGAGGGGGCACGTACCCCTTACTGTGAAATTGCAGCTGGGACAGGCAGAGGGTCCCTGCTCTGCACCATGTGGGTCAGGTGCCACAGACCCTCCGGGCCAAACAGCTCCCAGCTGCTCAGCCGTGGCCCAGGGGCCGTGCAAGCCCCAGCCCCCAGCCTTTTCCCCTGCAGGGCAGAAGGAGCAGAAACCGGACAACACTTCACTTGCTGCTGCCTCCCTTCCTTCTCCTCCAGAACACCGACCTGTCAGAACAACCGGAAGTGGGATCATCGCCTCCTCCAACCCACTGTCCCCCAGACAGGGCTCAGGGTGGTGCAGGGCCCTAGGCTGGGGGCCCATCTCCCACTCACCCTGCTCCAAGACTCTCCAGGAGAAATCCTGTCTCCTTGCCTATCTCAGGCCTGGTCCACAGTGGCCTCTAGCTGTCCAGTGTGTCCAAGTTCTACAATTTTCCAAGAATATTCTTCTTGACTACTATTTTTTTCTGGTGCGGAATTTTCATGTCTCTTTAGTCTCTGTTAAAGTGAAATGATTCCTTAGCATTTTTTGCCTTTTTTATATTGACTTTTTTTTAATAATGTAGAGCATTTTTTCTTCTCCAGAATTTCCCTCGTTTGGGCTTGTCTGACATTTCTCAGAATTAAATCCTAGATTATGCATTTTGGGCAGGAACCCCCAAAGGGGATGATCCGTTCTCAGTGCACAAAGTCAGGACACGCATGATGTTGACTTGCCCCATTTCTGATGATATTCACTTTGATCACTAGGTTAAGGGGACATCTGCCAGGTTTCTCCACAGCAAAGCTACTCCTTTCCCCTCTGTGGTTAGCAAGTAATGTGTGGGGAGATACTCTGAAGGCATGTAAATGGCCAGGTGTTACCAAACTGCCACCTGTCACTTTAACTTCCACTGATGCTTCTACTCAAATCCAGTGGTACTCCAGTGTGCTGAGTGGTGGCTTTTCCTTCCACCTTTATTAGTTGATTTTCTCTTCTCCCCCCTTTAATCATTTGTTATTAGTAGGAACTTGTGGATTCTTATTTTTCCCACATCTGATGACCCACTACTATCACTACTTACTTTGATGCCCACATTTTCCTGGATGTGGCCAGCAGGAGCCCTGTCCCCTGGACGTGTCCCTGTTGTTTTCGCACCCTCTCTCCAGCATGAGATGTTCCAGGCTCATCTTGACTTTTCCCATTTGCAACCCATTTCTCCAAGGAGTCCTGTTTCCTCTCAGAGCAGAATGGCATTTAGAAACCAAATTCTGGGCACAGGCGTGCTCATCGGTACTGGCGTGACATCGGCTCAATGTGGAGGCTGCTGCTCTGAGCGCCGTGCCATCCCACCCCTCGCGCTGGGCAGCCGCCAGCTGCCTCTCTCACAGGGTCGCCCAGACGGCAGGCAGTCAGATCTGAGGCACGACCAGAATGTATTCATCAGAATGGCTGGCATTTTGGGCCCCACCCCTGGCTCAGTTTTCTTGGACCTTTTATTCTTCTATGCTCCTCTTTCAACACAGGCTGCTCCATTATTCTGATCACCCACCATCCCATCCCCAGGGGCAGCCAAAGCTATGCCTCAAGGCTCCCGCTGGCTTCCTGTGGCCAAGGGAGGGGCATTAAGAGGTGCCAGCTCATCAGGGAGGCAGATGCCCATTTTCCAGCAGGGCATCGTGAACAGAGAGGCCCTGTTTTCAGACCTCATGAAGGTATGAGAAAGTGCGAGCAGATGAATGCTCAGCACCAGCCTCACTGGCGGACGGCCTGCCCTCCTAGGACGGTGGGCTGAAATCTCTGCAGAATTAGTGTTCATCCTAGAGGGACATGTACATATGCATTTGTGTGTGTGTGTGTGTGTGTGTGTGTGTGTGTGTGTGTGTGTGTGTGCGTGCGTGCATGCGCACATGTTCCGGTAGCCGGACAGTTAAGGGAGCACCTCACCTGTGGGGCACCTGGGCAGGATGAGCCTGGGAGCTGCAAACGTCGCTCTGGACCAACACACCAGGGTACCCCATGCCACGCAGGGCATCATTCCAGACCTCCACTCTCCAGTGCGGCGGCCACCAGCCTCTTGGGGCTGTGGACATTTTAATGCACTAAACTTAAATCGGGTTAAAAAGTTAGATCATCGGCCATACTAGCTACATTTCCAGAACTCTGCACACATATAAAACCTCTCTTCCATTGCAGAATATCTGATCAGACCGTGGGTTTCCAGGCTGACAACTCAGCCGGCTGGGAGCACTGTGTCCTGGGAGACCAAGCTTTGTAGGGCAGAATGGGTTTTCCTAGCAGTGTGGGGAACATTGTGGAGATCTGATGGACACCCTCATGCGATGGCCATTGACCTGAGGCCGGGAGAGCCAGGATCCTTCAGACAAAGTCTGGAAGCCAGGTCAATGGGCAAAGTGAAGGCCCTTTCCTCGCAGCTCTTTTATTAAAGCTGCACACACGTAGGAAAGCTGGTGGTTAACACCCCTGGGAGGGAGACACTGATTCTCACCAGTAGGAGCCGATTTCATTCTCCTGTCAAAGAAGGGACCCTGGGGTATCTGCCTGACAGCCACTTCCTCCAGCTCTTACTCCAAAGTCAGGCAGTGGGGGACCCCCTCCAGCCACGCACTTCGAAGGTCCAGAGCCCCCTGTACGCCTTCCACCCTCTTCCCAGTGTGGGTTTCCCCCTTAGCCCTTACGCTCTGTGATGTTGTGCAGATTTGACTGACCTGTGCAGTGCATAGTCTGTTTTTTTCCTATGAAACACAGCCCCGTGCAGGCAGGGGCTCACGGGTTTGTCTGCTTCCACGTCTCTGGCCCCTGGAGCAGTGCCTTCTACACGCTACTCCTGTGACGATCCTATGTGCAAAGACAGAGGGTACTACAGATGACATGTCACTGCTATCCAAGCAATCCCTGCTGACCAGAGGGGGATAAGTAAGTCCTCTCTGAGGACACAGCAACACACCGAGCATATCCAGCAAAGGCAAACTCCCTTAAGTCCTCAAATGAGCCATTCCTCTCTCCTCACCACTTCCGTCTCCCATGTACATATGTGCACATGCATGCACACGCTCATGTGCACACATACACATACTTTCTGACTTTCTCTGTGCTGTTTCCTCCTCCCAGGATGTCTTTCTCCAGCAAACTCTTACTTCCTCTTAACTCTCAACTCAAATGCTGCCACCTCTGGAAAGCCAGCCCTGAGTCCCCAGGCCGACACGGGCCCCAGGACACCCAGGACACGGTGGCAGCCTTAGCGTCCTCCCGCCACTTAGAATTCCCTATTACTGCTTCCGCCTCCCTCTCTGCGCTGACCTCCCCTGGACCAGGGATTGTTTTTACTCAGTGAGTCTTTGTGAAATCTATTCTCATTCTGAATATATTGTGTATTTTAATAGCATTCTCAGTAACACTCGTCAATACCTTACCAATGTTATTTGGTGCTCACCATGCCTGGAGCCTTTGCACCTGTGAACCTGAGCCATTGACCCTGCTGTGGGCTTTTACTTGTCTGACAGCCCACCCTTGTCTCGGTGCTGGGGTCCCAAAATGTCCTGTGACAAAGCCAAGCCACTTATTTCCCACATCGACACATAATGCTTTCTTTATACATTTATACATCCGGCTGAAGGTGGTCAGCGCTGTAAAGGGCTCTTTATATATTATAACAATGCTGCTTATTCCTGATGAAAGCAATACATATGCCTGCGTCTGCCTCTTTGTCCCTAAGCTAACTGTTAGTTAAAAATAAATATGTAACCAGAGAGCATTTTTTTACAGAGTATTAAGATCTGAAATTTCATTCACTCACTAACTCATTAAACATACATAAGCCCTCTATTTATTATTATTAGCAATAATTGTATGAGTACTACTGAGACAAATTAATCACGAGCCCTGCAGCTAGCTTGTAGTCTGTTTGGAGAGATAAAATATGTCAGCAAAATAATATAAATACAATGAAGAAGGAGATAAATGGTGGAAGATGGAAATAAGGCATTTGGGAAAAGACTATGTCTAATTGAGAGGATCTGTTTGCTTACGTTCAATGTTAAAGGGAAGAGTGAGACATTTATTTCATTGATAGGGTCTAATAGGAATTTAGGATATCTCAAGAGATCTGTTTGTCCATGGCCCTTCCACTAACTGGTAGGTAGCTGTCCTCAGTGGCTGCCCTGAGCCGTGAGCCGCATCCCTCACTCCCACCATGGCTCCGTGCTGACCGCAGCTCAGTAGGTAAAGCTCCGAATCTCTGGGGGGATGTGTGGACATGAGCAGGGAGGAGAGGTAGCTTGAAAATTGGCCCACCCCCAATAGTCTACTACATCTTCTTACTAAAATGATGCCAGAAGTAAATTCTTTGCCTTTTTTTAACCCTGAAATAAAAATATCAAAGTGCCCTCCCAAAAACCCAAGATAAATAACTCCTGAAACCCTGAGCTAACTTTTAGATACTGAATATAACTTCTCCATTACACAAATGTAATTCCTGGCAAACATAAATAAAACTGTATGGGTTTCATGAAATGGTATTCAATATATAACCTCAAAAATAATAAATCAGTCCTTTAAAAACTAAATAAATAAGTATGCTACATTACTAATCCCTAATGAGGACAGATAGATAAATAAATCAGTATTAACAAAAGCAGTAGGAAAAGCAAGGGCTGATTTTCTGTCTCTGGTTGATATGGCTGGTTAAATACCATTTGCATTGTAAATATTCCTGTCCCTACACTAAGTTTGCGCTTCTTGCCTCTCTGGGGCCCCTCTGCTCACCTCCACAGGCCAGCCAAGGCGAGCACCCCACCTCTTGTTTACCTCTGAATAATTCACCGCTTCAAGCGGATCCCAGGGGCTGCAGAGCAGAGCCGGAGCTGGGGGAAGTGAGGAAGCCCAGAAGTGGCAGCTTTTTGCCTTTAATTAAAATCCCTGCCCAGCGCCCATCCCAGGCGCTGGCCAGGGAGCAGCCCCACCAAGCCACCTGCACGAACACTGACAGCTTCACAAGCTGAGCCGGCGTCCCTCACCCCAGCCCCACGTTCCTGCCAGCCTCACGCAGTGTGAGACACCCTATAAATTAGAACAATTCGCGGGGAATCCTGCTGACAGGCAGCAGAGGCTGCCAAAACAACAGTAACAACAAAAAGTCGTGCAGGCATAATACCCAGCACTGTGGCCTGGCCCAGCTGTGCAGGATGGAAGGGTGCTGACGCTTGGGGCATGCCTCACACCCCCTGCGGGGACAAGCACAGGGGCAGAGGCCAAACACCGGGGCCAGGTGTGGGGGCCGGCGGAGGGTCCCCAGGGCCAGGTGCCAGGGCAGAGAAGCCCAGGGTTGGACTGGTAGTCAGAAAGGCTCCTTTGCACTGAGTGGAGTCACAGAGAGTGGTGGCCAGAGGGGACAGCCCAGAGATGAGAAACGGCCTGGCTGGGGAAGAGGGAAGGGTGCACACACCTCGGTGTTGATAGAGTCCAGAGGTCAAGACAGGGGAGCAGGGAGCTGAGGCTGTAAAGGCAGACTGGGCCAGCCTCTGGTGCCAGGCTAAGGCCCACGTGGACACCCAAGCCAGAGCAGCCATCAGAAGGCCCGGCCCCCAGAGACCTGTGGCACTGGTGAGCTGGTCCCACAGAAAGAAGTTGACAGGCAGCCTCCTAAACGCAGACTTCATCTGTGGAAGCATAAGCCTCCGAGTCTAGACAGCAATGTCTGCCTTGAATTAGCAAGTCAGAAAGCCGCCCACCAACAATCAGCCAATTCCCAGACAGGCCGAGTTACAGACCAGCCCCGTGGATGAAAGGGAGGCCGGGTCCCCTTGAGGAAAGGCTCCCCTGAACCGCTGAAGTTGGTACTGCCCGCGTTCTTCCAGCCTTCCCCACGGGAACTTGCGGCCACTTACCAGGGTGGCTGTGAGCTGGGGAAATGAGGCGGTCCGTTCTTCTGGGGGACCCAAACGTCTCCGTGGCTCACCTGGTCGCACCACGTGCTTAGGGGCTCAGGTGACTGTGGAGCGTCAGCTCAGGTCCATCTCCCCGTGCGTCCAGGCCCCCATCCAGCGGCTGGGGCCCCAGTTCCAGAATGCATCCCTGGAACAGACATACTCAGGAACGGGCAGGCTCCCCACGCTGGTTCCCTGACCACGAGGAGTATTAGGGTGGGAAAGAGCCGATGGAAGCCACCAGACCTGCCTCCACCTGGGAAAGTCCTAAATCAAAAGCAGTGCCTCACCCTGGAGAGGCTGCGCCACCAGCCAGGACATAACGGGTGAGGGTGGTGGGTCCCACCACATCCCCTTCCCACTCTCCCGTTCGGCCCGGGCAGAAGGCAGAGGGTCCTCGAGGAGGACAGCGATCCCTGAAAGCTTAACCAAGTGGCACCTCCAGTCGTGGCTGTTGTACCAGATGCCATTTCATTGCTCGAGCAAATGAATACACTCTCCCTTGCCTGGGATGAGGCTTTGCTCCAGAAAAGGCTTCTTCTCTCCATGCTTGTCCATGAAGCCCACCAGAAGCGGCTGCCTTTCAGCCGGCCAGGCCAGCAGTACACCTTCACTGCCCACCTCAGGGGTCCATCAGCCCTCCAGCCCCATGCTGTAATTTAATCCACAGGAATCCCAATCACCTGCCTTTTCCATAGGACATCATGCTGGCCCATTACACTGATGACCTTATGCTGAGTGGACCCAGTGGGCAGACTAGCAGCTACTGCACCCAGCTGGTCAAACAGGTTCGTGCTAGAGGCTGAGAAAGGAATCCCGCAGAGATGCAGGGTCCTTCCGCAGTGACCCAGGGCTAGCGAGACACCCCATCTCACCGGGAGGCTCATGCTCTAGATACCGAGAAGAGACGGACACCTACTGGGACCTCTGAATTTGGGAAGCCAACAGTCCTCATTTGGGGCAGTGCTCCCGCGGGACCCAGAAAGCTGCTAGTTCTCAGTGGGGCCTGACCAAAGAAGGCACTGCAACAGGCCCAGGCTGCCATGCTGGCCACTCTTCCCCTGGGCCACTCGACCCAGCAGATCCCAAGGTGCCTGAAGTGTCCGTGGCAGCAGGGGTGTGGGTTGGAGCCTCTGGCATCCCCCCATGGACAAATCAAGCACATGCCCTTGGGATTTCGGAGCAAAGCACTGCCATCCTGTGTGGATAACTATTCTCCTCTGAGAGACCAGCCTTTGGCTTTCTGCGGGGTCTCAGTGGAGACTGAAGGCTTGACCACGGGCCGCCAAGCTACTGTACTACCTTAGCACATGCCAGGGCCCAGGAGGGGCGTGACCACCCAAGATGTGGAGCCAGCTGTGCGCAGCAGGACCCCCGCACCAAATGGGGACGGAACATTCCGGATTCGGCCCCTCACCCTGCTCCCAGCCCTGATCAAATCCAAGCCTTCCTCTTAGAGTAAAAGGTAGGGTTTTTATATCCTTCCTGATATCAAGGGCCAGGGCCAGAGGCATCTCATTTCAGTCTGACCGTGACTCCCTGTGTACGAGAACCACCCCTGCTCTGAAGCTGGGCCACGCTTCCGGATACAGAACACCCGGCAAGCATCCCGGAGGCTCTGGGGACAGGCGGCTGTGCAGATGCCTGGGGACACGGGGCTGAATTCTTCCTGAACAAACCGTCATGGTCCGTGGTCACACATGCGGACACTGGGACCTGAGGGCCCCTCATCAGTGACGGATTACTACAGTGACGCTGAAATGCGTGTGCCTCCAGGACGTCGCCGAGCCCACGTGGCGCTCTGCATGGCTGAGGCAGTGCTGTGGCCTTCAGCATGATCTATTATTTATTGGCATTTAGATTTATGGGCCTCAAGACATGCTAACCGAATGTAATTAATATTAGCCACCCTGGCTCTGCTGTCCTCCAGCCTGTGAGACTGGAGAGAATTGATATTTCCCTGGAACCCACCCAGTGTCAGGGCGACTGTTCTGCTTCAGTCGGTCAGGAGGGAAGAAGCAAAGGGCTTACATCAGCCACAGTTTAAACCCCTTCTTAGAGTTCAGAGACACTTTCCTGGCTCACTCCACAGGTTTGAGGATGTCGTGGTCTCTTAAAGATCACCGGAGAGGCGGCAACCAGCAGAGAGAGACTGGCCGGCAGCAGCCGGGCCTCTCACAGAGCCGGCGGGTAGGAAGCCCACACAGAACCGCCAAACCCAGCACCCAAGGACATAAGCAGAAGGAGTGAAGGGATACATCAAAGGCCCTGCAGCCCTCGGAGAAGGTTTCCCAACTGCAACAGAAGGAGGCGTGGCATGACCTCGTGCGGCACCCCGACAGGACCCTGAGGCCGGGGGCAGGGGCAGCTCCCCAGTCCGCTGCGTCTCACCCGCCCAGCCTGGGGAACACATCGGCCAGGCCACAGGGCCCCAGGAATTCCCAGCCCTCAAGCCCAGAGTGGGGAACACTGGGACCCGGGGGTCTTAACCTTGTCTTACTATGGAAAAGTGGAAGTGGTTGCCGGCTACTGGGGAGAAATAAACTCTCCCTGGGGAACATGAAGTCACTGGGCCAGAGGAAAACAGCCAAGTCACCTCTCAGTAGTGAGAACCCCTCCAGTGTTCACACCTCTGCAGTCCCAGGTGCAGACCTTCTCAGAGACTGTGCTCTGGTCTGTCTCTCTGCCACGTCCTCAGGCCACAGAACCTTCATAAAACACGGAGCACAGGAAGCTCTGATGGCAACTAAACGGCTTCAGACAATGGAGAAAAGTCAGCACGGTGTGGAACTGAGCAGGTGGAAGCCGCCGTGTGAGCAGGAGCCTCCACGGGAAGATTCAGCTGCACAGCAAACGGCCTCCATGCACATTCTTTGCATGCACACAGTACTGAGGGGGAAGGGGCTCAGCGTGCAAGAACAAAGAACCCGCCCTGGAAGAAAACACAACTCCGGGAGTGACAATAAATCCCTCCTGATTGCTTTAGGCTGAAGAGCAGCTTAAAAGGGCCGAGAGTCTCTAACCAGGGAACTCAGAGAGACCACGACAAGCAGATGAGATGAAAACGGAGAATGCAGACATACAGAAGCAAACCAGCAACAAAACAACACCATTACAGAACTAATAACGTATTAGAAACAGCAAGAAACAGAATAAAAACCACTGAAAATAATTGCTCACCTGCAGGAAAAGCTTGAGAAGATATTCCCTGAACAACGCGCCCAGCACTTACAGGTGCCCAGCACTGTTCGGAGCACCTTATGGATAGTAACTATGAATCCTCAAAGTAACCTCATGACGCAGGGATACTTATTATCTCCATTTTACAAAAGAGGAAAGTAAGGCACAGAGAGGTCTGGTATCTTGTCCAAGGTCACACAGCTAATATGTGGCAGTCTGGCTCCCAAATCCTTGCAATTAACCACTTCATTATATAATGTAAATCACTACGTAATGTAAATTTATTTGTAAGTATAAAATATAAGTATATATTCACCATATAATATAAACTTACAAAATAAGCCACTTCACTTGACTAATAGTAATAACAATAAAAATCCATTGAAATACTAATCCCTGCCACCCTCATACAGCTTGCTGTGGGCTGAGCACTGTTTTAAGAGCCTTACGGGCATTAGCAAGTCCTTTGACGCTGTTGCTGCCCCGTGAGATGGGCACATCAGCCCTCCTTGCTGCTGAGGAAGGAGGCTCCGTGAGCTCAGTGTCTGCACAGGGGACCCAGACGAGAAAGGAAAAGCCACAGAAGAAGCAATCACAAGGGAGCACACAGAGCCAGGACAGGTCCCAAAATACGGACCAGACAGTAACTCACGGGGTGCCTGAAACTGAGGAGGAAAATAATGTATTCGTTAAAAAGGACACTTTAATCGAGGAAATATAAATGAAACACATAATGTTGAAATATCTTATTTCCTAGGTAGCTATTAGAGAGTTCTTCAGGCATCTTAATGGACAGTAAATAACCTAGGAAGGTGAAACACAGCAATCTGGTTTCAAATTTCACCACAGCAGCAGCCATGTCCAAAGACAGCAGCACTGTCTGCAAGTCTTGAGAGAAAATGCAATACCCAGCGGGCAGCATTCAGGTATAAAAGCCAAGATGTCTTTTAAGTTCACTTAGGCAATGGGTTAACATAAGCAACCATGAAAAAAAACTCAGAGGTTAGCAAAGCCCTACATCTCTCTTTAAAAGGGTATTTTACAAAAACATCTAGACAATTAACAGAGGAATTAAAGAATTTGGAGATGGAGAAATGATTTAAAAACTGGTGGTAAGCATTGAACCTGTTTATATCTGTAACTAATCCTAAATAACTACAGGAATTCTGCTTACAGAACTGGATAAGGATGCCATGCCACGTGTCCACATGAAATAAAGACAAACAGCAATGGGAAGGCATGGAGAGGGTAAATGGGAAAAAAGGTAAATAACACTGGTAACTCCCACCTCCCCTAGCAAGGAGTCAATCAATATCGTATAAAGTGGAGAAACACAGCCTCATAATGGCTTTCATAATCTTTTTAAACTTGAAGGGATTTTGCTTATTCTGTTTCCTCTGTCTGCCTTTGTTTATTACTGGGAAGCAATACATAATAAAACCAGCCACCGCTGTCCGATGACTGCTCACCCTGCCCCAGGCGCTCTGGCCTGAGATGGGCAGCAGGCCGCAGAGGCCAGCCTGAGGCTGAGCGTGGTGACGGCCCCCTCAGGGACACACCTGGAGTAGCTAATTGCTCTGAGGCCATCTGGGCCTCCAGGCACTGCGTTCTATTCGGTCCTGAGCTGACCCACGGACAGCAGCAAAAAGTGCCACCCAAGAGCCAGCATCGAGGAGCAGGGATGGCAGGTGTGGCAGTAAAGGGTCCTGCCCCGGTCTGGATCGCCTCAGGCCCTCTCAGCCTGGCCTCATCCCCCAGCCAGGTGTACTGCTTGGGGCTGCAGGGTAGGGGAAAGCAGGGCCTGCAGGGACCGGGCCAGGAAGGAGCCCCAGCCATTCCGTGCAAGGTCCCACATCTGGGACACTGCTCCCCGCCCCGGGTGCCCGCTTCCTTTGGTCTGCAGCACCTTCCCTTGCCCCAAGCACTGAGTCCATCTTTCAGCTTCAAGGTCTAGTTTTAATGGGATGATGGCAGCGTCCAAACTCCAAAGGCAGTGGGATTAATAAAGGGGTTACCAGGAATGACAACCACACTTGTTACTATGGCAAAATACTGCCAGCCCCTTTGATACAACGTGAAAGACTGCCCTCAGCCAGACCCACACACACAGGCAGGCTGCACCCCTGTGCTTAGAGCTTCCGGTTATGGAAACTCTCACCCGCCTTCCTCCCTCGTCCTCACTGTGGGACATGTGCTGTTGCGCCATCCTCGCTGGTGTGGACCGTCCCACCCCACACAGCTCAGCTCCCTGCCGCCCTGGGGTCTCTGGCGCAATGACCTTCAAGAGTCTAGTGCTGAGAGCCCAGCACTGCAGTCCTGTCCCTTTGCGAAGGGGGGACAGCAGGCCAGCACGGGTGCAGGGAGGGGCCCCGGGAAGCAAGGGCTTCCACACAGATAGAGCCGGCCAGATCCCGGAAACTAGAATGACATGTGCATCCGCTGGCCACCGGGACCCGCGTGCCACACTGAGAGACGGCAGGGTCTGCACTCCACAGGCCACCTGTGACGGCCGCTTCTGGTGGTGGCCCACCTCTCCAGGGTGACTTCTACGCAAAATTAAGTGAAAACATTTCCCTGCACAGCAGCTGTGACTTCTCTGTGTCTCTCACCCTCAGTAACTAGCTGGGTGGCAGAGTGCTTGGGAGGGGGGCTCCTGCCTGGAAGTGAATCCCCTCCCCAGGGCCTAGCAGACCCGGAGACGCACAGGCCAGGGCTGCTTGGGAGGCCGCCGCGTCTTTGCCCCCGCACAGCGGCGGCGGACGCCCCAGGGGCAGAGCACACAGACCGGCATCAGAGCCTGCTCAGCTCCGGCCAGTGGGCAGTGTGCTCCCTCGGCCGGGGGCTGCACTCAGCAGAGCCTCCACCTGCCTCTGACTGGTGCCCCTGGCAGCGTGCTCAGGGTCGCATGGAGGGCTCCGGTGCTGCTAGGGAGCTGCCGCTGACAGACGTGGCCCCCTGCCTATCCCCTTCTCTCTGACTGGCCCTTCTGTTCTGGAGGAGGAAGACATAAAGGGCCTGACAGCCTCTTAGCCCCGGTTCCGAGCTTGGCACACAAGCCCCAGGACCTGGTTGCGTGGATCCCCTGGGAGTCTCATTCAGGCCCTTCTTGTCCCCCAGGCCTGCCCGGGTGAGGAGAGCCTGGCTCAGCCCCACCCTCCGCATCTTTATTCTGCCACACCTCTGGGGGCAGGGAGTCTGGGAAGCGTGACTATTTCTGGACTAGGTCTTCCATGTTGAGAACTCAGGCATTACCAGAAAATGAATTAAATAAAGTTTCCTGAAAAATTCCTGAACACCCATCTCAGAGCTTGGGCCTTGGCCCCCCGTCAGCAGGTGTCGGGGGGGGTGGCGTCTCTGGGGAGGGAGTGGCGTCTCTGGGGAGGTGGCGGCGCCTGGCTGAACAGCCCAGCACGGCAGGTCTCCTTCCCTGACCTGGGACACGAAGTTCCCAGGGCAGGGTGATCAAGACATTGCGTGACCCACGTTACGTCCTTTAGTCCGGCACAGGTATTTTTGAGATGCACCCACACATCAGCCCCACGTGCACTGTGCTCCCTGTGGGCAGCAAGGAGGCCCTGGTGTAAGCCTCACACCCTCCTGCCTCTCTGAGTCATGCTCCATGAAAAGGTGTGTTCACCTCTTTGCGGGGCCTCCCCCATCCTCAGTTCCCATTCACCCCTTAGACCTCTGCAACCTGCCCCTCCCCCTGACACCCACTGCCCTCACCAGTGTCCCACAACCCACTAATGACCACATACGACCAGCCATAGGCATGCGATCCTCCCGCTGTCCTGAACCATGCCCTCAGCTGCTAGGGAGATTGTGCGACTACAGTGGCTTCAGCAAGATAAGAGGATTAGCCTTCTCTCACAAAGGCAAGGTCCCAAGGTGGGCTGTCCAAATCTACATGGCGGCTCTGCGATTGTTGGAGGCATGACCACCTTCTACCTTTCTGCTCTGCTCTCCTTAGCATGAGATTTTCCTCCTTCAGGAACCAAATGGTCCAAGATGGCTGCAGGAGCTCCAGACATCATATCCAAGTTTCCAGGAGGCAGCAGGGAAGAAGAGGGGACAGGCAAAAGGCTATCTCTGAAATCCTAATGACTTCTGCTTACATCTTATCAACCACTCCTATGTGTGGGAAGCTGGAAATGTACTGTTCAATCTGGGGCTGCTGGGGGGTTAACTGCTGGGTGACCCCTTCTCTTGGCTTTATGGGTGCCTGTGTCTCCTGCTGTCTTCTCACTCCTCTGGCTGCCCTGCCTCTGTCTCCTTCAACCCTGGGGCTGTGTGGACCTACTCCTCTTCTCTGTGCCCAGCCATTCCTGAGACAATCTCAAACTAGCTTCTAGATATCTTCTCGTTCATGTCCTGCCTGGAGCGTCTGATGGCTGCCCCCAGTCCTTGGGCCTCTGCATGCCTCTGACTGCTGGCCCCTGGGGAATCTGCCTCTCATGACCTGCCCCTCTCTGTGTCTGCATGAACTCTAGTTCTGGTTTTGTCATGATGTCTACCTGGGGGGCCATCAAGCCTTCTTGGTAAACAGAGCCCTCTGACTCGATGATTTTCCAGCCAGGCTGTATTTCCTCTACCTGTGACAATTCTCTCACCTCCTGCTACCATCCTCTGTTCCGCCTGTTGTGCATCAAAGTCAAGAGGGCCTGGGGGTCCAGTGGGGGGTGGCGGGGACTAGGGCCCCCACGCCTGAATGTCCTGCCCAGTCCTGTTCACTGGGCTGGGGCAGAGCCGCACCTGTCCCGCTCTGCTGCTGTTCCAGCAGCACCTGGCTTCATACGAGCAGGTGGGGAGAAAGCAGAGAGAAGGCAGGGTGCATTCAGGAGGGGCGCCTCACCAGGCTTGCTCCTAAAGGGAACAGGAAAGCTCGCACTGGACGGGTGCACGGAGCATCTGCAGTGAGGGGGAAATGAGAAGACAGAGGGCTGCTGCCCTGGGAGGAGGTGAAGAATTTGTCCCAAACAGGCGGCAGGACGGCAAGCGGGAGGAAAGGAGTCTTGGGCAGAGGGCTGAGGAGGGGCTGGGAGGGCCACCGCTCCATCCGTCCAGGCTCGAGAGAGATCTGGGCACAGACAGCTGACCTGGACCCCAGAGGGGGTCTCAGGGACAAGGAGGAGGTCAAGGAGGCCCGAGGCCTGTGCCATCAGGGGGGTGTCAGAGTGACAGGGAGCAGATCCTAAGGCTGGTGGATGGCTCAGGTGTCAGCGACAGCAGTGAGCGGGGGGACGAGGCCTTCAGGGGGCCGCGGGGCCAGGAGGCGGCAGCGGAGTAGGGCAGACCGTGCCCACCAGCGGCGAGGAGACGGCAGCTGCGGCGCAGGAGGCCCTGGAGGGCAAGGGCACAGGGGTGTGGTGGGGGTGCTGGAACACAGGCAGGGACTGGCCAGAGCCGCTGCGGGGGGGCGGGGGGGGTGGGGGGGTGGGGGGGGCTTGGCCGGCCTGCTGGGAGTCTGCGGCTCCGCTTGGTCCTATGGGTGAAGGCCCAGGCCTGGCATCGGAGCAGCCCCCAGCGAGAGCTTTCTCAACGACGCGGCGGCCTTTAAACAAGGGAACGTCAGCGAAAACCCCAACGGAGAATGAACCCCTGGGAACAAGACAGCGGCTGGGAGCCACAGTGGGGCCGCAGCACTGGGTGCCAATACCCGCGCCCTGGGGGCCGGGGGGCCGAGCAGAGCCCGGAGCGCAGTCCAGGGCCGCCGGGCGCTCAGAGGGCAGCCCTGTGCGCGGCTGCGGGACTCCGGCTGAGCGCCTGACGCACCTGCAAGGCGGGCGGCAAACCCACCGCACCCCGGCCGTCCCGGGACGCTCTCAAGCCGGGGCAGAGTTCCCCTGCGCTGGGAGGAGGCAGAAGGGTCACGGCTGCAGTGTAGGGAAGCCAGCCCACCTGGAGGCAGCAGGATGCGAGGGGCCAGGTCCTGGCGGGGGTCTGGAGAGGCTGCGGCGCGTCCGAGCGCAGGACGGCAGGACCGGGGTGGCCCGGGCCCGACCGCGCAGGCCCCGCCCGCCCCGGCTGAGCCCGGCTGCGCTCTGGGCCGGGCCGGTGGGCCTCTCGCTACTTCCCCGCCGTGCGGCCGGGGCAGCGCGCCCACCCCTGGCTCCCCGGCGCCTCCGCAGGCGAGCGGGGCAGCGCTGTTTGCCCGCGAGGAGACGCAGGGGCTCCGCGCTCCGCGCCACGCGGGGGGCGCGGGGAGGGCCTGCGGGGCGCGGAGCCCCAGCCTCCGCTCGGGGCGGCCTCCCCGGCGCCCGCTCCTGCCCCGCAGGCGCTCCCGCGGCCCCGCCGAAGTCCCCGCCTCCCAATGACTCTCCGGTTCAGCCCCTTGCTTGCTAGGTGACCCTGGCCTGGCCACGCCGGTTCTCTGGGCCTCTATGTCCCCATCCGTGCAGTGGCCGAATCTGGGGGCTCGCGCGGGCCGAAATCCTCCGGGCTTTTCTCCGCCGCGCCGCGGAACCAGGACTCGCCCGCCAGGATGCGCGTGCCGCGCGCGCCCTCTAGTGCCCGGTCCCCGCCGCTGCACTGTCCTCGCGGAGAAGCCCTGTGCCCCTTTCGTGAACTGATTTAATTTTAAAGACTATAAGGAAAAGAATGGGATAAACCTCAGAATGCATAAATAATAGGTGAGTGGCAATGAATGACTGACACTTGAATGACTGGACATCAAAATGAATGTGTGCACAGAGTAAATGAGCATTTAATGCCAGTGTTTGGGACTACTTTCATGCACGTCGTTTAGAATAAAAAATCAGGATGCTTCTCCTGCCTACAAGGCCGTGTGCAGAGCATGAAATCCTGCCCGCGCTCACCCTCACCTGTCTGCCACAAACACCCCAAGTGCCTCCCCTCTCCACTCTGCACCGCCTTTTCCTCTGCAGGAAACCTCCCCTAGCCGCCCCTCCTCACCCTGGCGTCCCCCACCACCCCCAGCCCTGTGAGCGCAGCTGCTGGTCCTCTTCCTGCTATGCGGAGCCCCCGCCCACCCAGTCACCCGCAGTGTCCGTCCCTCCCTCCAGGCCTTACACACTGTAACCACCAGGCACGTCCCCAGGGTCTGCTGATCGCCCAGCACATGGTAGATGCTCAGGACACATGGGAAGGAAAGGGGTGACCTTGCTGGTGACCTGACTCCGCACAGGAGCCAGCTGTTCCCGGGAGTGAGCCCCCTTTCCAGGCCCCATCCGCCTGCCCTGGAGCTGACGGCCTGAGCCCTCTGGCCCTCGGCACAGGGGTAGCGGCAGAGCCCAGCCTGGCCCGTCCCAGCTGAGAGCCTTGCCTTCCTCAGTCCTGGGTGGGGGGACTCGGAGAGCCGGTGGGTCCCTGCCTGCCGGCCTGTGCCTCCCGCTGGCCTCACCTGGGACAGAGGGTCAAGAAGGAGCTGTGTTCGTTAGCTTTGGTGACAGTCAGGGCAGCACAGGATGGCTTCTCTCAGCCTCCGGGACAGCCCAGGACCGCCCCCCGACCCCGAGTCCCCTCAGTCTGCTTCCCACTCCCCGGATTCCAGAGAGCCCGGCAGATTTCGGTGCTCCAGGGGGTGAAAACAGTGTCTGATTCCAGAAGGACCCCTTCCCTGGGAGGCCTGCAGCGCCTCCTGTGATCAGAGCGGGGTGAGGAGGCCCCCGAGCTCATTTCCTTTCCCCTTCCGTGCATCCGAATTCATTTCATCTCTGCTGTCCTGCGAGCACCACTGGTCACCTTAATTTTCCAGTAGTTTGCCCTTTCTGAGTTTGCTCGCAGGAGGGGAAGGACAGGACATGCCACACCCCTACTTTACTTCCTCAAGGGAGGGGCGGCCCCTGGGCCCTTGGGAGGCACCTTCCTGGGGGAAGCAGGATGACTGGCTGGGAAGTGGGAGGCCTGGGTCCCCTCCCACCATCCCAGAGGCCAGGCAGAAGGCGCACCTGTGCTGCCCCTCGTTCACGCCCTGACCGAGCCCCTCAGGAGTCCCAGGCCCAGGAAGGAAGACTTCCTTCTTAGGGATAAGGTATCTGCAACCAGACTAGAGCTGAAACCTCAGAACCTCTCCCGTATGTACTCCTCCCTTCCCTCCTGCCCCATGCAGCCCTGGGGCATCCCCTTGAATTCCTGCAGTGATGGGGCAGGGTCGGGGGGACATGGAGGGTTGCAGCAGGTGAGGAGGCAGCTCCTTCAAGGAGGCTTCTTCAGTGGGTAATACTCCTTAGCAAGTCTCTTTATTTGGAGCTGAGAACGGCCTGCTTGTAGCATTAGCTCAGAGAGCCCGTCTCGCCCTCAGACCACACGGCATGCCACACACAGTGACCGGTGACTGGTGACAGCCATCCCGCCCTCCCCACCCCTGCTCCTTGCCAAGCAGCACCCCAGGCCCCTTGCTGGCCTTCAGTGACAAGCCTCCTCCTTCTGTACCCACAGTCTCTGACATTGATTCTTTTTAAGCAAGCAGCCAGCTTGGCCAGCCATCCACTCACTCCCACCCGGGTGAGCAGACGGCCACACACTCTGTTTGGCTCTTTAGGCCTCACCCAGACTCCTTGCACGGTCTGGGGGTGGCAGATCTGGGTGGTCCATCCAGTGTGCACCCCTGCCAGGCTCTCTCTGCCCTCGGAGACCTCTCACTGGGCTGCAGCTGTGGCTTCCCCGTGCCTGTCTCCTAGTTCTTCAAGCCAGAGAGACCCTGGGTTTTCTGTCCCTGCAGCTCATGCAGCTGCCGAGCTCCAGCTGGCAAAGGGGAAGCCAGAGGCTGGCCCATGCCTCCCTCCTCAAGCCCACAGCAGTGGCCACCTGCTCTCAGGTGTACTGTGACAGCACCGTGTCCAAGCTGACAGTCACACCCCATGGTAGGGCTCGTCTGGCGGGAGCCACCCCACCTTGTGAGGAGGAACTGCTTCCATCAGTGTCGTCCTATCCTCAGGCCTGGGTCTGAGCCCCTCAGCTGATCAGCGCTGTTGCATCAGCCCCACAGGGAATCGGTTCCAAGGAGCAAAGACAGGTGGCAAACCACCTCTCCCCAAACCCCAAAGACTGTGGAAAGAACCAAGCACTTTCCCTATCATTTCATTTTTTAATTTAACAGAAACTCTATGGAAACCCTGTTCCACCCAAAACTGTCTTCACCCAGGAGGCCCCAGGTGTCTCAGTCCACACGAACCAGCCCCCCATGGTGTGTACAGCAGCTCTGGGAAGCCTGCCTCCCCATCCAAGCCCCCTCGGCATCTCACAGCAGGCTGGGCCCTGGCAGGCAGCCCAGACTTGTGTCCCAGCGCCAGCCCTGGGCTGCGTTGGCTCCTGCAGCAGGACCCCGTGCGCTGGGGCCCCTAAGGTCCCCCTCGCTGCCCCTGCCCAGCCTCCCCGCACACCAGGCAGACTGTCTTCAGAACTTTCTGTGGCCTGAGATGGGGGTGAAAGGGGCTGGGGTGCTTCCCCCGGTTTTGGCCAACAAAACTCCCTTCTCACCATGGACAACACAAAGGCGCCCCACGCAGACCACTCAAGAAAGGACGCGGCACCACGAGTGGGGACCCACGGCCAGTCCTCACACTAATTCCTCCAGGTCTGCTCACCTTTCATGGCAGTGTCGCTGTCTTCTCCTGGCTGCCCCCAAACAATAACTGAACATGGCGGGTGTGTGAGGGTCTGGCCATTTCCCCAATGCAGGGCGCCGGGACAGGCAGGGCCATGCGACAGACCCCGTTGCCCTGGAACCCACTCCCCGCTCCCGTGAGCTGGCGGAGATGTGGTCAGAGCTCACTGTGGCCTGGTGGCTCCCCGCCCCATCCTCAGCTCTCTCCCTTCCCTGGGTGCAGCTGCCCGTAAGTCTTTTGCTCTCCCCACCCCCCACCTCTGACACACCTACCCTGAGAATCCTCTCCCTGTCACTCTGCACCCTTCCTGCCCTGCCCACGGGTGCCAGCCTGCCCTCTGCAGCCGGGGCTCCACGTGGATTCTCGGCCCTCCCTGTCCTACTAACAGCCAGTGTGGGTGACACCTGTGAGTCAAAAGGCCCTAATTGTCACTGTCCCCAGTCAAGCTGGATGGGGTCTCCGTGGTGGCTCTATGTGCAGCCCTGAATCGCTGCCAGCCATGTCCCCATGCTGTCCACAAATACTCACTGAACGGATGAATGAATGCTGCTGGGCACGTCCCTCGGAGGAAGGGGACAGCTGTCCCCCAGGTTGCCATGGAGACAGCAGCTGGAGGACACCACCCCAATGCCCACCCAGTGGCCTCTCAGAAGGGAGCTGACTTTAATCAGGATGAGAGAGGGTCAGCGGACCCTGCAGAAGTGACAGGCTTTAATTTATAATTGTTTCCATCCTCATTTCCCGCTTCTGCTCCTCTGACAGGCTCCCTGCACTTAAATCAGCTATGTCCTTTCTGCCCAAGGAGAAGCAGAAATCAGGGTCCAGGCAGTGATTTGTGGAAGCCTGGGTGTGGGTGAGGAGAGGGGACAGCTGGGCGAGGGAGGACAGGGTGACCTGGGCACGCTCCATTCTCGGCCACCGTGATTGCCGTGCGTTGGGGGCAAGACTGGGCTTCCTGCACCAGGCCACCACGGGAAGAAGCTCTCATTATGTCCACTTTAAGGTAAGAAACCTAGGCACAAGGAAGCTGAGTGACCTGCATGACGCATTGCAGCTGGCGCGCGCTGGAGGTTAGGCACGTGTGGGGCTGACCGAACAGGTGCTCAAACTCCAGGAGGACAGTGAGGGTCTGACCCCCAAGCGCCCGCCTGCTGAGAGCCGCCTACCCTCCCAGCATCAGCACGGTGCCTGAGCTCTGACGGGCATCACTCGATGAGACGACCTGCGTGAGCACGCCCTGCGCCGAGCATGGACGTGGAGGAGCGTGTGGCTGCTCCGCCTCTGGAACCCCAGGGGGTGGAGGACGGGGCTAGGAAACCCAGCATGTGCCTACGCGGGCTTGTTCTGCAGAAACAGGAGCTCTCTGGGGAGGAGCAGAGGGGAAGGTAAGGCCTTCTGGGTCCATAAAAGCTGATTCTAAAGGATCAGCATTTTCTGGCCATGGGCCATGAGGGTCGAGGCCCTCCAAACACGGGGAGTGTGTGGAGGACCAGGGGGCACACTGTGGTGGAAAGGAGGAGTTTGGAGCTGGCATTGAAGCCACCAGGATAGCTTATCTGGGGGAGAAGGGACACGAGAACACAGAAGGTTCCCAGGAGGGCCTGAAGCACACAGGCGAGGCATCTGCAATGAGCAGGCTTGTGGGGATCGAGGCTGCCCGGGAAGGACTGAGGGCTCAGCAGCCTGAGCTGGACGGTGTGCTGGCGGGAGGTCCCTGCGGGTGACCCCACCCCCACCTACTCCCTCCCTCTTCTCCCTGCTGGGGGTCCCGTGTGGGCTGCAAAGTGCTGACCTTGAGAATGTGAGATCCTACCTGGGAGCAGCTCTCACCCAGTGTAGTCGCATTTAGAACAAGAATGGGGCCCAGATGGTAAACTGTGTGTTAAAAGGTGTCTGTCTTGTGCACTGCACTTCAC